>VXBH01003758.1:0-128929 GCA_013400035.1 Rynchops niger | reverse complement strand
CTCCGGGGGTCGGTCGTTACCACCCTGCCAGGCGGGCGCCGCCGGGAGGGTGCCGGCGGTCCCTGTTGGCTTTGACAGACGGAGCCGCGGGGGTAAAAGCCGGTTAATGGGCAGGCGGATGGTCGCCCCCCTCCGCCGAGAAGGAAGCAAGTAGCGCTGCTGCGGGTTTCTGCTAGGCTCCCTTAGCGCCCAGAAGTGACACGGGGTGGGGGGCGGGTTATGAGGAACTGCTAGCAGAATTCTGGTTAATTAGTGTTCGGCCTTAATGACTTTTTAGTTAAGCTTCTCTGAGTTTAAATGCCATTTTGCTGAGAAGGCCTCATTAGGACAAACTAGCAAGTCTTGCTCCCCTGGGATGGTAAAGCTTGCGCCTGTGGTGTGGAAAGAATTCGTTTGGAAGAGAGGAAAAAGTGGTGAGGGCTCCCCTTCCACTTCTGCAGCCCGAGACCAGAAAGTAGAAGGCTTAAGGAACAAGAGGTTTCTGACGCCATTGCTTGAACTGGCTTCAGATTGCAGAATTTGATGCTTTTTAGTTGCACACAGCAATGCTTTCTGAGCCTGTCACTGTTACAGTGATTAACTGCAACTTTTGCATAAAAGACTTGCTCCTAGGGCTAGTTGAGCTATTGCATCCTGCAGTGTGAATTGGAAGTCTCAAGTATTGCACTTGTACTGGTTCAGTATTTCTTCCTAACTTCCTCTTGCGATGTGTTGCCTTGCTTTTCTGGGCGTGCTCTTTGAGGTCTTCAGCACTGCGGTTTCATCCAGTTCTTGGAAGTCTTCTTGCTTGTCTCATCCCTAGCGTGTACTGTTAATGTCTTATCCCTGATTGATAGCCACTTCTTTGAAACTACACTTCTGCACTAACCATACCAACTCACTGCTGCTTCTGGTGCTTGTAAGCGTTGGGACAGCCATCCGACTGAAGCCTGCTTGGAAACTGGAGCTACCCAAGGTCACAACCCAGCAAGAGCTAGTTCCTTTGGAGGATGGTTTATTCCATGGTGTAGCAGAGGTTTATCTAATTTGGAACGAGGCTTGGTGCTAACTACTGAAGGACATAGAGTGAGGATTCGAGGAAAATGTGAGCTGGGACTTTGGAATTACTTGCTACATCTGAAGCACAAGATTTCTTCCCAATGGACAAGCCATTAGTGGAGTCACCCTGCATTAAAGATACTTGCTGAAGGAGTTGGATAAATTCCTTGAGGGGGAAAAGGAATTCTGGAGTCTGAAGTCAACAGAGAAGGCCAACAATGACAAGCTACTGAGGATGACAAACTGGCCCTGCAAGGTATAGTTGTCTTGGTTTTGTTGTGCTGTGCTCTGTTTCTTACAATGGGTAGAGCGTTGAGGTGGAGTTAGTTCTGAAGGCTTCACGCTCAAACTTGCAAGTGTCTGGCAGGTGTTAACTCTTTTAACCTTGGTTCTTCATGAGATCACCACCTGTTTCTTATCTTCTCCCAGGCTGTTGCCCTCTGTGCTCCAGAAGCATAGTCTTCTGCTTTTTATTATTGCTGTCCCTGTAAAGGTAGAAATGAAGAATCTGTCCATATTGTCACCTGATTTACTGAACAGCTGAATACTTGAGTTACAGGAAAAGTAAATGGCAGATGAAAATACTAAACTATTATCTTCATGGCTTCTTCATTAATGGAGAAACCAAATTGGGTATTTTACTAACTTACTATGTTATAATATTTACTAACTTATTATATGATTTAGTCCTGATAAAGGCCCCATAAAGTAATGAACCTGTTGTAGGTGGCAGGTAAAACTGTGAACATTGCAGTGTACTTGCTTTGACAATGATCTGTTGTTGTTCACAAGTCAGGTGCGATACTGCAGCTTTGCAGCCATTGGATTTGAGACGCTGACCCATGTCTCTGCTACCTAAAGGTGTGAGCTGTACCTTGAAGCCAGTGTGTGGGACTAGTAAAGTAGAGAATGTGGCAGCATTTGCCAGTGAGGTCAAAGGGCGGAATGCTCCTGGAGGGAAACCAGTGCTGTGTGGCTTTGTCTGCTAAATTGCCAGAGCATGCTATCTCAGTAGGAGTGAGATTATGTGAAGCTCATGTACATCCTGTTCTTACTAGAGGAGAATCTTTCCTTCGTTTCCCCTGTTAGCTGACCAGATGCTGACACTCATTCTCAGGTAGTGACAGCAGGCTGCTTTCTGAACTCTGCCTCGAAACCAGGCAGATGCACAGATAGGATTGTGATGATTTTCTGCATAGCTGCAAATGAGGCTTAATAGTTTGGGAAGACCTATGTTGATTTAATATCTCCAATGAGGAGAGCGTTGCTTAATTTAACACTATTTAAGTAAGTATACCAAGATGGAGTGTTTGCAGCTATTGGGGAAAGCTGCCACACGTGGGCTGAATCATTAAAATGCTATTGCCCTTTTGTAACTGTGAGTTGGCTTGCAATGCAGAGCTCAAACTACAGCCTCGGAATCACCTTCTTAAAAAATAGGTATTGTTGAATCATTGCAAACAGCTCATTGGGAAAAAGAAAGCTATTTTGATTCTGGGTCTTTTTAATTAAGAAACAAAATGAAGAATATGTAGTAAATGTCTTCCTACATCAACAGATTCTTAGGAGACCATGTCTTGTATTTCATTAGATGCGAACCTTAACAATAGAACTGTATTTCCACTGAACAGCTGCATTTGTAAAAAGCAGCTATTGTACTATTCAGATCATAGTGTAATTCCTTTTCTTCCTATTCTCTTTCAGATGCTGTCAAGATAAACGCCAGTGCACTCAATTAGGAAGAAAATGATGTGTACTGAGATGCTACTCTGCCTGGTCACTGTAATTTTGAAGCAGCAAAAGAGAAGTGTTACAGAGAACCTTGGTTGCTGATGGAAGACAATAATTGTGATGATGAGGTACAAGAAAAGGAAATAAGAATAACAGCTGGTGTCTGAAGTTGTAATTGCAGAGATGGACAGAAGGTGAGATGCTGGGACTGAAGACAGAGGATTCAAGACACATGAAACACCAGAGCTCTTGGGTGGCTGGCAATGGAGATACGTGGCTTTTAATACACCTTGGAAAAAGGACTCAGAAGGGACATCTGCAAAGTGATGCCTCTTCCAGCACTGGGATTCCTGCACTAGTGAATTTATATACTTTATTCTAGTTATAAACTTTTGGATAGTTTTTCCTTAACATCATTCCTTGTGTCTTCATCTTGCTTGTTTATGCAGTCAGAATTTCTCTGCATGCCTGTGACTTGCTTCTTCCCTGATATGTTGGTTTTTACGGTAGACAGAATGTCATCCTTACTGATCGATACCTTAAGGAATTCAATGATTGAGAAAAACAGAAGAACTTTCTTACCGTACGGATATTCCACTGTTTTTGTACCTCAAGTTGTTTTGAATCAGTTGGGCAATTCACAAGGGGTGCTCTCAGAATCTGTTGTGGTCAAAATGATTAGGCTGATGTGGCTTGACAGCTGAGGGGGATTTGCTTCGTCAACTGAGGAGACTGTTCCAGACGGCGTGCTCCCAGGTACTCCATGTATTGTATAGTCAGTCTTCTGGACCTTTCATGGAGCAAAAGACATGAGAAAAACTGCTTCACTGATTACAGAGTGCTTGGGAAGCTGTGGCTGACAAAGATACTTCTACCTGACTTTTTTATTACCTAGTTCATCAAATCGATGACAGTCCAGTTGCCACTTGCTACTCAGAATGGCACTTATTCTTGGCACTGCTTCACTGCAGATATAGAACATCCTTAATTTCTGATTGCTTTGGGTTCACTGTCCTTCTGATGGCTATGGAGGATGAAGTTTAAGATCCTCCTACAGTTCAAGTCTTTAAGTTTTTTCACATGCTCATTGGTGCAGTGTAATATTGTTGCCTTCATACATCAAGAGAAATGTTAGCAAAAATCTGAGTCTTGTGGCCTCAGTGAACTGTTGCTGAAGTGTGGATCCAAGACATTTGTACTTGTTTTAATTTACTGGATTTTTAATTGGTCAAGATAACAAAACATGGTCAGGGTTGCCAAATATCAGCAGAGATGTACAAGAATAGAAGAAAAAAGATTTTTATGGAGTGTTTGCACCATGAGAACACTCATCCGTGCAGGCCATACATAAAATATTTCATCCTGGAGCGTTTCAGTGATAAGCAGTTGCTTGTCAGTAGTTTTGTAGTCATTGAGGGAAGATTAACAAAAGATACGTTGACTAAAAATAAGGGTTATAACATTAACGAAGACTTTCATAGTTACTGAAGAAACAACTTCCCTCCCTCCCAGAAAAGCCTGCTCTGTGGCCAAGTCATTTCTACTAATAATCTGTTGAATAAACTGTGTCTGCAAAGGTTTAGAAAATTTTAGGTTTAGAAAAATGCTTATGATCAGTAAAGTTTCACTCTTTCCCATAGTGCTTTGGAAAATAGATTGGTCTGTTGTCTCATTACAGCTTCTTCCACTTTATTATCAAAATGCTGTGGGAAATATGATGGGTTTTTCCCTTTAGGCACTTTCTTACAAGCACTTTGGCTTCCACTGAGTAAGACTGGCTGCATGGCAGTACCTGTACTTGCAGTGAAGTGCAGCTGTTCTTCAGCAGGTGTTGGGTTTTGATTTGTTCTGTGACTTCTTGCCACAGTCTCAGTAGATGGGTAGTCTTGCCCAGATGTGAAAAAAAAATTATCTCTAATCAACAGTAGCTGCTTCATTTTTATTTCAGTTTGTTATGTCGCTTTAGAATGATTGCCTTCTGTTACACACTTTTCTGAAGCTCCTGAAGTTTCTGCTGCTCCTGATGGGACTCAGTTTGGTGGTGTTCTCTCTGCAGCCTTTCACATGTAGGATTTTTCTGGTGTGTTCTGTATTTAGCAGAACAACTGGGAACCACAAGCCTGATTGTATTGATTATTAACGATGATTTGGGAGTGTTAACACTGGTGTTTGTGTCATACGTGAAGTTGCTTTGAGAAGTCTTCGGAGAGGCTTTTTCATTGTAAGTTGAAACTTTTCAGCTTTAGAATCGCCATAAATTAGGCCATGTGTGGAAGAGGTAACTGAAAACTGTTGCTAAGGAAGTGTGGTTTGGTATCAACCAGATTGTTAATTCACTGTGTGAGTTTTCCTTTTGTACTGTTATTGAACACCTCTTTCTAGTGCAGGATGAGCTGCTGAGTGCCAGTCTAGACTCCAGTTTGGGTCATCTTGTGACCAGCCTAGGAGTGTGGACCAGTCTGAGACCAAGCCTCAGGCTGTTCAATCTGCAGTCTTTTAACTGTACCTTGTTTCTGGGTTTGGTCTAGGTCCCTACTGCTTCCCATGAGGCTTGTGGGAGTGTTTATATACTAATTTATTATTTAGAGTTTTAAAGGAATGGTTTGAGAAAGCTTTACATAAAATAAGTTGCTAAGGGTTACAAAGCAAGATCAGATACATTTATCTTTGTATTACTCATTAAGCACATTTTTTTTTAGTTGTTTTCATGGACTTTTTCTGTCAGTTTAGGCTTATGGGTGCCTAATTTTTAAGTTGTTGCCATTCCTGATAGAAATTCCTTGCTTTTCTTGACTTTAAGGGAAGGAAAACAAAAAAAGCCAAGTAGTCTTATCATAGGATTTTCCTGATGTGCTGTGAATTTTCTTAAGAAGACGCTGCTTGTCTCTGCTCTGTTCTTAAACAGAGCGTGAAAAGCTATTGAAGAAATGCTGGCTCTGCTTATCTTCAAATAAAGAGAATGCTGGTTGTTTCCCTTTTGACAGTTAAAAAAGATTGAGAAGACTGAACATTCCAAAAAAATGATCAGATGAGTGAAAATGGAGCCGTGGCAGCAGGGTTTTGTAGCTGATGTAGATTGTATTTGCCCATCAGAATTTGTTGGGGTATTCTGAAGAATCAAGGCTTTTGTGAAAAGATCTTGAGGTGCTTTTTGAGTAATTTCCCTTATGATAAGACATTTTTGTATGTGCGTAAGGAGGGCGGGGATGGGTTCTGTCATTTATTTAGGGGAGAGGTTAAATGTTTAGATGAGAATCTTATCTAAACATCACTAGACTTTTCAAAAGT
This sequence comes from Rynchops niger, assembly GCA_013400035.1. Lineage (NCBI taxonomy): Eukaryota > Metazoa > Chordata > Aves > Charadriiformes > Laridae > Rynchops > Rynchops niger. The sequence continues at coordinate 122,872 of VXBH01003758.1, read as the reverse complement.
TGTTAGTCTGTTTTTGTTGTGTATTCCTAACATAGGACTGTGAAGGTTCTGGTGGGATTTAAGCCATACTCCTTTTCAAGGGTGATAAGGCAGGGTGGCCCAGTGTTTTTTTTGTTGTTGTTTTGTTGGGTTTTTTTTTTTTTAATTTAAAATCTGAGCTGATTTTATGAGAAAGATGGGAAACCCCCTGGTAACTTGATCTTCCTTTTTGAAATTAGTCACGTGACCTTGTTATGCTAACAGATGTGTTCATTTCTTGTCTTCTCTTACTAAATCTTGTATCTTACCCAGTCTTGCATCACGTCTTAGATAATGGACTTCTTGGGACTTACTTTGAGTACCCTTAGATAACACTGTTTCATTCTTGGTCTAAGCCTTTAGGTACTACAGTAGTGCAGATACTAAAATTACACGTTTCTACAATAATTGTACACCAAGCTATCCTGTAATTTTCCGTGTTAGTCTAGTTGTTTTCTTGCTTTTGCTTGTATGACTTTGAACCCTAAATGATACTAAATCTCAATTAAGTAGCAATGAAGCTTATTTACTACCTACCTATATAGATAAACTACGCTGGAAAGCCAGTGGCACCTCATGATGTTTTCCTCTGAGGAGGTGGATACTCTACTAAAGTAGAGCTTGATAGAGCCCGAAGATGGTGGCCTTTGAGAAGAATGATGTAATTGGTCCCCAAACATAAATGCTTAGGAAAAATGTTTGGACCTTTATCTCCCGAACTGGGAGTAGGTTATCGCTGTTGACTCTTGTTTCAGCTGACTATGGATAATGTTTCAGGTCATGGCCTGATCTGGTATTTTTGTTTGTTTGTTCTTATTCCTCTAGACTCTGTGTTACAGACCGAAAGAGTTGTGATGAGGCTATTTAAGTCTACAATCTGTTTTCTAAGCAAAGGAGAAAATAGAGCTGCTCTTCATCACTCCGGTTTATCATGCTCTGTATTTTTACTGTCGGATTGACTTGGTAATTTAACACTTCTCAAAATACAAAGTGCTACAGTATACTGTAGAGACAATGTAATACAAATTTATCCAGTTCTGCTTTTAATAAAAAACCATTAAAGGCAGCATCTTCCAGCATCTCAGATCAGCTCTGATCTTTAAGAGAATACTTCTGCAAGTCTGTAATTTCTGGTATTAACGTGTTCTAAGCTGGTACAGTATTTCAGATGTCAGTGTTTGAATTGTAAATAGTGCTTGGGACTGCTGGGCATGCTGTTACTCAGGTACCTCCATGAACACACTCTGTAGCTGTGCATGGTGAAGTTCTTAGGAAAAATGAAACTGTTGGCATAGTCAAAATGGTTGTGTTATCTGGTCAGATGGAGAGAAGTTCTCCTGTTCTGTTTTTGCCAGAGTGCTTTTAAGTTAAAAAAGCAATAACTTCTGTAGACGTTAAGACCTGCTGCATAAGGGTATGCAATCTGCAAGGAACTAAACACATGATATTTAAATCTGAACAGCAGTTAAATGAGCACGAGGACTATGCCCAGACATGAAGTTTTCAAGCTAATGAGTGCCTTAGCAGGCAAGTGCATTTCTATTTGAGGCTGTTGTGTGTTTGAACTTCATAACACTTAATTCTTGCTATAACTCCAAACAGGAATGAAAACTCAGGTGTGAAATTAAATAATTATGGCACCATTATTTGAATATAGACATGGGTTTAATATTTGGATGAGACAGATTGTTGGGTTTTGGTTTAAGGTGGTTAAGCTCTTGTGTTAGTGATTGAGAGAACTGGAGGCCTTTTGAGTTGTGTGCAGTGGAAGGGTAAAATGATGAAATTTGGGCTTGAAAGATGCATTGCGAAAGTTAGCAGTCAGCTTGTTCTGGCATAATATTTGCCATCGGTGTAGGATTGAGACTAAACTGCCTGTCTGCTTAAACTCTGAAGCTGAGTTTTGCATACCTGAAACTTAAAACTGGTTAAAACTGTGCTATTTTGTGAACTACAGAAGTGCAAAAGAAAGCTATACTGGAGGCTTGTTTCAGAAGTTAAATGACTGTCTGGAGAAATAATGGGAGGAGCAAGGAGGATCGTGCCTCAGTGGGATTTACACCAGTGAGAACTGAGAGACACTTAGAACATACAAGTAGACGTATAGTTGTGTATTTCAAAACCTCTGAACTGCCACTTAATGCCAGGACAACACCTTTTAGTGGTTTTTGAAGTGTTTTTTTACTCTAGAGGCCGTCATCCTTGTAAAAAATCAGTGTGGAAAGAAACCTAAACGAATTTTATTTTAGTGAGAGTTAATTGAGAATGGATCAAATAATTTGAAGGCTAAATACTGCTGAAATCTTTGCTGTTTCTGTAGTGTGCCCTGTGAAAAAAGTTCTGTATTTTGTTGTTATAGATTGAGGGATGAACAACAAACTGTACAAGGGAGAAAACCCTGTTCGAAATGTCTTGTACAAAGAGTGGTTTAAGAGCTAGGGGAGAAAGATAAATATATGCAGGGTTTTAAAACAGTTTCCTAATTGCATTGCTAAGCACTGTTATTAATTACCTGTTTTCTTGACATTAAATGTTCACTTAGTGATTTGAGTACATTGGAGATTAAGATTTATATTTCTGTTGGGTGTAGATGAGTGTTTTGGTCGTGTTCGTCTGGTGTGCCTTAATAGAGCGATGTTTCGGGGTTGGATTTTTGATTTTTCTGAGCTGTTTGGCTCATTCTNCAAGTAAAGCATGTGGTTTGGGGAAGGGCAAAACTCAAAGCTTGAATTCTTCTATTTCCTATAGGTTCAGGTGCAAGTTCATCCTAAACTGTCCTCTACTGAAGATGCGTTACAGTATGTGGAGGAGTTAATTCTCCAGTTGTTAAACATGTTGTGTCAAGCTCAACCAAGAAGTTTTCTGGATGTAGAGGTATAGAGAATAATTATTACAAATCGGTAATAATTTGAACTGTTACATGAAAAGTTAAGATATTAATCATTTCACAGTGTAAAAGGGAAAGTAGTAATTATGTATCTTTATGTAGCAGAACCTTCCACATAAAGCCTGCTGAGTTACCTTTCTGATTTTCCTATCAATTTAATTTATTGTTCAGTGCACAGTAAAACTATCTCTGATCTGCATTACTGTGTAATAGATGGTGAGTGTAACTTGTGTACATAAAGCTAACTGGTTCCTTTCAAAACAAAACCTTTTTTCCCCCCCCACTGATGATGCCTGCAAACTATAGCTGCTTAGTCTGAGGCTCTGCTGCTCTCTCAGCATGGTGGTTTAGGCTGACATACCCCCTGCTCTCTAGGAAAATTGAACAACAACAGTTCACTCACTTTCTCAGAATGAGTTGAGGAACGTTTTTTTCCTTTATATAGAAACCTCTTCTCTTACAATTCCCTTTTCAAAGACCTACAACCTGTGCTGCTCAGCAAAGCAGCTTGATGTTTGAGAAGAGGGCTTGATCTGAGAAGAGTTTCTCCATCTGAGAAACAAATTAGTTAAGCTAAATGAGTTAAGCTTATAAGCCCATGAATATTTTGGTAGCCGTTTGTGCTTAACCAAGACTTTGGTGCCATACTACAGATTCTATGTGCCTGGTGGTTTCCAGTACTCAGGGGCTGTGCCTGGTCCGGGTTGGGTAACAAAACAAGATGCAACTTCCTTGCATTCTGAAGAAAGTGGACTAATGGCAAAAAACCCAAACAAAAAGACAAAAAAACAAAAATCTATCTTTGAGCTCAAGATTCGTTAATTTTGCCCTTCCTCTTCTCTTTTGAACTCTGACATCTCTAATGGTGTTTCCAGTATCCCCTTTAATGGCTGGCCTCTTTTGCAACATCATTCTTGTCTGGCAGCTCAAGAGACAAGACGTTTGTGGAAGATTGTTTAATGCTGTGTTTTAAATGATGCTAAAAAAAGCCTTGACACACAGCATTGCATTATGTGTGCATTATGTCTGTGAAGTCAGGGTGAGAAATGCAGGAATTAAAGATGATCAAGCAACCTCAGTTTACCTCCTTTGTGTTTATGCATAGTGATGCTGTCTTTAATTATATGGTCACGCACATTTATTTTTCCACAGGACACCTTCCTTGTTCAATCAGGCTGGACTTTGTTAGGGGAGTGACTCGATATTAGATAGTGAATGAGACTTCTTTTTTTTGGTAGGACCTCTGCTTTCCTTTTGCAGAAGTGTTACGATGAGGGGAGAAAAAGAAAAGCCTGTATTTTGGAAAGTTGGGTGCCACCTTTATAGAATTGTATTCTGTCCCAGTTTTTTTGTCAGAAAGTTTTTTTGTTTGTATACCTTGTCCTGTACCAGCTGTAAGTGGTCATTAACTTCACCTTCCTCATTTCATGGTTGCTCAAAGTGTGTGTGTGTGGGGGGTGTCGTATTTACGTAAGTGAGCACTTGCAACTGAAACAGTCAGTGGGAACTGTAGTCTGAAAAAATAAAATGTGATGTAATCTGACAAATCATATTTCTGGCATCTCTGAACACCAGGGCTACTAAAAACTGTGAAGCTTTTGAACCTCCAGAGACCTCTGTGTGAGTTCCAGCAGGAGAGTTGGTTAATGCATGGGAGAGTGTAGGTGTCCTCAGGCACCCTGGCTGCTGGAAGGAGTAAATAAAATGGGGTGTATATATTGTCGAACTGTAGGCTATGGAACTGTTTTAAAGTATGGGAGTGCTGTTGGACGTTCTCTTTTCCTGTTATGTTCACTGCCATTGTCAGAGCAGTTTGCATGTGTGCAGTCTAGACCGTGTGCAGTCTAGACCATGTGCTGACCAATAAAGGTGAAGCAGAAAACTCGTATCTCATTCAGTGACCATTCTGTAAAGCAAATAAAATGCTAGGATAAAATGTAGTCGTGTATTTAAGTGACGAACTACCAAGCATGTGCACAAGGGGAGCAAATTGTGCCTGCAATGGCAGCTTAATTCTGGCATTTCTCAAACTTTGAGCACGTGATTATTCTATGATAATGATATTCTGATACAGCTTTATGAATGTAGTGAGCAGTGTGTACCAAGATTATGATATTTACGCATGTTGTACAAGCTTTATAGCTGAAATACTAATATTAGCAAATGTTCCTTTAAGTAATGGAAAGTGATTTGATAATGTAGTAACTGCTAAGCTCATTCAGATTGTCCATTTACCCTTTAGTCCTCTTTTTTTAAGGATCGTGTTCAAAAAAGCTTTCCCCATCCTATTGATAAGTGGGCAATAGCTGATGCCCAGTCTGCTATTGAGAAGAGGAAGCGAAGAAATCCGTTATCTCTCCCAGTAGAAAAAATCCATCCCTTGTTAAAGGTAAGCAGTAATGTATCTTGCTTTTAGAGTGCAATTAGAAGTTGACACCTTTGTTTCGTGTAATGGCTGTATGCTGTCTGAAATGTAAACAAAAAGGAATAAGAATATCTGTGTTACCTAGTTTTAAGTGTTCCAGTTTAGTTAATTGCATATATTTCTTTTTCACTTAAAACATTAGTTAGCTCTGTACTGGACAAACAAAGCCAAGAATTCATTTGCTGTGCATTTGGTTGTTCTTGTTTCATTTTGCATGACTAAGAAAACACTCAAGAAACTTCTGGAAATAGCCCTAAATGTTTAAGTGAGGTTTTTGGGGTGCTCGTTGGCTGTTGTCACTTCTACAGTTAATAGAGGAGCATCTACAACGACACTTTTCTTCTCTAGGCCTGCACACTGGTGTTTTTCTATTACTAAAATAGACTGTATGTGGTGATTGTTTATTGAGTAGGGTCTTAAACTTACTGATTTTAGTTGTATTTAATTTAGTGTGTATTTCGTCGACTGAGTAACAGTGGAATGCTTTTTTTTCCCCCCTTTCAGGAAGTTCTAGGCTACAAAATTGATCACCAAGTATCTGTTTACATAGTGGCAGTATTAGAATATATTTCTGCAGACATCTTAAAATTGGTTGGGAATTACGTGCGGAATATAAGGCATTATGAGATTACAAAACAAGATATTAAAGTGGCAATGTGTGCTGATAAGGTAAGCCTAACTCTTGTTTCTCATGTTAACAGGAAGTTTTAGTTAAGTTTTGAGAGTACAATGTCTGTTCCTTATTGAGTACATGGAGTGTTGTAGCTTTGAAAGAAGAAATTACTGCCATAAAACATGGTTCCAGTAAAAGAGCAAAGCTACCAAAGATCTAATTGAGCTTACAGAGATGTTGCTTCTGCTTATTAATAATTAATAAATTAAACGTCTCTCTTTTTTGGTATTACTTGCCTAATCTCAGCAATGTGTGAATGCTTTAAAAATTATTGTGAAGCAGCACTAACTTAAAACTTTAACATTCCGAAGCTCTAATAGTGGAGCCTTATTTTGGATCTTGAAAAAAGAAGGCTGAAATTAAGCTTGGGTGTTCTCCCAAAACAAGTAAGACTGTATTACATGTAAATAGTAGTGTTTTGATGATCCAGCACTTTAAAACAAACCCACTTCCATTAGCATCTCAGCCTAATTCTTTTTAGTGGTCCACGTTTTTCTCTGTAGGTAGTCTTTCTTGTAGCTTTAGAAGATTCATTAGGTTTAGACCGCAGTCGCCTTTCTTTCCAGCAGTGATAGAGCAAGGTCCCCTGTCTGTCTTTCAGGTGCCTTTCCACTCTAGCTTCTCTGGCCACCTCATTAGCATCTCAAGTTTTTCCATTGTTTAAAAAACAAAGCTTGAAGTTAATCCTTTAAGGGATGGCACAAGAATCTCAAATCTTGCTGAAGTCTTTTTCAGCAGAAGGGTTTTCAGATTTATCACCTCTCTTCAGTGTTTTGTCTTGCTCTATGTTAATCACTATCTTTGGTTGGGATCATTTCAGTGTTTTAATGAATACCTTTATCTCATTACTGCTTGCTCTTTTTTAATCCTACTTTCTTCACTTTTCTTTACTCTGTCTTAAGATATCTTGTGAGGTCTTGAAAAGTCAAGTACTTCTCAGTCAGGACAGTAATCTTGGTCACTCCTGCTTTTGGGCCTATCTGCCTGGGTCAGTAGGGCAGGGTTCGAAGGTGTGTGTTTGAATGTTTGTCTCAGAATAATCGCAGGAACAAGCCCTGTTGCTGCATGCTTCTTTCTATCCTAGGAAAGGTGTTGAGCAGAAGAGCTCTGATGAATTGATTTAGGAACTTCCATTGGAGGAGCTCTTCGATATGTACACAGAAGAAACTTTTGAAAGGCTCTAGAGCAGGCCTGTTGGTTTACTGCCTCATCAGAACAAGCCACTGAAAGGTGCTCACAAGGTGTTTTCTTTCCAGTTGCATTGAGAAGCTTCATAGTATATTGTGTTCATACCCATTACGTGTCTTCTGCTTGGTTTCATTTTTTGAAACAAAACAACTAGAGCAGTTTCTTGGCCCTGTGTGCCATTTTTATCTCAACCACTTTCATGCTTGCTTTTGTGCCATCCATCTATCTGGAAAATCTTGCCTTGTCTGTGAAAACCAAATTCTATTAAAATGCAAGCTGTTTTTCTTTTACTGTCTGCTCATCTTTCTGATTGCTTTAAATTCAATGTCTGGGATACAGTTATTTTAATTTGTTTCTGTGGATTTCATGGTAGTGAGATACGCACCTTGTGAATATAGCCTTGAATCTTCTAGCTCATGTATGTATGTACTACTGGGAAGTAGTTCTGAGGAGAAGGATCTGGGGGTCCTGGTAGACAGTAAATTATCCATGAGACAGCAATGTGCCCTTGTTGCCAAAAAGGCCAATGGAATCCTGGGCTGCATAGGGAAGAGTGTGGCCGGCAGGTCGAAGGAGGTCATTCTCCCCCTCTCCTCTGCACTGGTGAGGCCACAACTGGAATACTGTGTCCAGTTTTGGGCTCCCTTGTTCAAGAGGGACAGGGAACTGCTGGAGCAAGTCCAGCGAACGGCAACTAGGATGATTGAGGGACTGGAGCATCTCCCTTATGAGGAAAGGCTGAAGGAGCTGGGACTCTTTAGCCTGGAGAAGAGAAGGCTGAGGGGAGACCTTATCGTGGCATTCAAGTATCTAAAGGGTGGGTTGAAGGAGGATGGTGCCAGACTCTTTTCAGTGGTTCCCAGCGACAGGACGAGGGGTAATGGGCACAAGTTGGAACATAGGAAGTTGCGTTCAAATACACGGAAAAACTTCTTTACGGTGAGGGTGACAGAGCCCTGGAACAGGCTGCCCAGGGAGGTTGTGGAGTCCCCTTCTCTGGAGATTTTCATGACTCGCCTGGATGCAGTCCTGAGTGATGCGCTCTGGGCAATCCTGCTTTAGCAGGGGAGTTGGACTAGGTGATCTCTAGAGGTCCCTTCCAACTCCGAAGATTCTATGTGATTCTGTATGTGCTAGAACTGCAAGTAAAGTTACAAATGTTGGAGCCTCCTTGAATACCTGCATTATTCCATGTCATTTCTATAGTAGTGACTCTGTACTGTCCTGTTCCCCAGAATTAGTTAGGGTTCTCCTTATAACCTGAGTTCCATGTACGTTCATTGACTTTGAAAGATGAATTACCTTTGGTTTTTAGAGCTTCAGAAGAAGTCAGTCTTAATGCAAAATGACCACTGCTCTGCTTTCAGAGAAGCTTAAGACCAGGGTGTGTAGCAAGGAACGTTGAGTCACTAGGAGAAAGAACCTGCTGTGTGCCCATTTCCCTCCTCGCTAGGCCTGTATGTTTTTGAGGAGTGTTAGGACAAGACCTGGGTGAAGAATGACTGTTCTAGGTAGGTGTGTTTCTTCCAGTATTCAAATCTGAACCTACCAGACCATCTCTAGAACTTACAGATCTAGAAGTGATCTCTTGATTTGTCTAATATCAGTAGTCAACAGCTTGGTTAACTGACGTGTCTTCTGGAGAAGTGCCTGTAATGTGATTTAAAGAGAGAAGACGACCTCTGTATATACCAGAGTAAATGTCATGTTTTTTGTGGCTCATTGAGAAGTTTAATTCTTGATCTCCAGTTTTATGATTATTTTGAAAAACACTTTTTCATTCTGTTTTTTGCCATTTAAAAAAATCTAGTTTGTGCTTAATGTGTTGGCTTTTCCTCCTGTGGTTCTCAGAAGAGTATTTACAACTTTGATCCTGCAGTCTTTTCCTCAGTTCTCTCAGTGATGGACAGCAGTCACATCAGTCTCTGCAGTAAAGGCGTAGGTTGCCATGGCTTCACCTCCATCTGTTTGGAAGGGAGGCTGTCAAGCAGCACTTAAATTCTCATTTATTTTGAAGTTCACATGTATTGTTTGATACACTTCACAACTTCCTGGAAGGGGTGTAGCTCTGGGCAGCATATTTGCTTATAAATACTGTCCCTTCTATCTATTTCAGGACAAAGTCATCTTGTATGTTCAACTACATCTTACGCTGGCTTATTGTTATGATTTGCTACATCATTGTAGATTGTTTGTGGACCCTCTTTAGGTTTTCTTTCTGCTAATGATACTTCAAATTAGGATGCTTTTTACTAATTTGCAGTCAACTTGTTTAGCTTACCTTTAAGACGTTCTTTGAGTATCATGGAAACAACACAGAGTGTGATTTCTCTTTGCCACTTGCTAAGTCATTGTAATGACTCCTGGCCCAGATGCTGTGTTTGGAAGAAGTACTCAGTGATCCACTTCTCTTGAGAAATTTGAATTATTAATTGCTTCTGTTTGGTAAGCCTTGCTTATGTATTAATTGGGACTTCTGGTAGTCAAAGTCTTTAGAGCTCCTTTTGTCTGTGTAGTGCTGCAATGTGACTGCCACCTTTTCTGAAGCTGCTGCCCTTCCTCAAGGGTCTGTTTTAACAAGGGAACTCAGGAGTTAAGTCCAGAAACCAGGCCACAAAAGGCATGTAGGCAGGCCAGTATTCATTGTAGGTAGATTACGGGGTTCTGAGCATGGTCGTGTGTGACTTGCTGGTAAAGCTAAAGCTGGAAAGTCAAAGCACGCACGTTTTTTGACTACAGATAATATAGTATCTTCAGAAACTTATGTTATTTATAGTTAATTCAGAGTAATAGAATACAGCTAAATGTATCTGTATACTTCATAGACCTCTTAAAATTGTAGTTGGTTTTAGGAGCATGTTCTTGGTGAAATGCCTGGATTGGTCTAAATGGGAATTCTTCAGAAATTGCCACTGCAAATAATGGCCTGCAAATTCATAGCAATGAATATTGCTTTTGTAATGCTCAATCAATTGCAGAATGAGAATACTTAAATCTTACTGATGATCAGTCTGTTTTCATGGGAATAATAGATTTCCTTTACTGGTAACTTACTAGTAGATCTTGAAAAGAAGTTGTTCTCACTTTGTGGATTTCCCCCTCTTTGCTACCTAGGTATTAATGGATATGTTCCATCAAGATGTAGAAGATTTAAGTGCACTAACTTTATCTGATGAGGAACCCTCCGCCTCAGGGGAGCAAACCTATTATGACCTAGTGAAGTCATTTATGGCAGAGGTTCGACAATATATAAGGGAACTAAATCTCATTATCAGAGTTTTTAGAGAGCCATATGCCTCCAACTCCAAACTATTTTCATCTCATGTAAGTATTGTACAGACTACAAACAAAAGAACCCCCTACTACAATATCTGTAAATCTAGATGAATACTTCTAAACTTAACTATTGTCCAATTTAACATATCAGTAGTAGAGGAAGCACTTGTCTCAAGTTCTGAGGTGGTAAAGGAACACTTGTGGGGAAGTACGGGTTTTGTAGAATTGTGGAAGAAACTACCCAATTTACTATATTAATTTCCAGGCCTGTAATTTAAGATTTGTCACTCTTGATCTTTGCCACATTTGAGTCATTGTAAACTTTTATATATTTATACATATATACAGTCATTATTTAAAAAATAAATTCTATGATCTTATATAAGTTATCCAGAAAGAACATAATAAAACATACTATAAAATTTCGTTCTATTGAAGGAAGTGCTTGATTTTAATGTCGTAACAGAGTAGCTTTGCACATAACATTCTTCCTGTTAGGAATGGTGTCCAACTCCCTGTTGATTTTTTTGTCTGGTTCTGTTGTGTTTTGTAGGATGTGGAAAATATATTTAGTCGTATATCAGACATTCATGAACTTAGTGTGAAGCTATTGGGTCATATAGAAGACACTGTTGAAATGACAGATGAAGGTAGTCCTCATCCGCTAGTAGGCAGCTGTTTTGAAGACATGGCGGAGGTAAGAAAATACTTAGAATTTCTATATCTAGTCATATGTATTTTAATGACTTGCACTTAGCTGCCTTTGTTTAGGTTGAGATCTCTTCTTCCAGCCCCACCATGATGAATAGACTGCCCATTTTTGAGACTGCTTTTGCCTTTTGAGTCTCTGAACCTCACTTTTCAAAGGGCTGTTTAAACTTTAGAGAGCAGGGGTGGGGCACGGGGACGGCCCCAAACACCTGTGACTAGACTTGGACAGGAATGGAGGTATCCTGTAAATTGGCTGTAGATCAGGATTGCTGTGGAAAGACAAAGTGGAACAAGAGCCTCTTTGCCAACAGGCTTGCTAAGCTGGTGAGAAAGGCTTTTGAACTGGGCTTGTTAGTAGACAGAGACTAAAGCTTGCGGATTAAAGAACTGAGAGGAGAAGTAGATGTGCATAACAGAAAGCATGACAACAAGTGCTCTTGTACCTTCCTGCTGAGAAGGTGGGATGACCAAAAGCTCATCTGAAGTGTCTGTTTCCCTAGGGTGCATGTACAGATAGGAGGATCTGGGAGTATGTGCACGGTTGCAGAGCTGTTATGTGGAATTAGCAATGTGGCAGGAAGGGTTGCATGATGGAGGCCTGTATGAATGAATATAGGCACTCAAGAAGGACAGGTGGGGAAGATGAGGCCAGAAGGCTTAACAAAAGATGAGGTCGAATACATGGAGCTCTGTTACAGAATGAATGATAACCTAGTTGAATGCTTAAGGATCAGGATCAGAGAAGGAGGCCACCAAAGGGCATGTCATCGTCAAGCTTCTACAAAGAAGTCAACAAGTGGCCAAAACCTTCTCTAAAGTAGAAGTCATCTCTTTATCACAGGCCCTGGTTCTCCTGGGAAAATTAATGTTCCTGACATCTGTTGGGTAGACAACACACTGTGGTTCAAGTAATCCAGAAAACTTCTGCAGGGCACTGAGGGGACGGTATTTTGTGGCACATATTTATGGGCCATCAGAGAAGGGTGCTGTGCTTAACTTTTCTCATGAACAAGGAAGAACTGGCAGGAGTGTTGTAGCTAATGGCAGGTTTGGCTACAGGTGGTAGAGATGATGGAGTTTAATGTCCTGAGGAAAAGTGCAGGAGATAAGCAGACTGGTGACCCTGGGTTTTGGGAGAGTAGACTTGGCTTGCTTAGGGAATTGGGAGGAAGGATCACATTGGTGGCTGCCTTGAGGGTAGAAGGGGCTCAGGAGAGCTGATTTATTTTCAAAGGCGGTACATTCAAAGTACAAGGAATATGCATTCCTAGTTGCAAAATAAAAGGGACTCTTCCAGACTGAATTACTCCATGAGTCTGTGCATGTAAAAGTATTGATTCTTCTGCATACTTTTTCCAAAACATTTATAGAAAAAAGTCAGTCCTATGGGTCAGGTTGGATGGGGCTCTGGGCCACCTGAGCTAGCTGAAGATGTCTCTGCTTGTTACAGGGGGGTTGGACTAGATGACCTTTAAAGGTCCCTTCCAACCCAAACTATTCCACAATTCTATGTAACATATGTATTTTCTTTAAGAAACATGAAGTTTAGATATTAAATCAGTTTTGTAAAATTATTCTGTATTTCTTCTTAGGAACTAGCATTTGATCCATATGAATCATATGCACAAGATATTTTGCGACCTGGTTTTCATGATCATTTTTTAAGTCAATTGTCAAAGCCAGGAGCAGCATTTTATTTACAGGTAACTCTTAAGTAAGCTTTATTATTGATATTACTGTTTTAATTACATTATATTGTTGCTTCAATACATTTATTGTTTTAAGACTGAAACTTACTTTGTTTCTAGTCAATAGGTGAAGGCTTTAAAGAAGCTGTTCAGTATGTTCTACCCCGGCTGCTCCTTGCCCCTGTTTACCACTGCCTTCATTATTTTGAACTGCTAAAAGTAAGAACACTGTGTCAATCTGATGTTGGTTTTTTTGTTGTGTTTTTTTTTTTTTTTTTTTTCATAATTCTTAGTGCTGGATACCAGAGGTCTGTATGTTTAGGTAGAGGTAGAACCTTTTGCTAGAATGAGAGTAATAAAACTGCTATGATGAAAGAAAAGCAGGTTATATGCTCTAGTGCATGCTATAACGAACTGAACATCAGCTTGTAATTTCGTGGAAGTTTTACAGCAGCTAATGATTTGTGTTGAATAATTAAGTTAGTAATTTAGAAAGCAGTAGAGATCTAGATACTCATGTTCTTGGATTGATTGTTTCAGCACTGGTAAGAGATAATGGCAAAGCGCTGTACTACAGAAAATATCCAAGGATTTCTGAAGCTGTTACTTTGTAAATATAAAATCCCAGTAAGAGTTCCCTTCAGATTTTATTTTCATAAAAGCTTCGGTGTTCTTGCAGTGCATATCTCATGGTGGTTGTAAAGGTGATATCCTTCCCTTGAAGGGAAGACGTGGTTCATGTACACACTTCTTCGGCTTTTTGTAATGAGACCTCACGTCGGTAGAGTAACAGTAAAGACTCTAACATACACATGTAAAGAAAATAGCTACAGAATGTTTTCCTGGGGCATTTATCAGTTAGCATTGAATAATATTCTTTAGTAAGTGTAGAGGATTTTCAGGAAGACTTTAAAGTGGATTCTTCATTTGGACTTAACAGAAACTCGAAAGGGATACAGTGCTCCGGGGCTTAATTACTTGCAGAAAATTGGATCAGAAGTAAAAAAACCCTCTGCTCTTTTGAAGAAATCTGGGTGTGTTTTTCTTGAATGTTTGTTTCATTGTCTTGGGATAACCCAGAAGTTAGGTCATCTTTGTGTTGAAGTGTATACAGTTCTAACACCATTTTTACTGAATTAGACCTACACGTACAGCTTTGGCACATAGCTCATCTTGTATAGCAAGGTTTTGTTTTGGTTTTTTTTTTTTTTAATTTTGGAACATGTGCTTGATCTGTTTGTCTAGCTCATGGGTTTGGTCTGACTTTTTGGACACCTGTAACATATTAAGCATTTCCTTTCATGACAGCCCATTGGAAGGGGAGGTGTGATACAGCTTGTTTGAGTTTTGTATGACAGACCTGCACAGACCTAAAGCTTCTCTGCTCATGCTTTTATCACAGTCTCAAAATACAGATACAGTACCTAGGGGCCTTGCATACTTCCATGTGAGCATGGTACTATCTTATGTGATAGACAAAGCATGAAGGATTAATGTTGTCTGCCACACAGGCATCTCTGTTGCTTCTTGCCATTGGTAATTTTAGTGGGGGAAAGAGGGCATGTGTGCTTACAGAAATAGGGAGCAGCTCACATTCACACTTTTTAGGGCAAACCGGAGTCTTAAGCTGAGCTCAACTCCAGAAGGTTATTGATCTTTTTGCAACTCCTGACCTGTGCTTCATGTAAAATTCTTGTTTTTTCTCATTCATGCTCTCCACACACCCACCCTCCACCCTGTGTAAATCTGGTGTAGCTGGGTTGGATTTTGTGCTGTGTGATAACCTTTCAGGCTTTCTTCCCACTGAGTTTCTCGTGTCACTTTATAGCTGTGGTCTGTCAGATGTGATACATGCAATAGACAGTGGTGGATAAGAGGAGCATATAAAGAGAGAGATTTTTGCACTCACAGCAGTAGCTTCATCTGTCAACTAGTACATACTTGTGCAAACAGCGTATGAGTCCCTTCCTCAAGTAGTCTCTGCCAGCAATAATGCTTGCTTTCTTATATTTGGAATCTTCAAACAGATTCAAACAGCTTGGTTATACTTAAAAATGTCCTGACGCAGGAATATTTGCTATGGAAGGGTATTGGTGGAATTTTTTAACTGTATAATCCTGACAGTTTCGCTGATGCAAGGTTGTATTGAATGCTTTTGTAAGGTAAGAGATGTGATTTAGTTAATTGCAGACATATCTATGAATAATGAAGTTAAAAATGCTATGAAAATTGATCTCTTGGTATGAAGAGACAAAAAGTTGGCAAAATAGTGTATGGAAAAAACCACTTTATTTGTCTTGAATATAGATATACTTAAAGGGGTTACCATTTTTCTTTGAGCTCTGTTGTGTTGTCTTGCACACTTTGAAGGTGTCTATTAAAAATGCATCTCAGTTACCTTCTAACTATGCAGACTACAAAAAAAGTGAATTTCTATCCACTAAAGTCGTCCTGAAGTTTCGCAGGGCACCATGAATGTCCAAAACATATTCTATATTTAGCTGAAGCTCCTTGCTGTAGCTTTGTTGGAAAATTAGCATATGACTAAGGGCTGTGTTTTCCTTCAAGCAACCTGAAAGTCCACAAACTTTTATATAAGAAACTAAGTATAGGAAATAGCAGCTTCATATAAGACTGCTTTTCTGCAAATTTGCAGATAATATGAACGGGCTTTTATAAATTTGGACTCTTAAGTGACAAGTAGTGTGTTAGAAATGATACAGTCATTTAGCTGCTCCTATGTGATACTTTTTCCTTTCTTTGTGTAAACAGGTTACTTTAAAATTCCCCCTTTTTTTTCCAAGTAGGAATGGCTCAAAGCATGTATAAACTTTGCTTAGATAAAGTAATATGTTCTGATAATCAGGAGAGCTAGATAGATAATTTTTTTTTTAATTAAGTGCAGACTTGACTCATGACTTAAAATGGAAACTTCTTGTCTTTTTGCAAATATTTTTTAGTTGGAATTCTACCTGTAGTGATCTTAAATTCTCAGGATGCTGTAATTTCACAACAGCATCTGGTGTTTTATTTATTTTCTGAAACTTTATTCTTAGATTATAAATAACTTGCCCATCTTTACTGACTGGCAGTTCAGCTCCAGTAGAAATACTCTTCAGTGAAACTTTTGTCTCCCCTTTTCACTACACTAACTTTAAAAAAAATAATAAATTCTGTTTTGACAAGGTCTTCCAAGATAGGAAACCACTTGTTTTCCAACCTGATGATATTAAATTCGTTACATGTTGCTGGAGAAGGCACAAGGTGGTGAAATGTTAGTAGTTTAGGACTGAAGTATCTTTAGGTTGATCCCGTAAGTCTCTTGCTGTGTGTTATGTAGGGCTACGCATCCCAAACTATTTTCCATTTTGACTTCATTTTGATTCTCAGCTTTGTTTCAGTCAGGCTTAGGGTTCAGAGTGTAAAAGTTAAATGAAGTTGGTTTGTGATCCCATCTGTAACTGGTGTAACCCAGCCCAGAGTGGAGAATCACTGAGTCTTAATTAGTTAGACTTTGTCCATCTGCAAAGCTTTTACAGTATCTGCAATTATAGATCACTGTCTCAAAACATTATCTGTGTTGCTTGTATTTAGTACAGGCACTGTAATTAACAGGCTCTCTTACTTTAGTCAGTTCTTAGTCTCTTTCAATTAATGTTAAAAACAGAAAGTCACAGATTCACACCAGCTATGAATTATTTTAAGAAAGTATTTGCTTAGTGTCAGCAAAGGATTTTATTTTCTGAAATCATTGTCTGATGTGCTTCTTTCCAAACACAGTAGTGACTTGTATGTACTATACTCTTGAAATAAAAGTAAATACAGAAGTATTACTGTCTTACATGTATTTGTATACGTAACTGCAGATGAGGATGACTTTTTTTTACGTCCACTAGAGATAATGTGCAAGTTTATGTCTCGGTGACAGGTGAAGGGCTATCTGCTGGAGGAAATGTAGCTCGACCAAACTGTTGCTAGTGTGTGATAAGGACCGCAAAGCGTATTTGAGTGTTTCTTGGGAGAGAAGGCTGAGGTGGTGTAAAAATTGGTCTCAAGTCTAAGAAGAGATTTCATAGAATATGACAGCAGGTTAAAAATTTAAGCAACTTCTTCATATGTTTAAGCCATGAAGACTTATATTACAACTGCAATGTTGTAAAGGTACAGAAGTTGTGCCTTATGGTAGTTGTTGGAGGTGATACAGCCAGGTAAATGAGTTTCTGTATTTCTTTCTTGCTTGTGTGATTTCATTGACAACATTTCTGTTGCTTTTCTCCTTTAAATGTTATTGGGTTTTTACTTTAAGTCCAGCTGTATGTTTGGCAGCCAAAGGGAAGATGATAGGGGAAAATAAAACTTTGTCATACGTGTGCGTATGCACTTTTTCCACAAACCTTGTTATTGTTAATCTAACTAATTGGGCTCTCTGAGGTAATTTCTTAATTGAAAAAGTTATTCAGAATGTATTTAATTTTTTTTTCTAGCTGTGGTACTTGATGGATTTCGTATGTGTTCGTATCGCAGATACATATATGTGCATGCATAGCGCTTCATTTGTCAGTGACCTATGCCATCTGTTATGGCGTTGTGGTGCGGTTATGTTCTGTTGTATAGCTTTTTTCTTTTTACACAGGTTGTATCTGGGCTTTTGAGAAGCTGATGTGTCTTTTTGGGGAATTGCTGGATAAAATCTAATGAAAGTAAAAAATAAAAAATTCCTCCTTCCACTTTGCTTACAGTCCTCAGTGATACTTGAACTGTATTGTTAATCTGCAATGGGACCAACAAATGCTGTACTTTGATCCCCTGAAGCAGGGAGTAGGATGGCACAGGGCCAGACTGTTCTTATCTGGATGGTACCCTCTTTGGGGAGTCAAATGAAGCACTAACTGAACTCTGACTTTTGACTTACATGTTTAACTGTAGGGTTTCTGCGTCCTGTTTCCTGATCCATTTTCTAACAATTACCTGCAGGGCAAGTTCTCCCTGGTGCTGTAGGAATTAGGAGAGCTGTACTGGGGCAGATTGTTCTCTGGGGCAGGTGATCTGTTCCTGGTCAGTGGCTGCTGCTAACGATGGAAGATAGCTCTCTAGCTTACCTGGCAGCAGTTTATGATGAATGTCCAGTCCAAACTCTCATGAAGATAGATGGGTGTTACAGGAACTTGGACAAATTTTGATCATTACCCCGCCCCTTCCCAAATAAAGTCTTGATACAAGTAATCCATCCAGGATTGAATGTTAAGAAGCTTATTGTAGTTGAGATTTTCAACTCCTATAGGATGACATTAGTTTTTGTGACTGTGGCAGTCATCATACGGTCTCTGATATAGTTGTATTGCTGTATAGCCTTGCAATAGCAATAGTATATTTCCCTGTCCTCCTCTTCTGACTCTGTTCCTGTAACTTTCTGTACAAAAGGGAGATCCTGGGAGAGAGGTAGCGCTATGGTTGAGACTTTCATATACTTACTTCTTCAGTGGAAATGTTTCTGGACATGCTGCTGTGGATTTAGGCCCACTACCAGCACGCTTTCTCTGTTTGCTCATGTAGCAGTGGAGGTCTATGTTTTCTGTCAATACTTTGTCATCTTCAGTGGAAACCAATGGAAAGCTGTAGGAAATAACAAACACAAATAAAACAACAAGCCGCATTCATAGTTTCTGCAGACTTGGTCTACAGATGGGATTCTGCTTGTCATCCTTCATTTCCTCTGCTGTTTTTTCCTTAATCAACAGGGGTCCTCTTTAAAATCAACAGGATCCTACTGTTGCTTCCCAGAATGATCTCTGAAATTGTGAATTCATCTTATGTAACATTCAAAAATTCATACATTTCTATCCAAACATAGAGGTGCCATTCAGTTGAGCCTTGTGGCCTTGCAAACTTGGGTGGGCAAAGGTCAGACTTGACTTGTATTGAAGCAGTGAAAGTGGATTTTAATCCACTTTGGAATTACGAAAGAGAAGAGGAAGATGTTTTCAAATTGAATTGTCTTTACTCTGATGGCAAACTTGGTGGAAGAAAATGGAAGACCTCAATTACAAGTGAAGCACATAGGTAAATATTTTGTGATATTTCAAATACTGATCTAACTGAATGTTATCAACTTAATTCTGAATTTTAAATTTCTAATGTATTCTGCAGGTCTGCTGATAATGATGAGACCAACCAAAGTGACAGTAAGAAAGAAGAGAATTTCAGAGCGTGAAGGCTCTGGAAGGATCTGTGGGAACTTGTACACTTGTTGCAGAAAGGTAATGAATCTGCTGTGGAAGAGACATCAGCATATGTGAAAAGAACCAAACCCATATTTTTGAAGAATGCAGAGCCGTTTGAGTTTTCCATACACTGAGAAGATGAGGCTTCCTGTAAACAAAGTAGCCATTTCCCTAGTAATGGAATCTGGGCATATAAAAGGCATGTATGGCAGCTAGTAGCTTGCAAAAAATCTGAATGTTTAGGAAGTAGTTTTATGAGAACATCAGGGGGCTTATTTGAGAACAAGACTTTGTTTTTTATATCTGTTCCTTGATGAAGGAAAAGTTAATTGTGTAAGCTCAGTGAGAATTGCTCACATACGTGAATCCCTTCCCAGTTGCAGAAACTGAGAGCAAAAATACACTCTTGCCTGTTGAGCTGAAATACCTAGCAGGCTGGCAGGAGCACTCGAGGGGACCTAATCTGAAATACGGTCTTCTGACAAGCTGTTCCCATTCATGGGAATGCTGGTGGCAAAGTTTTAAAGAAAATCTTTGAACTGTTGAATTGGTAAAACATCAACTGACAGACTTCGGTGTGGTATATATTTCTAAATAGCTTTTCCTAACTTTTCCTCAGAGTCTGTCCTAATTTGAAAAATGGCACTTACTTCAGAGTGGTGTAACTTATTTCTGAAACAGATTTATTTTAGTTTCATTACCCACCCACCCCCAATAAGAGCATTCACATTGAGTAATCAAAGTAGCAATTCCTTAAATTCTTATGTTTCTTTAGTCCAAATTCACTTTTTTTAGGCTCAGGTGAAGTTTGACTTTACTTAAATTTTCCGTATATCTTTGAGATCTATTTTAAATCCCATAGTCAAGCTGTGAAAGAACTGGGAAGCTTGTACTAAAAGTTGAAATGCTGCTTTTTTGCCTCTGTTTTAATGCTTTACTTGTACAGTATGCTTCCCAGTAGGCTGGCTGTATTTTATACTATGTGAGTTAAAACTAAATTTGAAATAAAAGATGAGGGCTTTTTAGCTTCTATCTCTTTTAAAACATACTTCCAGGAGAATGCTAGAGGCTTTTTGTAACTGTTTGATATTTGACATGTTTAAGTAAGATTATGTGATTTAATGTAATTTTTAAAAATTAAACTGAGAAGGCGTAGTTAAAACTGAGTGGAGAAAAAGTTTTTACCATTAATTCAATATTAAGTTCTGTTCCACACTTAATGCAAATAACACTCCTGCTGTAATGTAAATCTAAATAAACAGCTATATAAATGTATGCATATTTTTACTGCACTGTGCTCAAGATTGTCTGAGTTTGTATGAAAACAAAATGACTTTTGAAATTCCAATGTATTAAAGCTGTGCATATATGTCCAGGAATATGGCACATGGAGTTTCCTTTAAGATTCAGATATGAAGTGCCTTTTAGACTGCTACTGTTTTCCAGAAGTATATAGCGTTCCCCACAGTTATCCCCAGTTGTTGTTCCAGCTGATTTCTTGATGCTTTCTAAAAATTCAGGTTTCTGGATATGAGAGCACTTTTTTTCCCAGCATACTGCTGTTTTGGGCTGAGTCTTATTTGCAGGAATTGCATAAAGTCAAAAAGAGCTCTCAAGCACCTTAATGCTGTTGAGCCAACTTCCAGGATTATTTTATGGCAGGATGCCATCAGACCTGACATCCTGCATTTGTCGGAGGAGAAACCCAGTTCATTTTTATTCTTGATCATTAAAATAGCCTGTTTCGCAATTGTCTTTTGGAAAGTACCCCGTTCTCAGAAACGGGGGTACATTTAAGAAAATGGTGAGGTGTAAGAGCAGAAGCTGGAGTAACTGGTGTCAGAGTACTTCAAGTTCTTGTGAATATTGCTTCTCTCCGCATGCTCTGCGTTTCCCTGCAGAGCAGATAGCTAAGTCACGCCACAGATCAGGCTTGCTTTGCCAGCTATGCAAGTGTTTTGTTGCCTAGCTGTGGGCTTCAGGATGTCTGAAGAAATTACACAGAAGAGGCTTCTCTGAAGCAGCTGCCACTTGTAACATGGGACCACTTAAGCACTAAACTTCTTGGATTAATGTTTTGAGGTGCAGTAAGTAACTATTGTTAGCGCCTACAATGAAGTGATCTTGAGTTAAGTTAAGCAAATTCAATTGTGATTTCCTGGACTCCCATATGCTGTTGTGTCTTTTGTGTATAGAAGCTAATTTATGATCTCTCCTCCCAGATGAATTGGGGAACCTGCAGTTCACAAATTTTAGTGGTTAGATTTAGAGTAATCTTCTAGGAAGACAGAAGTCTAGATTGTGATGTAAGCCCTGAAGTACAAGATTTTATATCTATCATAACACCTACTAGTATTGTTAATATCTGCATGTTCTCATCATAAGTATAAATGTATCTTCTGTCATTGTCTTTCTAGATAGATGCTTCCCTGACAGCATAAGAGGAGGACTGCCACAGTCTAATTTTGCACTGCATGAGGAGGATTTCTTTTGTAACTCTCTGTAATTTCCTGGGTTTATAAACATCTAATCCTTATTTTACGCAACAGGTAGAACAAAATACCTTGTCTTCCAGTTCTGATAACTTTTCAGAGCTCGTGGCCTGGAACGTAGAGTACTATTTTAATTACAAATTTCCTTTAGCGGTCTATTTTCCAAGTTTGTTTTCCTGGAATGGTCTGTAGTATTGTGAATCATTACGATCTTTATAAACCAATATTTTTCTCCTAAGTTTTTTAAAAAAAACACGAAGTCTATAATACTACTGATAATCAGAAATATGCATCTCTTTCCCATAATACTATAGTATTCTTCATAGGACACTTGATCCTTTAAAAAAAAAAAAAAAGGAAAGAAAACAAAAACCAAACCACTCTTTTATTTAGCATCTACCTGATTTGTTCATTAGGGGGCACTGCACAGCTATAGAAAATCAGTGGGATTTGCAGACAAACTTGGATGCGTTTCCAGTGATGCCATTTCACTTTCCATAACTTCCTCTTCCATACTGTCTGGGGGCAGTGTGACATGAAAGTCCTTGCTGTAATTTAAGCTTGGTTCTGATTACGTCTGGTTTTTGATAGCAATTTATGGTAATTATATAATGCTAGACTATAAACTCCCAAATTCCTTTTCTGTGTGCAGAGAAGTGTCTTCATAGTAGTTCACAGCAAAGTCTGATTTGCCATTTGTGTTGGTCTTACACATAAGAAGATGCGTACTTCTACATACTGCTTTCTAAATGTTAAACCTGGATCACAGTTACACTCACTGGGCTTTGATTTAGTTTGTATATACAGGTGGAAATATGGGTTACTTCCAATGGATCCTGATGGGGAAATGTTAGTCTTTAATCATTGCTTTCTCTCCAGCACTATACCAACATGTATTTTGCTTTTGGACATCTGTTGAGCCTAATTTTTATCCATTTTTGTTGTGTGTTTTACATTCCCTTTGCTCCTTACCCTGTCTCCTGTGATATCCTTACAAGCAAATGGCAGAATATTGTAGGATCTCTTCAGGCTTCTTCTCAAGGAAATTAGGGTAAAACAATGTTGTCTCTTGTTGAATGGTAGTTGCCCAGAGATCATAGGAAATCCAGCCAAACTCTTTTGGCGGAAGTTGGTAAAGAGGCAGTGTGCAAGGCAAAGAGCCTCCTTTGAACTTGTGCAGGAAAGATGCAAAATCTTAGAGGTACTTACATGTTTTTCTTAGCTTCTCTTGGGACTTATGCCAGTGGTCCTGCGCCTGCCCAATTTGTCTGAAGTCCTCTCTAAATCTAGATGATCTGCGCAACTGAAGCAAAGGGAAGGCGATACCTCTGTGTTAAATCATAGAATCACAGGATGGTTTAGGTTGGAAGGGACCTTAAAGATCATCTAGTTGCAACTCCCGTGCCATGGGCAGGGACACTTCCCACTAGAATAGGTTGATCAGAGCCTCATCCAGCTTGGCCTTGAACACTTCCAGGGATGGGGCAGCCACAACTTCTCTGAGCAACCTGTGCCAGTGTCTCACTGCCCTCATAGTGAAAAAATACTTCCTAATATCTAATCTAAATCTACCCTCTTCCAGCTTGAAGCCATTACCCCTCCTCCTATCACTACATGCCCTTGTAAAAAGTCCCTCTCCAGCTTTCTTGTAGGCCTTCTTCAGATACTGGAACGCTGCAATAAGGTCTCCGCAGAGCCTTCTCTTCTCCAGGCTGAACAACCTCAACTCTTGTCGGGCTTGATGAGGCTCTGAGCAATCTGATCTAGTTAAAGATGTCCCTGCTTACTGCAGGGGTGTTGGACTAGATGACCGTTAAAGGTCCCTTCCACCCTAACACATTCTATGATTCTGTGACCTTGTACTTGGGCTTGTTGAGCTTCATGGGGTTTGCACAAACCCATCTCTCAAGCCTGTTCAGGTCCTCTGCATGGCATCCCTCCACTCCAGCATGTTGACAGCACTGTACAGCTTGATGTTGNAGGTCTCCGCAGAGCCTTCTCTTCTCCAGGCTGAACAACCTCAACTCTTGTCGGGCTTGATGAGGCTCTGAGCAATCTGATCTAGTTAAAGATGTCCCTGCTTACTGCAGGGGTGTTGGACTAGATGACCGTTAAAGGTCCCTTCCACCCTAACACATTCTATGATTCTGTGACCTTGTACTTGGGCTTGTTGAGCTTCATGGGGTTTGCACAAGCCCATCTCTCAAGCCTGTTCAGGTCCTCTGCATGGCATCCCTCCACTCCAGCATGTTGACAGCACTGTACAGCTTGATGTTGTGGCAAACTTGCTGAGGGTGTGCTCAATCTCGCTGTCCACGTTGCCGACAAAGATGCTGGACAGCACCAGTTCCAGTACCGACCCCTGAGGAATGCCCCTCGTCACTGGTTTCCACTTGGATATCAACCCATTGACTGCAACTCTGAGTGCAACCAGCCAGCCCGCTTCTTATCTGTCGAGTGGTCCGTCCATCAAATCCCTCTCCAATTTAGAGACCAGGATGTCGTGTGGGATAGTGTCAATCACTGTAGAGGAATATGATGAGGGTAGTCTGTTCCTTCTTGGAGGGATGTATTCTCTGTGAGACCTTTTGTGAAGTAACGCATCTTGTGGTGCATTGTCAGTTCTATTTCAGTGGTTGTGGCACAAGTAGGCACTCATGCCTAATGTTGCTTAGTGCAAGAGTATGACAAATTACACTATGTGAATCAAAGCTGATTACACTATGTGAATCAAAGCTGCCTAGAATAAAGCTTGTGGTCATCCTTATGACTGAAAACACAAATAAAGTAGTCTGGCATTGACAGCTGTAGCACTGAATGATTAACTCTGGTCAGAGAAAAAATTAATGCTATTCTATGACATGTTCAAATTTCAAACATGAATATGTTGGATTTTGGAGGACAATGCTTACATTTCACACTGGAAGCAAACAGCGCCATTGTACTGTTTCCAAGCATGTCTGTTATTCTGGTCCATGTCAGCTTCACTTTTACCGCCTCTGTCAAAACAAATCTTTCAGTTGTGTGGAGCCGGTTCTTCGCCGTAATAGTCTGAAATACTTGTATCTTAATAATCCTGTAAATAATTTTTGTCTTGGTTTTATGTTTAAGCCATGGCTGCAGTCAACAATTTTTTCACTGACTATAATGTGAAGCATTTTAATGCTTAAACAAAGATGTAAGATGAAAATCTTAAACATCCTGTGATAAAAACATGGCAGATCTTGTTTTATGAATCTTACCTGTCACAAAATATTGTTATTAGCCCTTCACATTCAGTTTTAGTTTATAACTTTATTAAATTTTTTTATCCTTAAATAAAAGTTGAGTTAGTAGACAAAGGTATTAATGTAGCTGTATACTCAGATCGGGACTTAAGTACCGTGGTTTTACAGGCTGGCCGTTGTTAGATGCCCCTGTGTTTTCTGATGAACGGCTAAGCAGCCCCTCCATGAAGGAAGAACGTTTACTTCTCCCCACTGTCGCTGTGGTTATTGTTTTTCTCCTTTGGTTTTTTGCATGAAAAAATATGACAGTCCTGGTGAATAATAAGCTGGACACAAGCTAGCACAACATCCTTACAGCAACGAAGGCCTGTATTGCTGTCTTAGCAAGTGTGTAGCCATCAGGTTCAGGGAAGCGGCAGTGCCTAGCTGTTGAGTACTGGCAAGGCTGCATCAGAAGAACCGCATCCAGCTTGGGCTTCCTTTTGACACTGGTGTACTGAAACAAGGCTGCTGGAAGGGCTTGTCAAGATGACTTGAGGAACGGAGGATGTGATGATGGAAAAGTTGGGGGATTGGGCTTATTCATTCTGCAGAAAAGGAGGCTAAAGAGGACCTTTCTGCTGTCTTTGACTATGTGATGGGGTGGGGAAGGCAGAGAAATACTTCTTGCAGCTGCATAATGCTACTATGAAAAGTCAATAAGGAAAATCCTGATAAGCTGCGGGGAGGGCGGGGGGAATAATTTCACCATGAGGGATTTCAGACATTGGAACAGATTGTCCGGAAAGGTTGTGGCCTCTCCATCCTGAGAGCAGGCCAAAACTCAATATGGCCCTAGGCAACCTGATCTGTGTTGGCCCTGCAGTTGGGCTGGAGGTTGGATAATAAAATCTCCAAGGTCCCTTCTAACCTGAATTATTGATTAGGCTGTTGTTAGTGAGGTGGGAGCTCCTCTAGTCTTCTGCTTAACACCTCTGCTGGGTTCTTTTTTGGGGATGTAGAGTAAATCAGACTAGTTTTGCGGTAAATTTCGTGTTCTGAGTGCACCTGTGTCTGGAGGACTAGTGACTGCTGCTCTTCTTTTACTGAGATTAAGCTCTCAGCAGCCAGTGTTCTCTCTCGCCTCTGTCAGTAATATGCACCTGGTTATTTAATTAATAACAAGCAGGGCCATGCAAAAGCAGCAGATGGTTGGATTTCTTCTTCCTAGGTCAAACTTTTGGATTTGCGCATACCAAAATGCTCGTAACTCTTCTTGTATTTGACTTTCAATGTTCACAGCAATTGGAAGAAAAAAGCGAGGATGAAGAGGATAAAGAGTGCTTAAAGCAAGCAATAACTGCCCTACTGAATCTTCAAAGCAGCATGGAACGGATATGCTCCAAAAGTCTTGCAAAACGAAGGCTTAGGTAAACACGTTTCCATTTTTCCTGCTTTCTGCTCTTAATGCTTTGCTGTAAATCCAGGGCTCCCAGTTTCCTCTTTTAGTAAACAATGAACAAAACAATTTGTGACAAGCCTGCTTTTTCAGAGGAAGTGACATCAAAGCCAAGATAATTTGTTATTGTTTTAAACCCTTTCTAATTTCTATGTGTCCTTGCATGCTAGTAGTTGAGACGTTCTGAGAATTCACTGGTAAGTAGAAAGTTACGGCACTTGTGGGTTAATTATGCTCAGATAATAAATGTCCACCTAAAAATATTGTAAAAGTACTTTTCTGTGTGATTAGAAGGGAATGTTCTTGAATTTGAAACTACTTAATCTTAAGTTTTTTGTGCAATAGGCTTGTTAAAATTATCACTGGATAATAGAAATAAATGCATAGATAACTAGTACTTAGTTACACTGCTGTAGCAATTTCTTAATTATGCCATCTGCTGTTTGATTTAATGCTAATGTTTGCACAGTTATTTAAACATGTTAAAACTTTGCTTTTGTGCTTAAAGTTGTTTCAATATTTTCTTTGCCAAAGAAGTCCTGTGCTGCAAAGTGTAATCTTTAGGCTTGGATGTGAATGTATTTAACAGCTTCATTTCTCTGAATACGCTTCTTTCAAATTAGTGCAGTTTAAAATTGTCAGCTACGGAAATGGGTGGTTTGTTAAACTAAGCAGCACTAAATGGCTTGCCTGTTTCTGGTTGCCTGTGTTTAAATAAGACATTTAGTGCATAGAAGATAAGTAGAAAATTTATCAGATGAGGTACTTCAGAGAAACATTAGTTAAGGCTTGCAATGATGCTGATACTGTGCTGAAATTGCATTCTCAGTGGAATTCTCATCACTGGGAAAGATGATCTTGCGTTTTTGCTGTTAGTGGTGGTTGTGGTTTTTAAATACACGTGTACTAATAGGCTGCTTTTCTCCCATCCTTCACTGAAGTGAGTCTGCATGCCGATTCTATACTCAGCAGATGAAGGGGAAACAGCTAGCAATTAAGAAAATGAATGAAATCCAGAAAAATATTGATGGCTGGGAGGGTAAGGACATTGGACAATGCTGTAATGAGTTCATCATGGAAGGAACACTCACACGCGTAGGAGCTAAGCACGAGAGACACATATTTCTGTTTGATGGCTTGATGATTTGCTGTAAGTCAAATCACGGCCAGCCAAGACTTCCTGGTGCTAGCAATGCAGAATATCGTCTAAAAGAAAAGTTCTTCATGCGAAAGGTACAAATCAACGACAAAGACGACACTAATGAGTACAGACATGCTTTTGAAATCATCTTAAAAGATGAGAACAGTGTTATTTTTGCTGCTAAATCAGCTGAAGAGAAAAACAACTGGATGGCAGCATTGATATCTTTGCAATATAGAAGCACGCTGGAAAGGATGTTGGATGTAACAATGTTGCAGGAAGAAAAAGAGGAGCAGATGAGATTTCCAAATCCTGAGCTTTATAGATTTGCGGAGCCCGACTCTGAAGAGAATATTGTGTTTGAAGAAAACATGCAGCCCAAATCTGGAATCCCCATCATCAAGGCAGGAACTGTTGTCAAGCTCATTGAGAGGCTGACTTACCACATGTATGCAGGTGAGGCACTTCATTGGTATAGCCAAAACTCAAGGTGGTGACTAGTTCACGCTTCTCTTTCTGTGTTAAATACATGCAGCAAAATAAAGTGTTGCAGAAAGCGAATAAAATATAAAGTGTGTAGAAAGTGAATATGCTTTGCAGTTCACGTCTTCTAACATGCGTTTTGAGATCTAAATATGCACCTCTGTAGCCATAGCAATTAAAAGTATGAATCCTCTTTGGCTAAACCTAGTGGCGTTTGCATGTCTGTGAGGTTATTCTAATGCAAGGGATGGAGGGGGTGGGGGGCTGCAGGAATTGAGCTCTAGACAATACTTTTTCCTGTATGCCCCAGGCTACAAGAGTTGCTTTCCCTTGAGACTTTCAAAGCTGGGTGGCACGTGAAGCGCCATCATTGCAGGAGAGAATTATGGGCCCTGTGTTTTCAGTTAAGGGTTGTGCTCCACCTCTGTCTGTGCTGGCATGTAATGAAAAGACCAAATACCAGCTTGCTAGAAGCAGTCACTTGCGTAGTTTAGCCTCGGAACCTCACCTTAATCAGAATTTCAGTGGGGATTTGATTTACGGACTTTACACTTCAGGTTTCTGTTTGTGTTGAAGATACATCAAAGGCATTTGTGTGATCATCCAGTCCAGCCTTAGTGTGTGGATGACTTCTTGATAATTTTCCATGATTTTCATAAGCTGTGGTGAAAAGCACGGTCTTGGGTTTTGGGTTTGGATTTTTTTGTTATTTTTTGATTCTACCTGCATGTCAGTCATTCTAAAACTTCATCCATCTTGGTTTTAGTGCTTCACATATTCAACTGTAGATTCTTTTGGGTTTTTTTCTTTCTTTTTACTCTTTACACTCTGATTATCCTAAATTGTTCTTCTGCAGCTCAGTTCTGGATACCCAGGAATATTTGTTTGGAAGAAGTGGGTAGTAAGCAGAATATGATTAGTATACTTCAGTGCTTTTATTTCTTTTTAAAATGCTTGTAAATACATCTGTTTACTCCATTACTTTTATTGCTCTTCTCCACATTTCCTTCAGTTGAGCTTTCCTAACATTTGTTAGAAACTCAAATGCAGTATCGTGCTGTCAGTTTTTACCAGAGCAGTTTTGTGCCTGTCTTCGTTTTGTTCTAACTTTATAAACTTCTAGCTCTTGGCTTTCAATTCTACAGGCATGATTTATGACGTAATTTTATGGTTTTGGAAGTTAAAATAAAAGAATTCAACCTTTTTTTATTTATTTTTTTTTTTTTTTTAAAGCTAGCGTTGCATTTGGCAGAAAATTAGCAAAGACAGTGCTTCATTAGTGCCCTTGGGAACATTTCCTTTGCTTTGGCTAACTTGTGCACCCTTGAGAATTGCCCTTTGCGTTCGTGCTGGGGCTTTGGTGCCGTAGCCTTGGCATTGCTCCAAGTGTTAGCAGTACTACTCTCCACATGTCGTCTCTGTCCAGGGAGATGCAAACTACATTCTTCAGTTGCAGAAAACAGAAAGACCTGTTTTTGAGGAACATGTGGCTTGTTGAAACACGTCTCTTGTATTGGGTTTTTTGGTTTTTTTTTTGGTTTTTTTTTTTTTTTGCATCAGCATGTGTTTTTGGCCTGTCTAGCGCATAGGATATCGAGGAAGAATTCAGATTGATTGATTCGATCTACCATCATCCACAGTCATCCCTGCTTTTAACAGCCCCTGTTTAATAAAGCTTTACTAGATTGCTTGAAGCCTAAAGTTGTAGGTATCTGTGACATTGACCAAACTATTGTATGACAGAACTGAGAACTTGGGTATTACAAGATAGGCTGAAAGACTTTGACCAAAAGAATAAAAATGGTTATCTTGTGATGTATTTAGCCTGTCTTTGTAGCCTTAAAGATCTTAGTGCAACATACGTGGGCCTGATGCTGAATTGCTAGGTTGCACGTCATTTCTCAACACCCTTATTTTTCATTCTGTACCTTCTGTTTTATAATTGGTTTTCTATGAGGAAAAATGTCATCGTTCTAACCGTTCTGTGCTGTCTTTTCCAGGGGAACAAAGAAATAGAGATATAGTGACTCAGCCAAAAATGCTCTGTGGTACAGGAAACAAGGTCCATTTACTATGTAAATCGTTCAGTGTTTTGTTGCATTTTATGAGATGCAGTGAGTAGGGCAACAACTTTCCGTAGTAACCCTTTAGCTCTTCTTTCGTACACCTACCAGCTGAGTTCGAGGCTTCTGTTTCGCTTGGAGAGATGAGTACACTGGTGATATCAAGCCAAACAGCTACAGACTGTAGAAATGCTTTTCTTGCCCCACATAGGATTGTGCATGCATGACTGTAATCCTAAAAGAATTTATTGATTTTATATTCATGTGCCAGAATAGCAAGCCCTTACCTTTCTGAGGGGACTTTTCTCAAATACGGCGTGATGGGCTATGGCAGCCCTCGATCTGACAGTCAAAAGGCAGTATTTACCATAGCTGTGACTCTTCTCTAGGTTTTTATCTCTGTAGGTCACATACTATAAGGAATAGTTACAAATGTAATTGCAGAGGTGGTACCGATTTGTTGCAAGTAGTTGAAGAGCAGTTTAATTAGTTGCATATTGAGGAGTACATGGGCTGTGTTCAGATGCTGGTCAAATCAGATATCAACTTTTTTGTCACTTCTGAAGATCCACACAGTCCCTCTCATTGGCAGATAGGGATGTTGGACCTTTTCTTTTCTTCCCTCACCTCCCTGACAGTGCACAAAACAGCTTACTGGCTGAAATATTTCTGTGTTTCGCTGTGGAGCAGGGACAGCCCGGTCACCTGGCTCTAACGAAGCAGTGCTGCTGGGGGTAGGAGGCATTCAGGACAGGGAGACAGCCCTGGTGGCCACCTGTCAGCAAGGTGCCGCAGACTGTTCCAAACCAGCCTGCTGTGGAGCAGCAAAATAGGGAGACATCTCCTCTGCAAGAGCAGTTTTCCATATATTTTTACATGAGAGAAACTGCCCTCGGATTAGGAATTCAGGTTCTGACCCTATTTGCATATTCTGGTGGGGTTTGCTTGCTTTAACGTGGTTCTGTGTTCATTATCTCCTCCTTTCCCTGATACTTAATTAAGAGCAGCTGGGTTAGGTGGTGCCAAGATTTGAAAGTTGTGGCAATTTTTTTTTATCTCTAGGGCAGTGCTCTTCTATTTTTAAAGTTTTGATATGTTAAGAGTGCTTGTGCGTCATCATAGTGTCCGTTTCCTTTCTTAAGGAATTCAAGAGTGATTATTTATAAATCCTTGTAGAACAAGTTATTGTTCTTTTTTAGCTTTCAAATTGGCTGTATTGAAGAGAGAATTATCACATGAGCAGACATCCTGACTAACTAGTGTTGTCTGTATTTTTTTTAACGCTTGCTCATATATTGTACACTATTTTGAGTATAACAGATTTTGATGGTAAGATAACAAGGTTAGATTTGGTTTGCTGATCTACTTAATTTGAAATTCAATATGTATTGTGGATTTAAACACTGACCCTACCTGTAAATAGCAGTAGCTATGACTAAGAGCTTGCAGTGATCTGAAAATGTTAACTGCTATGGAGGCTTTCTTTTTCATGTAGACAAAATCTTTTTAGGGTGAACGGTGTGTACAGAAATGCAAGCTGTGAAAATATGAGTTACTGTGCTTACTTCTATACTTGTTTTTTAGGACAACAAAAATTGTGTATTTTCAGGATGAGGATGATGGGGACAGGGATGACATTCTTCGTGCAAAAGGATTTGGAGTTTTGCCTTTGAAAAGGATTTTAGACTGTACAGTTTCAAGGAGAGGTGGGAGAGGCGTTATGATAAGGAAAATGGAGTAATGAAGGATGTAGAGATGGTAAAGCAGAAAAGCCAATTTTTTAAGAAATGGGAATTAGCGTACAACAGAAATGCAAGGAAATACTGTGTTACACAGTGCGTGTTTAATCTGTACAACGCATTGCAGTAAATTATTGTCCAAATGAAGAGCTTAGTAGGACCTAAGAAAGGTAGCATGTTAATTCAAATGGACAAGATGCTTGTGAATGGTTACAGAGGATTTAAAAAAAGCTCTTAAAACACCATATTCCAGGAAACAAGTCTAATGGCTTAATATAGCATTAGGTCAAATAATGCAGGCATTTTTTTCCTTCATTACAGCTTATAGGAACTCCTGCTTCAGATCCTGTGTGCTGCTCCTTAGCCACTCTGTGTTAGAAAAATTACTGGCTGGGGTTTGTTTTTAAAATCTGTATATGGATTTAATACGCAAAGCCATTGCAACCCACTCATTAATTTTGTTCAGTGATAACGATGTTAACCTTGTCTCTGGTCAGCTCTGTGCAGTGCCAGCGTGCTGTCACTGCATTTCCTCATACTTGAAAACAAATGGGTTTGCTTTTATAATTAAGGGAAACACTTCAGTTTTCTGTTTTGAATACTTGCTTGTTTTTAAAATGCACTTGATTTTTTAAATGAACTGATATGTAATTGGTCAACTGAAATGAAATCTGTTGATTTTCTTGACGTGAAATAAATACAACCTCAAAGTATAGCTGTCAGCTGAAAAAAGATCTAGCCTGCCTTAACCACGACTGGTTATCAGTTGTACCAGTTTAGGGAAAATATTTCCCCCTTGAAGAGGCCCTTTCTGTCCAATGCAAAGTTACTGGATGTGTCTTTTGAGTTACCTTGACCTGATCATGGTCAAAAAAAAAAAGTTGCTTGCTACATGGCTCATAAATAAAATAATCTATTTATTATTTTCAAAGTTGTTTAGGAAGAATCCAGTCTTTTAATAATTGACGAAAAAGTCATTGTTTTGAATTTGCAACAGAATAAGAATTGTTTTTAAGTTCTGCTTTGTACTGCTGTTTTAAGAGGTTCTGAATTGTTACCAAAAGCAATTTTAGCTTACGTCATCTTCTCTGTAATTCATAGCCTGGCATCCTTAATTTTAAAGGATACTTAAAGTTATATTAAAGTATATAAAAAAAAAAATAATCAGGTAATTGCTGACATGGGCATAAATTTTTTCTTTGTCTTAGATCCCAACTTTGTTCGGACTTTTCTCACAACATATAGATCCTTCTGTAAACCTCAAGAGTTGCTGAGTCTGCTAATAGAAAGGTAAGCCACTGTTAAAAATACTGTTCATACAAAGTGCAAATTTAATTTTTTTTTTTTATAAGATTCTTGTTTTCCCATGGGTTTTGATTCACACCAAATACTTCTTTAAAAATTGTCAAATTCAAGTATTACAAGTAAAATGTGCAAGTTGTATTCCAAAGCTTTAGGATTGTTCAGGTAGCTCCAGTAACTTCCAGCATCCCATGGGTTTGTCTTTGAAATGTGTGTTATTATTTAATTCAGCAAATCTTCTTATTTGCTTACCAAGATGTAACAATCTGACATGTGGAAACATTCTGAATTTCTAGTTATCTTTAATCAACATTTTATTCATGCATGCTGTGAGAAAGATTAGTGTAACAGCAGTCTAGTGCTTATACCCGTTTCTGTGCTAGATTTGAAATTCCAGAGCCTGAGCCAACAGAAGCTGATCGTATTGCTATGGAGAACGGAGACCAGCCTCTTAGTGCAGAGTTAAAAAGGTTTAGGAAAGAGTACATTCAACCTGTGCAGCTACGGTGAGTATTGCATTGATGTAAGCCAAACTCACTTCCTTTAAGTCTTTTGAAGTACCATCTTTTGGATGCAGTGGCTCTTTGTGATACCGGCAGCCTTTCTCATGGACGCTTTGATAGAGAGCGTGTATGGGCAGTCAACCGTTTTGACCTTGTTACTTGAAAACCTAATGGGAATTTGATTTCATGGTATGAAAAGCCTTGGGAAAGGCTTGTGCTGAATTTTAGACTATTAGTGTGCAAATTAGTTTCTTACACTCACCATTTGTTTGAATCCATGTTTCTACAAGGCTACACAGCATAAGATGTACCACAAAGATGTAGGCGGGTAACATTTTAGATCATGTTCTATTCAGGAACGATAGCATTACTCTGACTTCTTTAAATTTAAAGTAGAAAAATGCTTATAGCTGGTTGCTGGTGAAATGCCAACAGTAGAATAATTGCATTTGGTCTGCCGATTCTGATATTCCTGTGAGCCCTTGCCTCCTAGAAGCCTTGAAATGCTAGACATGAAGATAGACTGTATTGTAGAGTGCTTATCCTTTACTTTTGCAGAGTATTAAATGTATGTCGACACTGGGTAGAACACCACTTCTATGACTTTGAAAGAGATGCTGATCTTCTGCAACGTTTGGAGGAATTCATTGGAACAGTAAGAGGTATGTACGGTTTCTTAAGTGCTGGCATTTATCGTAAAGCATCCCTTTTCAGAGGTATGGAATGGGATCCCTTTTCCTTTCACCGAGCAGATAAAGAAAAACAGGACTGACTGCTTATTCAATACTTCACAAAGAACATAAATAAACCTCAATTAAAAAAAAAAATCAACAACAATGAACAACACTATTATTCAAAGTCTGGCCCCTATTCAGAAGAGTGAATGGTATTTACATCCTGATAAATAAGTATTGGTTTTGTTATAAAGAGACTGAAATAATGCAAAATAGTAAGAGTTGAGTAATGATCGGGACAGAATAATCGTTTTGATTGTCCTCTTAAACTGTACACAGAGGTAATTTTTGTAAAAGTCGGATGGTTTAAACTACTATTTCTTTGAAGTGTGGGTTTTCCAGCTATTTCACAGCGCACATTAGACCTGTAGGACACCTTTCAGTTGTGATTGTACAGATCTTTCCTGTTCCCTTCTAAGAAAAACTGAGTCAGCTACAGGAATAGTTTGTAGGAAAATGATATGTTAGAGAAGTATTTAATGGTTATTTAGCAATTGAAAACAGAGGGAGAATGATCCAGCTAGTTTAATGTGAATTACTGGTATATTTTCAATGGACTTGCCATTTTATGCCTGAAATTCTTATGTTGTAGAGCTAAACAGGCATTTGGCCTTTGGGTGTTATTCTGAGCTTTGACGCTAAATGCAGTAGAGGGAGAAGCTTCTCTCTGTTTTTTTGCCCTTCTGTGTTACCTGAGATAAGCATGGACTCTTGCCCAAAGTGTAAAGTTCAGGCTGTTTACAGAAGTGCATTTTGGACAAAAGAAGGCTAGTTCCCTTAAACTCATTGTAAAGCCAGAAAAGAAAGGCAAACACCTGATTTGGAGCAGGAGCGTAATTCGGACGTTCTGAATTTTGCTTGGAGAAACTTGGCTTGCTCAGCACTGTCTGTTGAGGAGTTCTTGTCGGTATGTTTGAATGCTTTGAGGCTTGTGTGAAGAACACTAAACGCGCTTCTAAAGAATATATGGTTGCTTTAACTTGGTAGGGTTTGGGTTTAAATCCAAAGATTTCTAAATTATACTGACCTCTTTGGAAAAACAGTATTAAGAGTAACTAAAGAGTCATTTTCTCTCTGTGTGCCAGGCAAAGCGATGAAGAAATGGGTTGAATCGATCACAAAGATAATCAACCGGAAAAAGCAGGCACAAGCCATTGGGCCAAGTCACAACATTACTTTTGAGAGCCCACCTCCGGCAATTGAATGGCACATAAGCAAACCAGGACACACAGAGACTTTTGACTTGCTCACTTTGCATCCAATAGAAATTGCTCGGCAGCTCACTTTACTTGAGTCAGATTTTTACAGGTAACTTTCCTCCATTGAAAAAACACATGATACAAACCAAAATATTCTCCAGCATGAAATTGTTTCTGCGGGCCCCTGCTGTGAAGCCCCACGGTAGGTCAAGGGACTTTACCAGTGCTGTATATTAATTGCTGTTCTTTCAGAAAAAAAATCTAAAACCAGTATTTGTCTTATCCTCCCCAAGTTAACATGCAGTACCTGCGATTGATGCATACTGTTAATTGCATTGTGCTGCAGGTTTCTCATGATGTTTTCCGACTAGATCAGCCTTTGAGAAGTATGAACATAATTAAATGAGTTTTCTTCATACCCTAGTTTGTGAAGCAAATTATGGACCATGTCAGATCTCACCAGCTGTCTGTGAGAGGTTGTTCAGGTGTTGGAAGCTCACGTTTTGTTATGATGAATGAGATGTAGACTTCCTTCTTCATTTAAACAAACAGAGGTGGTTAATAGTCACATAAATTAAGAAATATTTACACACTAAAAAAGAAGCATAGAAATACCAGTCACTTAGTCATGTGGGGGGGCCTAACATTATAGAAGAGAAGTGATAATTAATATTTGGAAATAAATTCTTACAAATTCACCAGAAATAAAGATGTTTGGGGAAAATAATACCTTCTTTCCTGTTTTTAATTACATTTTTTGATACACGCATCTACTTTTCTAGAGCTGTGCAGCCATCTGAACTAGTTGGAAGTGTGTGGACAAAGGAAGATAAAGAAATTAATTCTCCCAACCTTCTCAAAATGATAAGACATACAACTAACCTCACTTTGTGGTTTGAAAAGTAAGTGACTTTCCTGAATCCGTACCTACTCCATTTCTGGACATATACAGTCCATTCAGAAATATACCGTGAAAAATTCTGTTCTGGGAGAATTCCAGTTTTAAGTTGTGTTTAGATGCTAGAACTGGTCCCCGTGAGAATTTTACCATAATGGTCTCAGTTTTTTATTCTTAGTATATTTTCAAATGTTTGTTCTCTAAACATTTTCAAAACTGTGTCAAGTAATTTGACAAACATTTAATATTTGTTTGTGTTACGACTTAATATTTGATTTTGGAAAACTAATCAGTGCTTTGATACAAAATCAAATGTTCTTGTGTTTTTAGATGCATTGTAGAAACAGAAAACCTAGAGGAAAGAGTAATTGTAGTGAGCCGGATAATTGAGATCCTGCAAGTTTTTCAAGAGCTAAACAACTTTAATGGTGTCCTTGAGATTGTCAGTGCGATGAACTCCGCAGCAGTGTATAGGTTGGATCACACATTTGAGGTACAGTGAAATGTTTTCTATTTTTCTTATGGAAATGTAATGCAGTGCACCTGTATTTTCAGTAAGCATGTCCTTCAAAGAAGGAGCAAGGAAGGTAAATCCCCTGACAAATGAATCAATCAGGGTGTGATGGAGAGGCTTTAGGCTTTTTTTTTCTTGGTTTCAGAAGCAAGAAATAAATCCTCACTTAAGAAATGCAGAAAAAGATCCTGAGATGGTGGGACACTGTCCTCATGGTCATTGACTTCAATATCAGTGGGAGACCATTACTGTCAGTATTGTTGCTGGGCAACACCTCTGCCCTGTCTTTTCAAACAGCCTCTTCCATCTCTCTTTCTTTAGCAAATTCCAAGTCGCCAGAAGAAGATTTTAGAAGAAGCTTATGAGCTGAGTGAGGATCATTATAAGAAATACTTGGCAAAACTCAGGTCCATTAATCCTCCTTGTGTGCCTTTTTTTGGTAAGTACGTTTGGTTTGAATGAGCTGTATCATGCGTAAAAATTTGGAAAGTATCGAGCTAGGGCAGTAAACAGAATATGAACAATAGAGAGAAGTCAGTTTTAACGGGACAGTTGGGTGTGAATTTCAGGTGCCCAGACATTAATTGCCTATATGTGAAAGAAAAATTGAAGTGACTATTAATTGCAGATGTTATTTGCAGTAAAAATAATTATATCTGCGATACCTTATTTATATATTTACTCATTTTTACTTTCAATGTGGTTTGAACGGTGTTGTGACCATGAACACCTTAAACAAAAGCCAGTTGCATTAGAAATAACTATTGCCATTGACTAGTAAAGAAGGACCCCCTTCCCTATCAAGAATTCCAAGAAATAAAGCTAGAATTTTAACTTTTGTAATTTCTTATAACTAGAATTGTATTTCTATTAAAAAGTCTTCTTTCTATAAAAACAGAGTTTGGGAAGGAAGCCTCTCCTTTACCATCAAATGTAACAGTTCTTCTTTCAAGTAGATAGGCTTAGAAGAGTCATGATGACAGTTACAGATATATTATCTGTGGACCTGAGAGCGTTCTTTTCTTTCTAATCTTCAAATGAATTGATACAATTATGAAGCCAGGAGTGGAGAGTAGAACAGAAGAATAAAACCTGGAAATAAAAGTTTTGGAGCTTAGCTGGCGTCTCTAATGGAGTAGCTGAATTGAGGCAGAACAGTTGAGAGAAAGCACTTGAGTTCAGTGTGCTCTTATCTTGCAAAATGCCAGTTGTGTTCAGTTGTGTGAGCTTCCTAAACAATAGAAAGAGGCAGAGACTCTGAGATTTTGATGCAAAAAAGGCAGCTTTCCAGAACAGGCATATTAGAATATTTAAGTTGTTGCCCTTATTTGAAAATTAGATGCAATTCTCTTATTGACCCTAACAGAAAATTTTTCTAAATAATTAGAGCGTGCAAATTAAGTTTTTAAAAAATTCGTTATATTGCAGTCATGGGACTTCCTCCTTGTTTTGTACTATATGTTGATAACCTCTTCTGTGTGCTCTTTAGGGATTTACTTAACTAACATTCTGAAAACAGAAGAAGGCAACCCTGAATTTCTAAAGCGACATGGGAAAGAGCTTATAAACTTCAGCAAGAGAAGAAAGGTAGCTGAAATAACAGGAGAGATACAGCAGTACCAGAACCAGCCATATTGTTTGAGAGTGGAATTTGACATCAGGGTAAGTGGCATTATTTCCTTGAGTCCATACACTGAGCTACTTTTGTGGTAACTCTGTCAGCTGATAGACCATAAGAAGGGACTGAATTCACATAGATTCAGTCAGACTGAATAGAAGGTCTGTCATAAAATATCTCTCGGGTCTCATTGTAAGAAAGGGCAGAAAGCTCAATGCTTGCAGGTTGGTGCGTTTTGGGGTTTTTTCCCCCAGCTATTGGGATGTTGGTGGGTAGATCTTCTTACTGATCAGTGTTAAACAGGAACAGAAACTACCAGATTCTCATCGTCCTTCACTCAGTTGTATTTATTTGTCCAGTAAGCCCAGTTGTTTTTTTCCTCATCTGTTACACTGCCTTTATGATTCCAGTTTTACCTGGTAGCACTGTGATTACATCGTGTGTTGGTGGTGATGACACTCACGTTTTTCTTTCTCCTGGTGTTTATTCTCCTTGGTCTGTGGTGTTCTCTAATCAGTCCTCTCTCTGTTTGCTTTCCTTTCCTCCTTTTTTTTTCTTTTTTAAATATCTTTTGAGCTGTATACTTTCAGAGAATCATAAGGCAGGTTATCTTAAGAGATTCTGCAAGACTTTCTTTAGTTATTTGCTCTCCTCAGGGTTTGACAAGAATGCATTCTGAGAGCAGTCTTCCCTGCATCAATGTAAAAATAGGCTACATCCAGCTTCTTCTGAAGTGCGTGTTTGAGCTAACCTGCTCTGATTTTTGCACTGCAGAAAGTATTTAGGACAGCTTGCACAGTTATTTTTCAGTCGAAGCATAGCAGTAGCAATTTGTTTTCCAGCAAAGGGCTGACAACAAATAGATTTAATAACTTAAAAATGTATCATCACTTCTGACTCCAGCATTTTCTCTCTTCTCTGGAACAGTTGGGATCATTTGTGCAGTAGAAACAAACAGTATTAGCTGACAAGTTTTCTACCTTCTTCTATTTCAGAGATTTTTTGAAAACCTGAATCCAATGGGAAACAGCATGGAGACAGAATTTACAGACTATCTGTTCAACAAGTCATTAGAGATAGAGCCACGAAATGTCAAGCCTCCTCCAAGATTTGTTAGTATTCAATGTGGTTTGGTTTTTTTTTTTCCAAAAATGCTTACATTTGTCTTTCATAGATAGCAAAAGTCATTTTAGATTTCTAACTTCATAAATACAAAACTAAATTTAGGGGTTCTTGTGGCCTTTTGATTTTGTTTGATACTATCTTTTTTGTCATTTCAGCCCAAAAAATACAGCTATCCTCTCAAGTCCCCAGGTGTTCGTCCCTCTAATCCAAGGCCAGGTACCATGAGACACCCTACACCACTGCAACAGGAGCCAAGGAAAATTAGCTACAGCCGCATCCCAGAGAGTGAGACTGAAACTACAGCGTCTGCACCAAACTCTCCTCGAACACCTTTGACCCCTCCCCCTGCTTCTGCTACTTCAAGTAACACAGATGCCTGCAGTGTGTTTGACTCGGATCCTTCAAGTCCATTTCATGCAAGTAGGTGCTAATAGATAGCCTACCAAGAATGTGTGTATTAGATTTTGTGGTGTTAAACAGGTGAAATCATGTTTAGTCTTCTAAAGTGACTATAGAAATAGTTGCTTTTGTCTGCTTGTGGCAGCAAAAACTTTCAGTGTGTTTTATTCCTTTTTTTAAGTAAGTCTTTATTGTAAAGGGAGAAACTGAACAGAATTAGGTGTGTTACATAGAGACTATTACAGGTCCTTGGGAAAACTGTCAAAATGGGAGGCAGAAATATGTCTCTAGTGCCCATATATGTCCCAAACAAACATTTGTGGGATTTGCTGCCATATATGTATTATGTGGTGAATGTATTTGGTGAGTATCTGGCTGATGGTGAACAATGAGAATAAAAATGAATGTTTTGTGAGTGCCTTATTCTGCTGTCTGCCATTCTGAATTGGCTTCAGCGCACATGGATGGGTTTTCTGCAGAACTTAAAATCAGTATTTCCCTGCTTTAAATCCATCAGGACCCATCCATGCTTATTTTTCTTCTGTCTTCACCAACAAACAAGGAATCTCATATTTTATGATGTGCTTTCAGTAATTTATAGTGGACTTAGCCTCCTGTCACGTGTGAGGGCTTTCAAAGGAAGTACAAAGTTAGTTCTGTGTTCAGCTGGTTGCCACAAGGAGGTCAAATGACTTGGAAATAGCAGAAGTTGCTTAGCAGAGCAGCGACTTTGCTGAGTGTCCAACCCAGGTGTATGGAATGTCTCTTCAGAAGAAGATACTTCTTCATTGTTGGGTTGGCCCATCGACTGCAGGTTTGGGATATTGTTTTAGTGCTGTGATACAAGAGCAACTTTGTGGTGTGGTTTTGGTTTCAAGGATTACTTAAGCATGTGCACAAACTGATGACCACAGAGATGATTGCAGCTCAGAAAAGCAGTTTGTCTGGAAGCTGCAAGTTAGAGGGTTGTTTCATTGTCTTTCTTTAACACCTTCTTGATTTGTGCTGCTTTTTATGAGCAATTGCTTTATTATTTATGACACCTTTATTGGCAGCAATAAAGGAAATACACTGAGTCGAACAAAAGTTCATCATTATCAGGATTCTTTTTTTATGTCTGCTAGGATCTGCTTCTGTGTCATCCATAAACTTTACCAAAAATTCAGATGAAGCTCATGTTCCCCCTCCAGTTCCTCCACGAAGAAGACCAGAGTCTGCCCCAGCTGAATCCTCCCCATCAAAAGTAAGTAAGGAGAAAAAAGGGCTTTTTTTTCTGAGAGCAGAGGGCAGGGTATGATAGATAAGTAACGCTTAAAGACAGTACATGTATTTTTGAAGCACTGTATATGAAAGAGCAAGCAGCCATGTTATTTCAAGCCTTCACAGCTCTGCCTCTTTAGGTCCTGATCCCCACAAGTGAAAATTAACAGAGGTGACCCAAACTTAGGGTTAGAAACGTCTCTTATCCACCGATCCACTATACTCAGGCTCTCACATTGTCTGGGAGAAGTTGAGGCTTCAGGCAGGTGTTTCCATCTGTGATAATTGTCCCAGAGTAACATTTTGGAGTGTATGAGTGGGGGTAAAGACCTGAAGAATGTAAGTATGTAGTAATGATGGAAAGTGGCGTACACACCTCAGTCCTCTGAAAAGGTTCATTAGAATTTTTGACACTGATGCTGTGGTGCCCAGTGCTTTCTTTCCCTTCTTGATTACCTATCCTGCCTCCTGCCTGCTTAAGCCATTGCTACGTTTTCCTTTTGCGTTTGGGATCTGACACAGCCTTTGTTGCAGACAGTGTCAAGTGTCTCTTGATTTCAGTGGGACCTGGTTTGTGACTTCAGAGAATTGGGTGGATTTGAAAATCCCACTCAAAATTTACTTTAGAGCACGCATGTCTTTGAAGAGGGCTTGTATATGGCGCTACAGCAAGTTGTTGTTTTCAGACTACAGGCGACTCCACTGCTAGCCAGCAGAGTTTAACACATCCCATTCCTACCAAAATGTAATTGAGAACATCATACATGTGGTAGGGTGTTGGAGACCAATTACCCTGTCACTGTGGTCTGCAGCTTGGGAACTGTTCAATAATTCTGACTACTTAATTCCACCTTCTGAGTGTAGTTTATTTTTTTCCCTGTTCAGCATCATTTGCCTCTCCCTTTTCCTCATTTTCTTGGAGAAATATCTGGTGTTATTACCCACCCACAGTGCTTGTTACTGGGGAGGTAGTGGAAGATGTCCAGACCTACTCAGCAAGCATGGAACTAGCATGGAAATTGTTGCTTTGACCATTCTTTGCCTTGCCTTTGTCCCTCTCCGTGCATCTTCCTTCCTTCCATCCTTGGCTGTTAACTCATGCATTGATATAGCCCTGCTCTCCCCCTGCACATCCAGTCTCTGCCTCTTCTGTCTGCATCACTCCGAGAAACGTGTTTTTCAGGCGCTGCCACTCCCTTTTGCTTCCTTACTCCCCATCTTCATTCTGCACCTGCTTGCTGTGCCTCCTTTTTAACTGGATAAGAGCAATCTGCAGGGCAGGAGCTCTGCTTCCATTTCACAGCAGGTTCTTGTTCTTTGCTACCACCCTGAAATTTTATTGAATGAAATTTTTGTGTACCTCAGATTACTTCTGCGCACCTGGACAGCCCACCAGCAATCCCTCCTAGGCAACCAACCTCTAAAGTGTATTCACCAAGGTACTCGGTGCCTGACCGGACCTGCATCTCTGACCCCCCTGAAAGCCCTCCTGTGTTACCACCACGAGAACCTGTGCGAACTCCTGATGTTTTCTCTAGCTCACCACTACACCTCCAACCTCCACCACTGGGGAGAAAAAGCG
The DNA here is from genome assembly GCA_013400035.1 of Rynchops niger. NCBI lineage: Eukaryota > Metazoa > Chordata > Aves > Charadriiformes > Laridae > Rynchops > Rynchops niger. The sequence goes on along the minus strand of VXBH01003758.1, from coordinate 80,068 downwards.
AACTTGGTAACACCTTTTTCCCAAACAGTCCGTCACCGTTTACTCCCCCTCCCCCTCAGACACCTTCTCCACATGTAGCACGAAGGCATCTTCCATCACCACCGTTGATACCGCAAGATGTGGACCTCCATTCTGTTGCTGGACCACCTGTTCCTCCACGACAAAGCACTTCTCAACATATCCCAAAGCTTCCTCCAAAAACTTACAAAAGGGAGCACACACACCCATCGATGCATCGAGACGGACCACCGTTGCTGGAGAATGCCCATTCCTCCTGAACTATCCCTTGCGCTGGGAGTCGCATTTTCCTGGTGCTACGTCTGTTGCTGGCAATGGATGCACTGAACCTGGTGGTGCCAAGGAGTTGGGATGTGTACGCCAAACACTAAAAACTCTCCAATAGATTGGAAACGCAGTGTACAGAAATGGAATTGCAAAAACAGACTTTCTAGTGGAAAAACCGGTTAACTTGCTATTCTTGTTTTAGTATGCAGGACATTGTTCTAAAGTAATTGGACAACTGATTGTACCAGAAAACAGACTTGAGGGACTTCTTTGGCCAATGAGCAGAGACTGTGTTTGTGTAATGATCAATAATGTCCAGTACAGGAAGGAAAGTCTTGTATCCATCAGTTCCTTACAATGGCACAGTTTTTGGAATGAAAACATTATGCACTTTTTTTAAATCTCAAACAGGGAACTTTATATCCTTCTTAATTTTCCTTTGCTTTACTCCCTGCTTTAAAATACCTTCCTAAAATTGTGAGAAGGACTGTGAGGAAGATCTGTGGTACCTAACCGAGCTAGGATTAAGGCCAAGCACTGTATTGCGGTCCTGTTTACAAGTTGTTACAATGAGTGGTAGGGGGTACCTAGGCTTCACCAAAGAGGTACTTTATTATTATTTTCTGAAATATTATGGTGCCAGTTCAAAAATAAATTTTTGCCAGGAAGCATAATGTCTAATTATTGCTTTCTTTAGATAGAGCAGATGAAAGTCTTACATCATTAAGATGACAGCGAATTTTTTTTTTTTTTAAGCAGCACTATCATCCGAAGTGAATATACTACTACATTTAGAAGACTGTTAATCTCTGCTAGGTTATGTCACGTTCTTTTTAAGGTTTACTGATAATCCATTTCATGGCTAGTAGCTATTCTTTTTCAGTCATGCCATGAAAACAGGCACTTGTGAAAAGGAGCACTCACTGGTCAACTTCCATAGCTATTGTCATGTTTTACTAACGATAGATTAATCAGCATACATAGAATTGCCTTGCAGTTGCATAAATCATGTGTATATAGTGAACGTTGCATAAATATACTTGCAGATTGTTTTTAATTTAATTGAAATAAAGATACAGATATGTTTGGCTGACATACGTTAAATTATTACACAGAGAAATGTACAACTCAGTTTTTCAGTTAAGCACTGAAGGGGATAAAAGTATGTCGTGTGGTGCATATTTTTCCTAGTTCAGTGTATGTCTTTTAGTTATAAGAGTCTAAAGAGAAGTTGGTTTTGGCATGTGTTACAAAGTAATAATTTAGTAATATTTGAGAAGCTGGGTTACTCCCAAGGTGAATATATACGTTATAAAATTTCCCACACCTGCTGTATGACACTTGTTAGAAAAATTCAAACTTGTATTAACCTTTGCAGTAGCTTTCTATGTCCAAAATACACATGACGGAACATGTACTGGTATAAGTATCATGACATGGATTATCCATAAACCTGTGTACTGCTCTTCAGCTCTAGACAATACTGTGACAGTAATGCATGGCAGTTACTGAAGAAACTGAAGCTCTATAATCTCCACTACAGTATGTATGTGAAGCATAAAGTATCTCATCATCAGTTAATATGGCTCACGAGTCAAAGTAAAATGATATCACATTTCCTCTTTGTGAGAAGAACACGTTTCAGTGCCTTGGAAAGCTGTGTCACTAGAGGTGATGTTAGTTGAGTGATGGTGGAAATCACCTTTTTTAGTGCTTTCTGCATTGCCGTTTGATCGATGCCCCTTGATCCTGTAGCGTGGTCATTACATTTCAGAAAGTGTTCTGATTCCATCAATGAGAACAACAGTTTTCACCATAGTCATATGTTGAAATTTGTCAGTTGTATTACATCTTTGATGTCTTTAACAACGTTGTTTTGAAATAATTTTCCTGACAAAAGAAGGAAAAGTGAAGATCTCTAAACCTTGGCTTCAGAGGAGAGCATTGTGTGGGAGCTTTATAAAAACCCTCAAGCTACAGGAGGCATATTTAGGTTATCGGTTCTTTGGATATAAACACCATGATGGGCATACTGTTGGCAGTGTCATCTAAATTATTATCTTATCAGTGGATTACCAGGGAAAACTCCTTAAATTTAGACTTTCTGATCTTCTTGTGTACGCTCTTGTCTGTGCTATTTTGCAGTCAAGGCAGGCCAGGCAGAAGGAAAGATCCCAGTGGCTAGGTTGCTCAGCTGGAAGGAGACACCTCACATGGATCCTGCTAATCAGCAGATTTCTTGAATGTCGGTAGGTCTCTCTTTCCCTTTATGAAACTGGGAAAGCTGTTTCACATCTTTGTGGTTGAGGATAAAAGCCCTTTACTGGTGAGGTACTTGGACAACAGGTGATAATGGTCACCATGCAAGAACCTAACCTAAAGATGCTTCGGAGCCCGGCAGAATGGGTTAGTCATGCAGTGCACAAATCATGGTGTTGACTCAGCTGCAAATAGGAAGGACAGGATGAAAATCAAACCTGTTGCATTTAGAACAGGAGTTTTGAGTACAACTGCTAAGCCACTGGTTTGTCTAATGACATATTTATTTGTGTTAATTATTTAGCCTGGAATGACTTCTTATTTGGACCTTGTTTACATTAGCGACAATATTACTCACATAGAAAACGAAATCATTGTAATGATGCTGTCTGTCTCCTTGGTAAAATTACCCTGGATGGTCTGGTGTGGCCTGGAATGATGTGGCCTGGACAATGAAACATGCTTGTTTGGAGGCTAGGTGAGTTGCTCTTTTACTCTAGAGTGCTGATGTAAAGAAAAAAATCAGCCTAAACAGCTGTAAACTACATAGGCAGGGTTACAGATATCAGCAGAACTTGATAGGTGCGGTACTTTACAATTTGTTCTGTTTTGCCTCAAGGTTTCTGCTTTATATATAGTGTAACAGTGGAGCATAACCTGGGTTTGTTCATTTTCTTCCAGGGTGTCATGGTTGTGAGTTAGCTCAGAAAAGCCCTCTGGGAATTTGGAAATGTTAGGATTCCAAGTGCAAGATCTTGCACCTGGATCGGGGCAATGCCTGGTATCAATACAGGTTGTGGGATGGGGAGCAGCCCTGCCAAGAAGGACTTGGGGGAACTGGTGAACATGAGCTGACAATGTGCACTCACAGCCCAGAAAGCCAACCCCTTCCTGGGCTGCATCCCCAGCAGTGTGTCCAGCAGGGAGGGGACTCTACCCCTCTACTCCACCCTGGTGACTACACCACCTGGAGTACTGCCTCCAGCACTGGGGTCCCCAAATAAGAAGACCATGGACCTGTTGGTATGGGTCCAGAGGAGGGCCATGAAGATGAGAGGGCTGGAGCACCTCTGCTGTGAAGATAGGCTGGGAGAGTTGGGGTTTTTTAGCCCCAGCTGTTTGTTGGAGAAGAGTCTGTGGAGACCTTAGTGTAGTCTTTCAATACTTAAAGGTGGCATGTAAGAAAGATTGGGACAAACTTTTTAGTAAGGCCTGTTAATGATAGGACAAGGGGTAACAGTTTTAAACTGAAAGAAGGAAGTTTTTGACTAGATAAGGAAGAAATTCTCTACAATGAGGGCGGTGAGACACCAGCACAGATTGCCCAGAGAGGTGGTAGATGCCCCATCCCTGGAAACATTCGAGGTCAGGTTGGATGGGGCTCTGAGCAACTTGATCTAGTTGAAGATGTCCCTGCTTATGGTAGGGGGGTTGGACTAAATGACCTTTAAATGTCCCTTCCAACCCAAACTATTCTGTGATTTTGCAAGTGCCATGCATTTACTTCTTGTCAGCATGCTGTATGGAAAGTCATCTACCATGCTGCCCAATCACCCCAAGGTACCTGCTGTTGTCATGACGTTCAGCAGCCCAGGCAAAGTTTTTCTATAACTGTCTGCTAACGGAGAACATTCTCCTGCTTCAGGATCGATGCTGTGAAAGCGTTTGACTGCTCCATCCTCAAGAAGCCATCTCCAGTGTGGGCTGACCTGTTTCCCTGATATGCCCCTCTCTTAAATCGGGGAGGGAGAGGTCTGTCTCAGATCACTCAAGATTTAGATTGACGTTGTGGGGTGTTTAATTATTATTCTTTTGTGCGTATCTTAAATTAGACTTTCTGTTGAACTGTCTCTGATTCAAGCTTGGTCATTTCACTGGAGGTACCACTAGTGAAGGTGGTAAATTATTGTGCTTCAGGGAGAAGGTTTTATTTTATTACATACAAGGAAGTTTCTTTTCAGCCTGAAGAGGTGCTGGAACAAATTTGCGTCGCAGCAGGCTGCATGGCAACGCCACTGCATTATAGTAAGCCACAGTTACCTTCTTTGTGGCTGTTGTCTCAACCTAGTGTGGCATTTTAGAGGCAGCCTCTAGTACTGGTATTTCTAGCATTGCTGAAATTTAAGCTCAAAACTAGAAAGAGCCCCTCATTCATGAATGTTTGTCTCACAAATTACATGGAAGTTAACCAAAATGTTTCTTAATAATTTGCTGCTGTGAGCAGTGCAATTAATCACAGTATGTACAAGTCTCTCCTTGACTTTATCCTTGCTGCCTTTTTCCAGCCAGCAAGGAGATACTTGTTCAAAAAGAATGTTTTAAGATAATATTAAAAAGTTTGTAAATTATAATGGGCTGTCCCTCCTACCTCAAAGTACCCTTTTTTAGTTGTTAAATTGTCATTTCAAAACTTAGAGGATGAGTGGGCTGAAGCCTTTTTAGCTCTTACTCATTAAGGAGAGAAACCTGTGTCCCAGTATAATTGTAAAAACCAACTATTTTAACTTACTTTGTAAACGCCATGCCTTATTTTCCATTTAAAAAAAAATCCTTAAGTGCATTTTTCTGTTAATTGTGAGCTAATTTCCCTTTTGCCTTCAGTGGAAAATAGTGCATTAAGGAGCCAACTGCTCCAACATTATAGGCAAACAAAGTAAAGAGTAAGTCACTTTTTTTTTTTTAACTTTCTAGCCAGCAAATGTGAAATCCTGTACTGGACAGATGTAAAATTTAAAGGGAAAAATAAAATAAAAAAACATATGCCAGATGCATGACCATTTTAGTAGCTGCCAGACGTGCCTTTTATCAAAAAACATCTAATATTTTTAATAAGAAGGATAGATGAAGATAGATGATCGGGGTGCCTGTTGCTGGAATTGCTTTGGAGAAATTTGTTCTAATCTACTTTGGAATAAGCCTTTTTTTGTTTGTGAAAAGAAGAAATTTTAGGTTCCAATAAGTTTGTTCCAGTACATGTGTACATTTGCCTTTGATGGCATGGTTACTTGCCAAAATGAGTAAATGTTAAAAGCTATGTCAGTCCAGTTGTAAAAAGAAAAACCGGAGAAAGAGAAGGGGTAGACTGTAGCTGGCAGATCCGATGACCTTTGTATGTAACTGTCTGTAGGTGATGTTTGTATGCTGTGTCTTCAGTGGTATCCAGTTTACATTTAAGTGAAAATTTAATAGTGGCTGTTATCTTTTGGCATTGCGAGATATGTTCTAAAAATAAAAAAGAAAAAAGCCGTACATATCCCAGAAGTCTACACTTTTGAATATGTAAGATACGCTGAAAGTCCTTGTCTGAGACTGGCTTCCTTTAGTTTAAATACTGTGTGCTTTACATTAAGGACAATCATGAGTCAGCTACAGATGTAGATTTTGCTCAGGGTAGTAAAAATACTAAAAGACAAAGTTGCTTGTGAGCAGAGAAACCATATAGAGTAAAAGACAAGTAAGCAAGGTGTACTTACAGTAGTGGACACAAAATAGCATCCTTTAACTCTGGTGTTCTCTGCCTCAGGATTATTCATGGTAGGTGTTACTCCAGCTCTGCAGCTTTCTGTTACAATTTACTGCATCAAAGGATCTGCAATCAATGGGTAAGTGCTGTCTCTAATTTTACTGCATGAACTTTTTAGGCAGGCAATTTTTAGGTAGAGCCTACATCTCGTCTCTTTGTTGAATCATATCACAGTAAATAAAGGGACATTATGTTTAATAACTTGTATCTTGCAATAGGCAACATATCTGCTTTCAAAGAACAGAGTGAATAAATGAAAACCACTCGCAAGTAGAATCTGCTTAATATTCACATAGCCTCCTCCATCTGATTGCCCCACAAAACCACTGGCCGGTACTATGCATGCTGCAGCTCCTCTCCTGTTTAGGCATGAGCAAGGGGCCTTAACAACTTGGTGCAGAGTTTGGAAAAATCATCTGGATTCCTTGGATCCAGTTGCAATGGTGGTTATGGTTTGAAGAACCTGCAGCAGTTTATTGTCATTTAGACAATTATTCTGTCACCCAATGACCCCTCCCCAAATGAGAAGGGGAATCAGAAAAAAACAAGGAAACCTGAGGGTTGAAATGTAAACAGATTTAATAGAATAAGACTGAAATATTAATAATACTAAAGAACCAGTATTGATCATGATACCAATATAAAATATACAAGGATTATACTCAGCCCATGCCGTCAGCAGGAAGCTATGCACTCCCAGTAGGGGACAGCAGATATGGGACACTGTAAGCGCTGTGGCTTTGGGAGGAAGGGAAGGGCTCAGGGGTCCAGCACTGGGGCAAGGAGTTCTCAGGATTGCTGCCATCAAGGAAGAGAAAAAACTCCCTAGCAAACTTTCCAATTTATGTTGAATGTGATGTTCGTGGTATGAAATTATCCTGTTGGCCAGCCTGGGTCAAGTCTCCTCCTCATCCCCGCACCTGGTATCTCAAAAACACTGAGGCCTTGAAACCCACATAGCCTAGGTGGCTATATAGTAGATATTTTCACCAATTCAAACACCAGAGTCTTCTAAAAGTGCCGTTTTCACTAAAAATTAGAAGAGACCTTACTGAAAAGTAAAATTACTGAAAGAGAATTTAATCCTCTGTCACTCAAACCAGGACAGTGTTTTTTCCCCTTACTGAGGAATATTTATACTTGTACGTGTACGTGACTTGTACTGAGGTGAAAATACTCTTAAGAACTTGTAGAGGAAGCCGGGATACATCGTAGCTCTAGGGCAAAAAAGGTAGGAGAAAATGCCTCAGTTATATAAACTTGGAAGTAGCTTCGGTTATGCTGGCTTAGAGGGATGAAGTGGTGAGAGGGTACGTTTGAACAGCACTGAAAGTCGAAGTTACCCATTATCAGAGGAGAGTCTAGGATGGCTGACTTAAGCAGGAAGAGTAGCCGTGGAGAGATGATCTAGAAGAGTCACAGCCACAACAACAGTGTGTCCTGTTTGGGGCTGTCTCAGGCGCTGGCAGTTCCCCAGCAGCTAATTGATAGGCATGTTCTGCATCCATGTGATTGAAGGGGATTTGAGTAGGGAAACATCCCAGTAGATTTGCACAGGAGTAAAACTCCATTTGAGCTGTTGATTCAAAACTCTGCTGGCATACTCTAATCTCCTATATCACTGTCCTCAAGTGACACAATGCTGCGGGGAGCTACAGAACGGTAGGAGGAATGCTATACATGCTTTGCAGATGCTGCATGGCATGGGGAGGTGTGAGCACCACGGGCTGAGTTGTCCCTGTTTGTGGTGTCATTGTTTTGGACCTGCTGAGAATGTGGCAAAGGTGAGATAGTGTTGATAGTCAGAACTGGAATTAATTTTTTTTTTAAAACTTGGTATGTGACAGGTGTTTATGAGATACAGGAAAACGTTAAGATCTTGTGCAGAGTTGGATAGTTGAAATTACAGTGGTGTGTATGTCAGTGGAGGAGGCTCACGGGATTTTTGTGTGAAAGTTCATGTGTCTGTAACAGAAGCAGCAGAAGGAGTAAAGGGAGATGGAGGAAGGAGCTGAAGAAATGTCACAGTGAGCTACACCAACAGACAGGATCTTGAGCAGAATCCTAGACAGTGAGTCAGATGAGTGCTGGGTAAGAGTCTTGGAACCAGGTGTGTGTAAACAGTCTTCTTGCATGCCTGTGTGTGCAGGGGAACAGGATTTTGTAAGTAATGTTGCCTCAGAAAGGGACCTGAGAAGCATGTGTTTCTTCTTTTAATGGGTGCAGCTTTATGGCTGATTCAGTCAAAGGAGACAACCGTGTTATTTAAAAGCAACATTTATTTGGCACAGGAAGAAAAATAATCCAGAACACGCATGTACACTAAAGGTGAAGTTGGATCAGATCCTGCAAGGATTTGTGTGTTTTTGTGTGCTGCTGAGCACCATTCATTCATTTTATTCAAATTTGCAGATTCTGAACAGGTACAAGGGCATCTCAAATTATAAGTATAAGCCTGGAAGTAAGAACTTATACAGGATCAGAAAGAAATAACCATCAGTTCTGACCGTGCCTTAAATCACTAAAACAGAAGCTAAAATTCACATGCATTTTACAAGCAAGGGTCTGCCACTTTGGAAGGGTTTCCTCACCCAGGAGATATTAGCAGGTAGGTTTTCCCCTTGTCCTGTTTCTGTCCTGGCATCTGCCTGGCAGGTGTGAGGAGCAAGTTCGTTTTGTGAAGAAGTGTCGTTATGTATGAGACCAAAAACACAAGCATCAGAGCCCTTGACAGCATCAGTGCATTACAGTGGAAACTCGTCCATATTGATAAAACTCTGGTTCCATGGACAGATAGGTCTGTCTATGGCTGATTCCTTTGCAGAAAAAACAGGCTTTGCTGATGCTTCAGTTACAAGTATCTGGCTCTTCATACATATTTCTATGCTGGCCCTGCGCTGTCTGACTGAAAGCTGCAAAGTCCTATGAAGGGTCTTTGTGGTGCAGTGGCTGGTCAGCATGGAGGAGCCCTGACTAGGAAGGGCCAGGGAATTTGTAATTTAATGAGGATGTGAGGGAAAGGAAAGAGATGGAAGTTTTTTTGTCATTAGAAACCTTAGATTAAAAAAAAAGATCTTCCCAGAATAATTTCTAAAAGCTGGGAATGGGGGGAAGGATGATACTTTTTTCCTCTTTGTAAGGAGAAGTAGTGGATTTTTGGCCCAGTAAAATCTAGGGAGCAGGCATCAGCTAAAACATTTTAATCTCTGGGGTTTTGCTTGGTCACTTTCTTGAAATGTTGGGAAAACTGTGATTGAGATAAAGGATGGATTTTGTCTGCCTTAGGTTGGATAACCCTTTTCACACGCATCTCTGCCTCCACCAGAGGAGGAAAAGCAGATGGTAGGTGCAGGTCAGTCAACGTTATGGAAGAGCTAAAGGCCCTGCATCTGCAGTGGGTCCTCGCTGCTGCAGCCAAGGACGCCTGCTCTAGGCCCCTCCTGCACCATTGCTACTGCCAGGAGAGCCATGCAGCATGATGGGCGCTCTTCTCTTGGCACCAGATTCAGTCGCCCTTGCAGTGGTGTTGGAGTCCCAAGAGCCTACCTCACAGCCTGGCGTATTTCCCCAGAGACATTGCTTTTGGTCCCCCAGAGGCAGTGCACAATCTCTTCAGGTGAAACTGTTCTTTGTGACAGACAAGTGTCCCAACCCTGCCAAAACAGGTGATAAAAAACACATTTCCTCTTGAAACTGCCCTCAGCGTGCCCCAGCTTCAGCTGACACCACAGCCCTGTGCCGATGATGCTCTTGCTGCTGGGATGTGATGTGGTTATCGCACCAGAGGGCTGTATTTCTCTCCATACTTTGTTTTTAACAAAAGCTGTAGTCTTCTGCAGAGAACAGCGTTACTGAGGGTTTGTCATGTTGAGGTGCGAGGAGGATGTGTCTGGTGTTGTTGTGGGAGGAAGACTATCCTTGCACAAGAAGGCGGGCTTGTGACTTTAAACATTGGCCATCATCAACTTTCCTGCCCTGTTGCCTTAATTTTAGCTAGAACTGCCCCAAAGCAGGGAGCTGCACATGACAGGGCTTGTAAGGTGGTTTCAGGACGAAGAGAGTTAGCAGAGAGTATTTCAGGTGTATTACAGACCAGGAGCCAGGACACTGGTTGACTGTGTCGGCGTCTGCATCAATCCACGGTGGGGTTAGGGTGGAGAAAAGTCTCTGTCTCTTGTGGCAGGCCCTGAGCTCAGCCTGCATCACCTGCCTGGAGACACAGGCAATTCCGACAGCAGGAGCAGAGATTCATACGGCAGGAGGCAATTCAAGAAACAGCACGCCACAGAAAAGGTGAAGGAGAATTTTAGGGACTGATGGAAGTCCAAAAGAAAGGATGCTGATGATTAAGCAGTACAAAGCCCAGGTGCTTCAGCTGATGTTTATTAGGCCTCAAACCAGCAGGGTGATGTGAGCTGGCCTCCTGGAAGACATCTTTGATGCTGTTTTTTGTTTTGGAAACTGCAGGAAAGAGGGAAATTCCAGACTTCTGGCCAGGATGCCAGGGCTGCAAAGGTAACCCCTCTGTTGTGGGTGAGCCCAAATTAGATCTGGCTTGAATTTGGAAGGTCAAAGATGTATGGCAAATCAAACAAGTGTTGGGGGATGAGGGGGAGGAGAAGATAGCGGGATTCGGCCAAAGCTTTCCAAAACTCCAAGGAAAGCTAAGTCAGGCAGGGGTGAAAGCTAGCAAGTTCCTGTGCTTATTGGACCTGCTGGCTGAGCTCCACTTCAACCCATAGCCTGGCCCTGCCCTGTGCTAGGAAGAGCAGGATGCGTTTGTAAGGCAGTTGTGACAGTCTCCTCTCCCCCACCCCTGCACCTACTGTGTTAGTCAGGGGGCATCTTGGGGCCTCGCTGTCTGTCTCCACCCTCGGGGACCTGGGGAAGCACTGTCGCGCTTAGGCTGTGGCCTGCCTTTCTTGGGGCTGCTTATTTCTTTTTGAAGAGCTTGCGGAAGGAGCTCCGGAAACCCCCCTTGGGTTCGTGCCGTGGGTTGTGGTCGCTGAAGGATGTTTGCTCATTGTCATCCTTCTGGCAGAACCTGGTGTTGTCTTCTGCATGGAGCTCCTAAAAGGGAAAAGACAATTTAACCAGCATTTGCAACCTCACATCCTTGTCCCCTTCTCTCTCTCTCTCTGAGCTAGGAGGGACCTGGTGGGTGAGGAGGTGCTGGCAAGGCTGGGAGACAAGAGGTCACCCAGGACTGGGCAGCACTGGTACCTCTGCAGAGTGCTTGTTGCTGGCTCTGAGGCAGTGGCAGAGGAGTAGAGGGATAAGCATTGTTAGAGGGAACTGGAGCTTTCCTTGATAAGCTTTTTGTTTAGGGGGAGCTTACTAGCCACTTTTGCCAACGAGGGAGCAAGCCAGCCTGGGGAGTTGAAAGAACTTCCCACCCTCTCCTTGCTCATGAGCTCTGTTTACCCTAGGGCAGGGAGCCTTCAGGCTTCCTGAGCTGATATGGTGTGAAAGACTCTTCTGTTGGCTCTGCTGCTGCCTGGTTTTATATCTACAAGGCAGAAGGCTTCATTAGTACATACACCTTGAGGTAAACATGCCACTAAAAGATGTCTCCCCCTTTCAGGATAGTGCTGAGTTCCTCCCAGCAAGGTTCTGGACAAGGCCCTTTTCTCCAGTTCTGCCCACCGCTGCCATGGTAGTCTTCTTTGCTCTGTGGGGAGAAGTTGTCCTGCAGTTCTGGACTAGCTCCACATTTGCACCCTGCTGCAGGCCACAGCTCTGTGCAGGTGAGTGCCAAAGAGCTCACAGGCTGCGTCCCCATGGCTCTTTGCCCTCTGCCTCATCTCCCCTGCTCAGCCATCCACCACCTCCTTCACTCCCTAGTCTTTTTTCTCTTTTCTTTCAGTGTTTCCTTGCTGCCTTTTCAGTTAGGCTGTTGGAACCTTATTCCCATCATCATCTGCATCTACAGCCTCACCTACATCTTGCCTCATTTTAAGAGGAGTGTGTTTCTCCAGGCAGCACTGAGAGAACTAGCAAAGCACCTCACAGCACCCTTGGCCTCTTCCCCAGGAAGTGTGAAGAGCATCTTCCCACCTGACTGTGACAGCTCAAAGCTGACTCTGAACAGGTACTGCAGACTACAGAAATATTGTTCCTGTAAGACCTGGTGTCCCTGAAGGGCTAGAGTGCAGCCTGCCATGACAGTGGTTGTCTGAGAGACGTGTTTGCTGGGCTCTGGTTTATTTTTTCTACAGACTTCAGTATGGCTCTACAATCCGTGCAATAAATGCAGGTGAAACAAAACCCACAGACCAGATCCTTGCTGGTGTAAGTGGGCTGAGTTCAGCCAAGTCATGCTGATTTACACTGGCTGAGGATCTGATACTAAATCCATTGATTTTCTTAACTCGTCACTCCTCACAGCGGGTGGAAAGGCACCTTTTTAACTGGGTGCTACCATAGCACTAATTTCAGACAGCTTTGTGCATACTTAGTGACTCTGATCAGATACAACGCTAACTTGTGGGGGAAGCTTGGTGACAGCTAGAGACACGTGAGAGGCTAGCTTGTCTCAAGGGTGTTCTAGCTGTCACTCAGCCAGCTGTGTGCTTCAAGCCCATGCTCGCCCCTGGGAAAGATGTGTGTGTGAAAAGGAGCTGTCTTGTCTCTTTCCCCTGGGCATGTACATGCAGATGAAGACTTTGAATGTGTGGACTTGAAAGCTATTTTGGCTTGTTCTGCCCTAACCGTATCTCATATCTTTCTCCTGCTGCTGACGCTGCTTCTGCACCACCACGTGCCTTTTTTTTTTCTCTTCCTATTTAAGCCTCCTTACTTCCAAAAAGCTCTGTTTTTCACCCGCTCCTCTCTGGGGGGGAAAGTAGCTCCTTTGGGAGCTTCGAGATGAGGCTGAGATCATGTGAGGCTGGACATTCCTCTCCTGCTTCTGCTGCAGCCGGCTCCCACTGCTGCTCCGTGTGCTGTAGAGTCTGGTGCTCACGCCCTCAGCGCTCCTCGGCAGCTCCTTCAGAGACCTGCTCAGCTGCTTGCCTTTGCTGTGGAACATCTCACGCTTGTAGGTACTGCTGCTTACAGGAGTGCAGCTCTTAGGCAATGGTTGTAAGGCATGATCTGTCCTCTCTGGTTCTGATGTGAAGTTAACAGGCCTAAGGAAGCAAATGTCTAAGCTGGACTCCGAAGAGGCCGGGGAGCAATTCTCAAAGAGAGCGAGGTTTTGGAAGGCATCATCTTCATAGGGGCCTGGCAGGGTGAAAACCTCCCCAGGGTACTCAAACTCTTCATAGCTTGGCGCAAAGTTCCTCGCATCCTGCAGCAGCTCTACAGAGGTCCTGATGGCTCTCTCAGTGTTTCCCACTGCATCAGCTGGTGGTGCTTCATACTCCATTTCAGGGATGGATTGTAAGGGGGCTGTCAGAGCCTTGAGTTCCTGCTCTGTGAGCTGAGAGGATGCAAGGATGTTCTCTGGCCTCTCATGTTTTCTACTTTCCATTTCCCAGTCAGGGGGCTTTACAGCCTGAATGTTCTCCATCACGGTTGGCTGGGGTTTCTTCATCTGGGGCATCAAATGCCTTAAAATAAGAAACAAAACAAAACAAAAAAAACAGAAGGAAGTGGAATACCAAAGGATGACCAAGAAACGGCACGACAAGCCCCACTCCCGCCTCACTCCCCCAACCCCATTCTCTTCCTTTTAAGGCCAAAAGGTATTTTTGTATCTTGGAATACAGTAACAGAGCTGTCACTAATTTAAATTGCCTGGCTGGGTTAAGCAGAAGCAAACTTGCAGAGGTAGAACTGCTTATCCAGTAGCTTTGGCTGACTTTTGTGCTCTAAACCATGAAAGGAATAGAAACTGAGATGAGAAGCCAACTGCTCCATCTCTCTCATTTTCAGCATTTTGGATTCATCTGCATTTTGGATTTTTACTTTTCTTCTCTTTCTGTAATATAGGGGCTGTGTCTTGCTTTCCTGTGGTCTGATTGTCTTTTCAGGTGGACAAGGTTCCCTGGGCAAGGTTTCTCTCTTGGGTCGGGTGACTCTGTCCTCAGAAGTGTGTCAGGAGTACTTGGAGGGCTCCTACCCTCCATGTGTTCCAGGTAAGTTAGCACAGAGTACTGCATTGGATGAGCTATTAGGTGCAGGGTCTGTACCACAAGCCTTAATGACTGCTAGTCAGGAAAGTCCCACTGCCATCTTCTGGGGACATAACGAATGGAGTGGGGGAACAGAAACCCTGTGATGTTCAAGATGTGCAGAGCTCTTCATCTGGGGCAAGATAACCCCATGCATCATATCAGGCTGAGAGATTTGGGTTGAGCAGCAGCCCTTGTATGAACTTGGGGTTATAGCCAATGCCAATGTAAAGACGAGCTGACGGCATACTCTTGTGGCAGGCAAGACAAACCCCGACCTGAGCTGTATTAGTAACTGCATGGCCAGCCAGGCCTGGGGAGTTATTTTCCCCCCTTCTGTTCAGAGCTGATGAGGCCCCACTTGGACCCATGTTGGGTCCTCCGTTCAGGATGAATGTGGGGAAACTGGGGAGGCACCAGCTGAGGCTACCAAGATGGGGGCCTGGTGCATCACATCTGTGAAGGGAGGGAGATTGGCTTGGGTAGTCTGGTGAGAAGGAGGCTAGAGATTGACCTAATAACACTGCCACTTGAGGGGAGCTCAGAATGATGAAGCCAAGCTCTTCTTGTTAGTGTCAAATGATGTAAGGAGGCACAACAGCCACAAATTGCTGACATAAGAAAGAAGGCAAGTCTAATGTACTTCTCTGATCCATCATCTCAGTTGGTGCCTATCAGTAGGCTAGAAAAGGCCAAAGATTTTACTGGGTGCTATCAGCAGCCCTGTCTTTCTTGAATGAGTCTTGTGGCTTTTTTGATCCATTTGTACTTAGATCTTGTGATAGTGTGCTGTGTGGAAAAGTACTTTTTTTGCTAGTCTGAGACCTTGGTCATGTTTCCTAGCTCTTGTAATGTTGACAGTGAATATTGCAGAGTGTTACTATGCACACCGTTGCCAGGCCTACACGAATAAATGACCTCCCTGCTACGCTCTTAAGACAGCTAGCAAGAGCATTGACAGTCTTGGGTAGAGCTCTGAAATGTTTTCTGCTTGTAAGCCACACGGTAGCAGATAGCAGGAAGGAGCTAGCCCTTCATTCCTCTACACATACACAGGGAGTAGTCTTGGAAATGGCCGTCTGTAACTGCCTAGTGTCACTGGCATAGTATGGGTGAAGAGAGAGTTTTCAGCCTACTTTGAAAGCCTTCTACTAGGACAATAGGCTTACGGGGTTGTCGTGCCAGAGGAAGGTGCTGGTGGGAACGACTGTATTGTCTCTTCAGAGTGGATCCCGCTGTCCCGGACAGATGTCGCACTGGGTGTTGGAGAAACCTCTTGGCTTGTACACTGAGAGGTGAGACCTTTGTACAGCTTCACCAGGGATGACCTGAGGGAGGAGAAATCCATCGTCGTGCTAAGAAATAAGGCAGGGAATGAGCACGAGCATGTAGAATCACAGAAAACAGGGCTGGGAGGGACCTTAATATTCCCATTCACTTGTTCCCACCCCAAGGAAAGACCTGTTCCACATAGTCTGTTCCAGTCAGCAGGACATCCTGCTTTCTGTCCTGTTCTTAATGCCTCTCCTGATGGCAGTCCCTCCCCAGCAGTCTGCTCCAGCCCTTTACCACCCTCGGTATTTGGAAGCTTTCCTTGAAGTTTGATCTTGTCCTACACCCCCAGTGAATCATTACGAGGAACAAAGGCAACCAGATTTTGATTTTCTTAAAAAGTCTTGATTTCAAGGAACTTTTCTGAACCACAACTTGAGAATCTATGTTCAGGGTCATTTCTATCACAGTTGATCTCAAACACGTTATTGGAGGCTTTCGTTTCTCCCACACCACTCCCCCAGTAAAATAAGATAACACTATTCTTTTGCAGTCTTAGCCTAGGAGGGCTTCAGGCAATAGACCTGACATTCACCAGGGCCCCGAGCTGCCAAAACAGTCCCCGTGCGTTCTCCCACTGGGGAGTGACTTTGCTGTCACTTCAAGGAATCGAATGGTCCCATAGCAAACATGGCTGCTATGTTTAGAAGGATTAAACTGATTTTCCTGTCACTTGCAGAGTTAGACACAAGGGCCCACCCCAAATCTGACCTCAGCTTGGAGGACAAATGCCAATAGTGGGCCTTCTCCACTATTCATACGCAAAGGGCTTTGTTTTATTTCTACAGAGCAATGTGCCTGTTGATCTTGCCTGGACCTAAACCCCCTGTTTCCAGGCTTTCCCCCACACCTCCCTTTCCCTGGTGATAGAGAGAATGAGCTGATGTTGTGCTTACTTCTTCAGCTTTTTCCTCTTCTGTATGAGCAGGTCTTCATTGCATTGGAAGAGGAGGCTATAGTGTGAGATGAAAACCCGGAGGCGCTGCACACACACCAGCAGCAGGTAATAGTCAGGATGCTCTTGCTCCGTGAACTTCAGGACATTCTGGGGCACAGAGGGGAGAGCAGGCTGTTTGGAGGGTGTCCTAATCCTTTCTGAGGAGAAGGTGCTACTGGGACCATGGATTATGGTTATTATTATAGGCACTCTGGAGTGCCCATAGCACTGCCCTGTGGGACCACGGGGGAAGCTCTTCTAGGTGGCACGAGTTTCTGAATGACTTGGACAGGGCCTGCCTCCTACTACTCCAGTGCAAATACGCAAGTAACCACTGTAAATGTTATCATGGGATGTGTGGGTGATGCACTGGTTGAGTTTAGCATTGGATAAATAAACCAATCTCTTGTTTTTATAGGGCTTGCTTTCGGTGTCATTTGCCTTGTCTGAAATGTTTTAGTACAATTCAGCTAACCCTCCTGTGAACCAGAACTCTCTGTATCAGCAAGCTCTATGTAGGAAAGGTTGTTGGGCCCTACAAGCTTCTAGCCCTCTCGGTCCCTCAGCTAACAGGCATGTGGACCACTCAGCAAAGAGGCCAGTTCTGTTACAGGAGTTAAGTTGGAGCTCACAGTAGATGTGCCCCGTCTCTGGCCTCCTGTTCTCCCAGAGCAGCAGGCAGCAGAGCTTTCAGTTTCCCAGGGGACAAAAGTTAGTTCTGTCAAGCCAAATGGATATACTGCCAAATAGAAGCAAGCTTGAGGTGAAAGTGATGAAAATTAAGCCATTCTCATCTGGCTTTCCCTTTCAGAGGTTTTTTTTCAGAGAGCCCACTGGGTTAGCCAGAAGCATTGTACCTGCACAGGCGCAAATACCAGCTCTGAGTTAAAAGTCACATGTTGTAATAAGAGTTCAACAAGACAGTTTCCATCCTGGAGCCCTACCTGTAGATGAATAAGGTATTCAGGGATTCGCTGGACTATATGGAAGAACAAAATGTAGAGATCAGACTTGATTTCTTCTTCTACCTGAAATAGAGAGAGCAACTTCAGAGTCTCTCCCACCCGTAAAACATGTCTGCTTCAAAATGGTTCTGGGGTTTAACGAGTAGTTATGCTATAAGTACTTAATAACAGTTCACAGGAGCACACCAGTCAAGTGGCAGTTGCGCGTGACGGTACACTAGTCTTCATCTTGCTTCTGGAAGGGATATTTGCAACTTCTGCTACCACCAATACTAGTCCTGAGGATGAAATTCCTTAGTTTGGGGATTATCTAGGAGGGACACTCAGCCTAATTAAGTAGGGACGTATGTTTAAAGTGCACTAGTTAAGTTTCACTGAAACCCCAGATAGCCGCTGTTGTTCAGAATGAAGTTCTTCGTTTAGGCCTGAATGAATTGAACAAAATGAGATTTACTTCTAAATTAAAAGGTCTCAGAAGCGAGATAGTGTGGTTTAGTTACTGCACTTTAAAACTATCTTTATATTTAACTTTCTTAGTTTAAACCGAGAATCAAGGGTGTGCGACTAAATACCTGAAGCTGGACAGTAGAGACTGTTTTCTCTCTAAAGCACTTACAGCCTTGCTCTTGGTCTCCCTGTTTGGACAAGTCCGTCATTTTCCAGGAGACACTGTTTGCCTGGGACAGGTCTGGATAGCATGTGCATAGGCAAGCTTTCTGGGAGGTTTGATCTGAGACGTTATTTCATGTCACAAGAGAAATATATCTTGGGTTACATACAGTGATGAACATGTTAAATCTGCCTTTTGTAGGTGCACATCAGCCATGGCAACGTTTAGGAAAACTGGCATTTGGTAACAGAACAAGTGGATTGGCAGAGAAGAGCCCTATCATGGGCAGGCATAACAGGAAGAGATCCAGGCTTGCATGTTGCGTTATGTGTCTGTGAAGCAGGCAGGAAGTTTACCTCCTTCAGGATCACCACGTGAATCAGAGAGATGCATTCTGGCAGGTCCCTCAGGTAAGCAACATAGTAGTCCAGAAAATTATTCTTACAAATGGAAAAAAAAGAAAAGAACAAAGAAACATAAGAGAGATTTTTGGTCATGGAGCCAGCCAGAATGAGAAACTGTTGTTTCTCCACCATCGCTCCTGGGAGCTCATTGGTGCAGCAGAGCTGCTAGCTGTGTGAAGCTTTCAGGGCTTGGGACTTCACAGAATCACAGAATGGTTTGGGTTGGAAAGGACCTTAAAGATCACGTAGTTCCAACCCCCATGCCCTGGGCAGGGACACCTCCCACCAGACCAGGCTGCTCAAAGCCCCATCCAGCCTGGCCTTGAACACCTCCAGGGACGGGGCAGCCACAGCTTCTCTGGGCAACCTGGGCCAGTGTCTCGCTACCCTCATAGTGAAAAATTTCTTCCTAATATCTAATCTAAATCTACCCTCTTCCAGTCTGAAACCATTACCCCTCCTCCTACCACTACGTGCCCTTGTAAAAAGTCCCTCTCCAGCTTTCCTGTAGGCCCCCTTCAGATACTGGAAAGCTGCTATGGAGTCTCCGCAGAGCCTTCTCTTCTCCAGGCTGAACAACCCCAACTCTCACAGCCTGTCTTCTCAAGAAAGACTGTTTAATAAAATGTGTTCAGCTGTTGAGCACAGTACATAAATCTTTATAGCAGATGGGAGGCATAGTGAGGCTGGGGGGGAAGAAGCTTTTCTTATTTAAGATGGTTAAAATTTATAAAGCATCAGATGAGTTTTTACACATCCTTCTAGAAGTCCCACTGCTCGCTGGCATTGGGCAGACCTTCACCCTAAGAAGGTGCTGTTTTTCTTGGGGCTACAAACCATATAGGATAAGGGACCTGCCCACCTACTTGTCATAACTCTGAGCCAAGTGTGTTGGGGAAGAGGAGCATAACAAACACACCTTTTTCATGACCTCACTGTGAATTCAGACATCCAAGCTGTCAAGGCTCATGTGTGGCTCCTGCAACCAAGTTTACATCGTGTGCATTTATTACAGGGCTTGTGCTATATGGCTGCCTGCCCCGAGGTGGGTCTGGCATGTGGGCTCCCTGACCAACCAAGTGCTGCAACAAAGGGGTTACGGCGCACCAGGACTCTGCTCAAAGGAGGCTGGCTGAAAGGCCATACCATAGCCACAGCTTCACAGCACAGCCCCTCTGCTGCAAGGTATCTCAGCCCACCTGCGAGCCATCAGCACAAACATCATGAATCACAGCAGAAGAGTCTAGAGAGGTCTGTAACATACCTCGTCGTTTGTTAATTTCAGGAAGATGTCTCCTAGGATCCCCTGTCGTGGCCAGCTCAGGACTCGCTCCTGTAGAGCGTGAAGTAAATCGACATGCTGCTGGACCAGGTACCGCAGAGAGTTGGGGAAGAAACTGAAGGGAGATGATAATCGGATTGGTTACACAGAGCAGAAACTCAGCCCTAAGCATGTACTGCTGAAGTGGGTATTCATGGGTGGTCAGCACAGGCTTGCTTGAAGTGCAGGTATTATTAACTGCTTTTGTTGGAGTCCTGACTGCACCATGAGGCCCTGTTTTGGCTGCTATGTACGTGCAGGTACCCTCTCCAGTAGGGTATTACTGCAGTGTTTTGAAGGTTTCTTGGGCTAACTCTCAAGTGTATTGTGTAGCTGACTGGAATTTGCAGAACTAAAAATTCCGAGGCGACACTGCTGTGGCTAATGAAGCAGGACCATGGTCCTGAGCCATCCCATAGAGTGCTTCGATGAGAGCTCCCCAGCTTTGTATGTTGTCTCGTTTGTCAGGCCCTTTAACAAGCTAACCCTTTGATGCAGAGCTGGTCAAAATGTGTTGCTGTCTTTCTGTCATTTTTTGCTCATTTAATCCAGAATCAGAGTGAAGATGTTAAATATTGAAATATTTTGCCAGATGGAAAGGTCCCAGCGAAAAAGAGTAAAAATAAAAACTCACTTTGTACTGTCATGCTTCAGTTTGAACTGTGTGTGTCGTGTAACTGCTTAAATGAGTCCACATCAACCCATAGACCACATGTCCGACACTGGACTTCTGTCAAGTGACTCTGTGGATCTGGGACTCCCTAGCGACAGTGGAAAGAGCCAAAAAAGAGAGAGATAGCAAGGACTGGGCTTCTCAGATGTGCTTAGAGGCTGGGAACTCCCATGCCGAAGCTGAGTAAATGGGAGAGCTGTAGGAGCTATCCCATCCTGGGATCTAAGATAGCTGCCACAAGGGATGGCCTTTGCAAAGAGCTGGGTTTAACTGCTAACCTGAGTAAGTCCCGCTGGTCTTGTATCTGTGTGGAAATACATTTGTGTATTTGTATATATCAATACCTGATGGATGGCAGCCACTAGCCCAGGGCTTATGCCCACAGCAGCTTCTAGAGCTGGAGCTGTGGACTGGGAGAAGGAGGCAGTGAATGCATAAAGCTTTGTTCCCACACAGGCAGGAAGCATGCGAAAGAAGAATAGGAGACTGAAGTACAAGTGAAACGGTTTGGGATGCAAGGTGACAAGATGCAAGGACAGATAGGAAAGTCTTTAACTAATGCAAAAACCTTCCAGTGCCTCCAATTTTCAACTAGAAATAATCTCTAAGTGTTCAAAGATCTCTGTGTGGATGAAAGTGGGAGAGAGGATGATGCAGAAAGAATATTGACTGGAGAAAACGCCACAAAAGAGAGAGCACGCTAAATCAATTACCTTCTCTCTTTGGTGCTTCTTTTCACGTCTGGCCCTTGCAACGTCGCCTTGATCTTCAGGATTAGGGAGAGGTTGATGACATATTTCCTTTCCGACTCCAGCAGCTCCAAAGCGATGTTCTGCCTTTTGGCTTCCAGAAGATAATGGTTAAGTTTAAAAATAAGGAAATGCTGACCTCAAGGACAGCCTCATGTTAGACTGGTGATCTGACATTAAATCATGAAAGGAGAAACTGTCGAAAAGTGACACCAATATCTTGTCTTTGTGTGTCTACTTTCTCCAAAACATAAAATTCTAGCCTGATGTTAGAGCATGCCCCAGACATGACTGCAGCCAGTTTGCTAAGAAAGCTCCAAAGCAAATGTGGTTTTCCCTATGAATACCATTTTTTTCCTTAGAATAACAAAACAAGCAAAGGCAAAACAACTCATCCCAAGGATTCACAACCAGTTTCCTGCAGAATGAGAAGTATTTTTCACCCAATTAAGCAACAACACTGTCACAATCCCATCAGTACTCTGAACTGCCAGGTCTTGGAAAGGAGAACGCACGTCCTGGGTGCAGAGCGATTCTGACAATGGCACAGACTAGCAAATACAAAGGCCAGAAGTCTTGGATACTGAGGCCCCGAGACATTCCCCCCCAACAGGAGAAACTGGCTTGTGTCTCCCTCTGTAGAAGCTGATTACCACCCAGCTCACACCAGTTGTGAATGCAGCTTTGAGCCTCTCTAGCCAGAGTTTCCCACTCTGTCCTTACCAGCCAAAGAGGGCTCACATATAATGTTGTCTGCTGAGCTGTATCTGCTTTGGCCCATGTCCTTCCCTCTCTCTGGTTGCTCTTTGGAAATGTATTCATCTCCCCAGTCCTTGGTGTCTTTGGGCTGCTTCCACACTGTTGACGGCAGATGCGCTTTTGACTGCCCCTCTGTTGTCAAGGGAGGCTTGAGGCTGTCATCTGTCTCTATGGCTGCTCCTGCAATGACAACACCTGTATGGATCTTGATGTCTCAGCTGACAGGTTATACTGCAGCAGGCAGCTAAGCATTATCATCCATTTGAAGTACCGGAAGGAGAGTTTGAAGCTTTCTCTGTGCTTCACAAGGGCTGTAGCCTCATAGTGTTAAGTTACAAACAGAAATGCAGTTGGCCAGCACTTTGGCAGAACAAAGTTTGCACTCTTCCAGCATTTATTTTCAGGCCAAATAAGGTCCTAAATTAGGTGCACATTAGGAAAGAAAAAAAACGTATTCCAAGTATGGTTGTACTTCAGGGTTTTGGGACACTTCAGGACTCAGTAATATAACACCTACTGGCAGGTACTGTAGAAACAAAGTACTATTATAATTCGGATTAAAATGCCATCCTCAATGGATGTAAACTGTCATGGCTTTTGAAATTGTTGTTAGTGTGATGTGATTATACACAGCAGCAGGACTGATAGTCTGAGGCTATTAAATCACAGAGAAGGCAGGAGAGGGTGCAGGTGCATTAGAGCCATTGGGTAGGAATTGCTTTAATGCAAATACTTTGAGTTGCAATGAACCATTTTCTGTAGTTTTTGTTCTCTCTTTTTTTCAAGTGGATTCAAGCAAAAGAGCCATCCAGAACAATGAGAGCTTCTAGTGAACAGTGCAAACATCTAATGGTTGTTCTCATGTGTCCTTTTGCTGTCCAGGATTGTTAGCGTCCCCTTACTATACCCTTCTCTTACTTCTGACCAATTTTTATTTTTGCCAGAAAAACTCCTCTATTACTATTCAGACATGTCTACAAGGAATGCGGAAGCTGTTGGGCAGATAAACAGCTCACCAGTTCTACTGGTGTGTAGTCACTGCAAAGACCATCTCTTCCCAAGTGGCAAAATGGTGCTCTCATTATTCTTTGCCACATCAGTAAGCCTCAATTCTTCCTTTCTGCAAAGGCACTTAGAACCTGTGAAAGCAGCAGCAGGAAGGCTGTCAAGTATCAGTCCTTTGGCACTTCAGGGATGCAGGTTTGCCCTCATGTCTCAACTGCAAGTATGAAAATGGAGTTACACGGCAAAGTGAAAGACATTCCTGTGAAATGCATTCCCTGAAAGCATTTCTTCAGTGCAGTAAAGCAAGCACTCTAATTGAGTCATTGTCCTACTGTTTTTTGGACGGTTCAGTATTTTCCTACCTGGACCTGCTACGACTTTCACACTTCCTTCTCCCATTGGCATGATCCTGGTGTCAGACACTGTTGAAGAACAAAGGGAAGAAACTTGACAAGAGAAGACAGCAGGCTTCTCCTGCCAAGCCTTGTCAGTATGGTTAGATCTTTCAGTTAGGAGGATCAGTATGGTTAGATGCATCGTCCTTTCACATTTTTGCTACGGAAACATCCCTGTTAGGTCCCCACTAAGGAGCATCGTTACTGTTGTGGCTCTTGTTGTGGTCTTTGTTGCAGTAGCAGCTGCCGGCAGGCTAATGTGGAGGTCCCTGTTGTGCTTGGTGCTGTATGACTGCAGTGGAAGTCTTGGCTTGTCCTTGCTTGGTAGGTGCCTGTTGCGTAGAAGGCACCCAAGCAAGCAGAACAAGAGGATGGAGGCCTGACACAGAGACACAGCTGCCATTTCGGGTGGAAAGCAGCTTATTGAAGAGTGGAGGTGTGAGATGACTGGAAAGAAAGGAGCAGTGGGAGAAGTGGGCGAGAGAGCTGGATGTGCAAGAGGGATGTGAGGACTAACATACCACCGCAGAGCAGGGCAGAGCAGGGCCATGACTGGATGGATTCTGAGCAGAACAGAGTAGAAAACAGCATATGGTTTTCATCCAGTCTCTGCCCCTGCTGACATTTTAAATGCGTATGGTTTTGGTGTCTTCCTATCTGAACGGCAAGAAAGTGATAGACCAGTTTAGACCCCCCAAAGTTAAATATAGAAAAAAAGGCTCTGGTCTAGCACCTTTTCTTTGATTCCAACCTTTACAACTGTTTGGCTGTTGACTGTTTTTCTGGTCAAGGTGTAACCCTAACACCATCGGTTAGCAGCTTCTGCAGCTAACAAGGGTCAGTGATTCTCCTGTCAGTGTGTATATGCAAGGAGCAGTGACACTGGTAGCCTTGTGTGTATGTGTGCCAGCTCCCACATCCCCTTGTCAAATCAACCACTGGTATGGCCCCTTAATGACACCAGGTGTTCTCTGTCAGCCCAGTCCCTGTCATCCTCCTTTCTGTGCCCTGTTCCCTGACACAGGAACAAATCCACAGCTTTTGGGCCCATGTTCACAGAGCAGCATCTCCTGAATACAGGCCAGCACCGAGGTTGCTATCCTGAGACACTGTGCCAACGTGCGTGCACAGACCCGGGAGCAGTGCTGCCGAGGGGAGCACCCCTCTTCTCTTTTTGTGCTGCTGCCATCTGAGGAAAACTTGGTGTCCTATTACCCTAGTGACCTTTTTCTGGATTTTTTTTTTTTCCTGAGGAAGGCACTGCATTTGCCTGCTCTATTTCCTACCTTTTTCATAAGTGGCGTTGTGTAAAAGACTTGTAAAATCTTCATTGATCAGCACAGGTTCTGGGAGGTTAATGGATCGAAATGGGCTGCCCTGGAGAGGCGTAGGCACTGTCTGTGACCCGTGATCATCTTTCTGTGCTCTTCTGTACAAACACAAAGAATGAGACAGTTGGAAAGTATGAATGCTACTGGTGAAGTTCCTGCACTACAGTTGTGGCAGACACCAGTATAAGTACAAGCACAGAGTCAGAAGTAGGACAACTCCAGCAGAGACCAGGAAATGAGTTGGCTTTGATGGAGTTGGCTTTGATGCAGTTCACGAACAATGCTCTGGAAGTTAACTTCCACTGGCTACAGGAGAACGTTATTTCAGATCTGTTCTTTTGCAGAGCGTTTTTTCTTTTTTTTAATTAAGCCAATTTAATGGCTTAATTAGCTAAGGGGCTAGCCTAGATCTGCAGAGTGTTTGCATCAAGGCAAACTGTACACATCGTCAGAACTGTTCTCAGAAGGAGGATAATCAGGGCCAAGGTGGGTGAAGTGTCTGCTTCATCACAGCGACAGTGTGGAAACATGCTCCTGTGTGACATGCTCAGAGAAAGGGCTGGTGACAGGAAAACAGAGCGTGACTGTGCTATCAGGAGCCCGCTGAGTCCCACGCGCTTGGAAGGGGAAACTGCGGTGCTATTGTCTGGGTGGCGGGGGCTTAGCAATAGCTTGTAATGGTGAAGGCTCCTGGCTTTCAACAGTATTTTTGCTCCAACATGTCTCTAGCAGGTCTGTGTGTTTCGCCAGGTCCTGTTTTCCCTGAGAGCTGCTGAGGCTGTTTTGCTGTTGGAATCCCAGTTAGGTGTTGGTGATTTTCTGCTGTATTTGCTCCATAGGGTATGTGTCTAAAAGCCTGGGGTGAACTGAAGGCTAGCACTTCCAGTAATAATCAGGATTGATACACATGTCTAGCCAGGAAAAGATTAAGAAGTTAAGCTATAAAGACATGAACAAAACAGACACCACTGCTAATTAGCACTTCTGGAAGCCTGGAGTTCGGGCCCTTACTTAGCTTTCACTTTCCGTGATTCCCGCCGCTTCTCTTGCTGCAGCTGCTCAATTTTCTGTTGCATTTCCTCCTGCTTGGCACTGATTTCTTCAATCATTGACTTTGCATCACTGAGCTCCTCCTGAGAAACAGGCAAAACCACAGCATTCCCAGGGTGCCCATCAGCCTTACATAGCACAGCTTTGAATGTGGGCTGGTGTGCACTAGACATGCTTCAGGGTGCTGCGGAGAGTGGCTCTGTAATTAGACACGCTTCCTTTGCGAGTCCAGTGTGTGTAATACATGCCACACGCAGCATGGCAATCCTTAATTCAACTACAGGCAACTCACCCAAGCCAGCGTAATGTCATGTGGTTAAGGCACTGGTGGGAAGTGGAGACACGGGGCTTCATCCACCACCAGTTGAAAGCACTAGGAGGGCATCTGCCTTTAATGGCATTTGGTTGAGATCCCAGTGTCGTCACTCACATGTATAAGCTTTTGACAATCAGGCCTTAGAGCTGCCTTTTTAGCCTCGTTTCCTAAGGAAATGAGGCCCTCCATAACATCCCTGGCAGTACCTCCTCCCTCAGCAACCCTCGGGCCATTTCATCTGAGCCTTACTGCAGGTTTCATCAAAGTGAGCAGCAGGATGGAAGGGAGAGACTTGAGAGTTTCTTGTAAATTGAAGGAGAGGGATTTTCCCCAAGCAAGGAGGTGGCGTCACTGGGAGCTCAGTGTTTGGACAGTCAACATTGTCATGGCGCAGAGAGAGAGCAGCCTTTATCCCTCCTGTTGCTTGCATAATTCCTTGTGTCTCCAATTTAAAACCCCTTTTTTCCCCATAACAGTGTCCTGGATAATCTTGCCTCTGGTTGTTTTTAAACCTCTGCTGTGTGCCCTTACACTTCTTGTCATCTCCCTTGCTCATCTGGGACCATAGGGCTCCTTTTGCCCGGTGCCATCCATCTCTCCCTGTCATAGGGTTAGTAACGGACTTTTCCGGTAAGCAGCCCTGTTTAACTTCACAAGGTATTATTGACTCAGCAAACCCCGTGGGGAAAATTTACCATAAAAACAATAAAACAGTTTCTCTGCCTGCCTCCTTACAGGCAGTCATCCAGTTTCTGCATGGAGATGCTGGCTGGTTTAAAGCGTACATCAAGCCTTCTTGCTAGGCTCTCTCTCCCGTCCTTTGTCTTTATCCTCTTGGGCCGGATCAAACCAGGCAGCACTTCCTCCCAGCCGTGTGGGAATGCAACTTCAAAAGGCTTTAGGGTTTTGTGTTAATTCCCTGCTCCCCAGTGTCTTTGGTTCCTGCAGGAAATGCAGGTGACCTGACCCAGGGAGAGGTATGGCACAGCGGGACGGTGGCAGCCTGTGAACAGGCCATATGCCCGTTGCACGTGCAGCCCAGAGCAAGGGTTGCTTGTACCCAGGGTAGTTCGTAGCACTGCCTTGTGGCCCATCAAGAAGGTTAAACAGGCCAGGGCATGGGTTATGTATGTGTGGGAGTAGTTGGAGGAGACACAAAGCCAAAGGAAGCGCACCAGGTACATCTGAAACAATTGCCAGCTCATTTTCTTTACAAGCAGAAAGGATTGATGGAGGCAGGGGAATGCTGCTCCATGCCACCCAAGCTAATGTGGCAGATAGGTAGACCCCCAGCAGGTCACACTCCTACCTTGAACGTGTTGAGGGAATTCTTCATCTCGGCCACTTTTTCTTCCATGGCACAGCGGCAGCTCTTGACCTTCTCCTCCAGGGCATACTCGCCATGCTGGATTCTCGACAGCTCCTGCATTGCTTCTGTGAAACCCGCCTTCAACTCAGAGGCTAATGCCTGCAACTAGAGGAATCACAAACATGGTGGCTTCAGTCCCTCCTCCCAGATGCAGGTGGCTGTGTCCCCAAGGGTCACCCATGGATCAGAGTGGCATGAAGGCTGGGTGTAACCCATCCTGTAAGGTGCTGTCCTCTTTCTCCTCCTCTTGTTATGGCTGGGAGACACGGGGGGAGGTTCAGTCCCTGCTGCAGCCTCAGTACAGGGTAGGAGGTGTTTATCTTGGGCAGTTAATGTGCCCCTTTTTAGACTCAGAATTTTTCCAGGCTCCCTGGCAGTTTGCAGCCTGTCAGTCTGTAGAAGGAGAGGACAGCCTGAAACATGCCAAGGTTTGCAATAACAGCAGCCAGATTATCAATCCCCAAAGCAGCTGAGCAATCAAGAACATGTCCATTTTTGAGCAAGTCCTCCTCCCCCACATGCTTGTGGGGCCGGTGCTCTCAACAGACAGGTCTAATGCCTCCTTGCTCTCTAAGGGCTGTGGAGGCCCTTTGTACTTGCTCAGCAAGCCCTTTCCAGGGAAGGAGGCAACTCTTTAACTCGTGATGGAGAGGGAGCAAGAGATTTTCCCCCAGCGTACAGCGACACTGTGCCCGCTCTCCCTGTTTTCTGTCCCTAGCGGCCCTAGCGCTGCTGGAAGAGCTCACAACCTAAGCTGGAGGCAGCCGGTTGGTAGCCGGGTGAAGCAGGAGACAGACCGGGGCGAGCCAGGCTGGCATAGCAAGCAGACAAGGCAGGTGTGGAGGGGGCAGTGAGGGGAGGCAGGCGGCTTGTGGAGGGCTAAGCGGGGACACCCTCTTCAGGGGCAGCTTGGGCTGGCGAACGAGCCCCCGCTGCTGTGAGCAAGGTGCGCGTTCTGCCTGCACAAAGCCCACGGCGAGGTCGCGGCCCAAGGCACTTCGGTACCAGTGGTTTTTACCTTTACAACAGAAATTCGGCCTAACATCTGGTTATAAACTGAGTCCAAAACTGGAGCACTGATGGTAAGAGGACAGCCACCCCGGGGAACTCAGGCGCTTGAGTCCTGTAAATGGAGCAGAGATGGCTTCCGATACCTTGGGGCAATGGCATGCACCATCCTCCTCTGATCAAGACTGGCAGCGTCTTTACAGAGGACGTCTGCCTGACATCCCCACTCCTACCCCAGTGCTAACCCCACAGTCCCCAGTCTGGTCTGGCTGGACACACGTTCCTAGAGCTGCCTGGGTAGGAGAAGCAGGACTGACGGGAGCTGGGACAGGGCAGAGGGACAGGAGGCTGACAACATCTTCCCTCCTCAGACAGTCAGCCTTGAACTCCCCAAGCCAGCTGGAGCTCCGGACCCCTTGGTTCAACCCCTTCACCCACCCTTCCTGGCCAGGGAAGACGCCTTCCTGTGACACTCCTGTATCACAGGAATTGTCCCCCTGTGACCTGTGAATGTAGCCTGAAGGGTTAGAGGGGGTGCTTGGGACCGGGGCTGCTAGGGGAGGCAATCACCATACTGCTTCTGATACCTCAGGCTAGGGGGGTGAGCCAGGTGGTCTTAGCATTCTAACATATATGCCTGGAGAAGTGGGGGGGATATAAAGTACTGCAGCTGTGCAAAGTGTTAATATTCCCATCCGTGCTCCCAGGTGCTTGCCACACGTGCACACTGATATCGCCAAAGCAGAGTTTCCCTGCTAGCCTGCATCAAGGCTAGGCATCGCACATTTTCCTCTAAGTGAAAAGGGGTGATTCATCAGATCTATCCCTTCCAACTGAAATACGCTATCCTATGCTATCCTTTTTAGAAAACTGCTTCAGGATGAAGATGTCGCAGCTTCAAGTCTTGGCTAGCAGTGGAGCCGTCCAGAAGCTGGCCGTGGAGATAACTGTGTTTGGGTCAAATAAGCCCAAAATTAAATGTTTCTGCCCACAAGCCTGGCCTGGCCTCCTTTGATGCTTCCAGGAAGGAGGTAAACTAGACAGATCCTTTCTGAAGGGTAGAGGAATGGGAGTTATTGCTGATTTAGAGGTTTCTGAGTAAAAAACTGCTAGGCATCAGCAATAGTCAGCATAAAGGGACCACTGCAGAGACTTTGGTGTCCATGTGCAGTGAAACACTCTATGAAAGCAGAGGTCAGGCAGCCAAAAGAAAGATTTGGGCTAGAGGCTGGACTATAATATCCTCTGCATCTAAGAGCAGACAGTCACTTGTTGTTTTGGCATTCATTGTTGGTCAGCCTCTGCTTTTGCAGTCACTGTGCTAGCTTGGTTTCTTTGTGTATCCTTCACAGTGCTTCAGACCCCAGCTGGGGTCTGTCCTGCCCAGTACATCTCTCTTCAGCCCCATGCAGCTTGCAGTGGCTATTTCAGGCACTGAAATGCATCTTACAGTCGCATTTCCCATTGTTGCCACTTGATGGATGAAAGCAGCCAGCAACACCAATCAGCCTCATCTGCCAGGGCTTGTATGGCGGACATGAAGTGCTGAAACACTGAGAACTCCCTCCTCTGCCGCCCTCAGTGCTTAGAGCATAGAAAGGAAACACAAACAGCGTTGTGGAGCCATTGGGTGCAAGTTTGATCCAAAATTGAGTGGAGTGGTACAGGATCAACACATTGTCTTTGAAATCCTGCCAAGCGCAGCGTAGTGCTTGAGCTGTGGATTTTAGTTTGAGCTCATTTCTAACAACAAGCTGTGGAAAACCATCCTTTAAATCCCATGGGCTGTTAGAACAAACGGAAGCCATTGAAGCATCAACTTGTGCTTATGTCTTGCCTAAGTGATGATGCCTACAGGGCCGGAGAGACATTTCACAGGTTTGTGAACCCCTGGAAAGTCAAGCCAATTCAGTGTTCTAAAGTGCAACACATACCAAAAAAGAAAGATTTTATACTACCATGGAAACTTGGCAACAGTTTAACTGCAATGTGTTGCTCTGGCTCACCTATTCATGGGAATAAATACACTTGAACACACCTTAACAGCTTAAGTTGAACTGCCTAATGCCTAGAGGATAAATAAATCTGCACGGTCACAAGAAGTCCTTAGAACATGTCAAAACAGCAGCCCAACAGCTGTTCAAAAAAAGCATTTAGGCATCTAAATAATTTGGTACGAGATACACATTTCAGCCCCCACCTGCCTTTGAAGTGTGGCCTTCAACCTGACAAAGCAATGCAGTGAGGGATCCTGCGCCATGCATCTGTAGCAGATTATGTCTGTCCTGGGGGCCATGACTCCCATTTTACCTGCTGCCCTTGTTTGTCAGCTCTGTGTGGAAAAACCATGCAAGTAAAATCTCTATTGAGAGCAAGTAACTGCACTGTGCTCTGTGGGTAGCTCTCTATGGGGAAATGAAGGATTCTCCTCCCCTCTTTTCATGACTCTGATTTATAGTACACTGAGAAGCAGTCACTTGTGAGTCTCACTTGTCCTCCAGCCCAAGGGGAACACTTGGTCAAAGTCCACGTGGGGAAAGGGGAGCAAGTGTTTCCCAACATGGAGGGGGGGGGAACTGTGACCATGCAGAGAAAGTAATGGTGGCTAGAGGGGAGGAGAAGGGTGAGATCAGAAAACATATAAGGAGTGTTCCTCAGCCTGGTTTTGACTTTACTTTGCAAGAGTGGAGCTATTTATATATGTGTGTGTGTATATATATACACACACACACACACACACATAGATATATATATGTATATATAAAATGGCTGTGAAATCTCCTTCACTGAGCCTCTACTCTTGTCTCACCTGCTGTACTGTTCCCAAAGGGTGGACAAGACTGATGCTGCTTTCAGGACCAGAGGCAGCAAAACGGCAGAGCCTCCCCATCCTCCCTCGGTGGGTGCCAGCAATTTGAGCCAGTTGCAAAAGATAGTGAGTTTCCCTGCAGCCTAAAGCTTTGTTCAGACTTTAAGGCAGCCCAGGGAAGATGGTGGTGGCCAGGAGATGGGGATGGCTTATGGAAGGAAGGGCTGGGATCAAAAGCAGAGGGCAGAGCTTGGTGAGCTGGGTTTACTGCCCTGGCTGCCACTGAAAGTATGAGAGGGAACCCTTTCTTCCATGAGTAGCTGTGTCCTCACATATCTCCCCATAGCAGTAGCCAGGCTGTCCAGGGCTCTCTGTCTCCACAGGGATGGCTATTTGCCTCTGCCGCCCTTGGCAGCTGCCTAGGGTCTTTACATTGGAACAGGGCCTGCTCTCACGCACCTTGAGCTAAAGCCTCTCAAAACCAGTAGAAAACAGGCTCATGATGAAGAAATATTACATAGGAATAACTCTGCTGTTATATCCTACAAAAGACCAAAACCTTCTGTAGCCATGAAGGAGCACTGTCTATGCACTTAGCAGCTCTTGTTTCACATTTAAGCAGTCTTTTTTGGTAACTGCAGTGTCCATAGGGCCCTCGCTGAAGCAACAGGGGATAGCCAGCTGGTAACTTTCATTTAAAGGATTCATTAAGGTATCCACATCTCAGCTGGGTTTTTCTGGAAAGCAACACGTGTGCATGGTGTTCCCATGGCTGGCTTTCCATGCGGGTTGGATCCACTGTGCTGGGCCCTTCAGTTGAAGCTCCTGCTTGGAGATGTCTGGGTGGGAAAAGAGGATGAGACAAAGGAAGCACTGACTAGTTAATGGAAAGCAGTATCTCCTCCACTTGCCATGGTGCGCTTACAAGCAATTACATGCATTAGTGTTGCAATGGTGACAACAGAGCTCTCAAATAGTCAGGGTTTGTAGTTCAGGGTTATGTTTCTCTTTCAGGGTACAGTTCCGTATTGAACCAGATCAAGGTATAAAGCGGTCAAAACTCTGTTGCGTTTCCTGCAGACTGGAAATGCATAGGAAGCATCACTGAGGAAACACTGAAGCTGCATCTTACAGGAAGGACGCTCCCTGGGCTGTGGTATAGACAATCTTGTTGCATCCTTGGTGGCTACCTGCAGCAAGAATGTCAACTCAAAGGGTGGCCACAGAGCTCTGGAAGTCCTGATCACCTTGAGCCAATGCGGGCTCAAAGACAGTGTTTCCAAGCTCCTGAAGGGAGAGCCAAACAGAGACATGCAGCAAGATTCAACACTCTGGCCAGCCCAGCTGCTCTGGACTATCTGTCAAGAATAGCACCCTACGGTCCGAGGAGCTGTGCGGCTGCCCCCCAGGAGACTTGGCCTCCTGCTGCGGAAGACACCACAACGCCACGTCAATCAGCGCATCCTGGGACAGTTCATCGGGTTTAGTGAAAGCTCATCAGAGCCCAGCCGTGAAATCTCCCTCCGGCTCAGTGAACTGACGTTCTCTAATTGATGCTAATGATGCCAGCTATTTAATTAGCTGAGCTCACAAATCACCTGTCTGAGCACAACTGGTTGTGAGCAGAAAAATTTTACTGAAGTGTCTTTTAAGATGAGGCCCAAGATATGATATGTGTGACATTTATTCATGCAGTGTGCACGTTTTTGTTGCCATGTTCCTTGTAAGTGCCTACATTTTTTCTTCCACTTAATTTAGCTTTTTAACTACTGTTTATCTATTCATAACTCTTTAAGCTCTTGGAGTTATTTAGGGCATTTTGCTCATCTTTACCTGGGAAATCTGTGTTGCAGGGGTACTCACAGGCACACTTTCAGTCTCTCCTGTGGGAATAAAGAACTTCAGTCAATTAAAATGACTTATTATGGTTGCTATAAATAACTGGAACAGAGTGTTTGAAGTCCCTCTTGAGGTACAAATCAGTTTTAAAGGACTCAAGTCTCACTTTAGGAGGTGTGAACACCATATTGTTTGTAAAATAAACTGCAATTATAAAATAAGAATGGCTCACCTAAATCAGATGTTGAATTCACCTCATTTACTGCCCTGTGTCTGTCCAAAGCTGATCCATGTAAAGAGGTGAGAAACCTTGTATGTGCAATTAGGACTAAATTGCCCCCTGTGAAGTTCAGTTCTGTGTAACAGGTTTTCTCCTCTAAAGCGTTACTGATCTTTCTCTTTTCTGAAATTGTGAATTTTATCCTCTACTATATTTGTACATATTTCTGTTCTCTCCACAAAAGGCTGATCTGATATGTATATTTTAAGCCCTAAGTTATATTTTGTCACATTGCATTCAAAGCAGTAATCATGTCTTTTGTAACACCAAAAAAACATATCTTTTCATAAGTTTTAAATTCCTTATTTTTTGTGGCATTGTCATCCCATCTGATTTTGTACAATGGAGCTACACTTAACACTTCTGAAACAGACTTAGCTGATGGAAGAGCTTATATCTATTTTGCAGAAATGTTTTGGACACTGCAGAGACGTTATCTCTAGGCATTAATGGGTTCTTGATTGAAACCAAAAAGTCCATATTTATTATTTCCTTTTCTAACATTGTCTCTTCTGTGCAGAAACCTTCAACGATCTAACAGAAATTATTGCTGGCTGTGCCACCATTGCACTTTGAGGGAATCGCAGTCCAATGTCCATCAGTTCCCATGTTATTCCCTATGTCAGGCTCCCTGGCTGGCCTTCACTCCCAGAAAACACCACGCCACTCAGTTCCTCATCTGGATTGCCTCCCCTTGGCAACGTTACTTCATGAGGTGAGTTTTCTCTTGCTTCCAAGAATTTGCTTCACCCATCTCTGCTGTCAGTCACAGACATGACCAGTGATCCCATGCCCAATTCTAGGGGCAGCCAAGCTCCCTCTTTCCATGCTGGCTGCAGATGCCCAGTACCTTACCCACCTGGGCCTGTAAGACCACAGAAATTCCGTCCTGCAGAGGCTTGAAAAGGGTGCAGAGGCTTGAAAAGGTAGCCGGTGCTACGCAGTCAGCAAGTGCACGAAGTGGAAAGCTAAAGCCTGGAAGTCAGAGCTTTTACAAGGCACAGCTACGTTCTGATTTCTTTACCCCTGAGGGGGAATATGGGTTACTGCCAAGGGCACCTAAGGGCACCTATGAATTGGCCCTGTTCTGGTCTCTAGGCTTTGTCCTGATTCAGAGGAATGTGAGCAAATTCCCCAGTGACTCACAGAAGTGTGAGGCAGAGGAGGAAAGGCCGTGTGCCGCTCTCTGCCCATGTGCCGCCTTCTCCCTGTGCTGGCTGGTCTTGCAGCCATCGGGTTGGGTAGCAGGGTCAGACACTGACCCTCCAGGGCATATCCTCCGAGGTTCCTCCTGGGGCACACAAGGGGCAGCAGGCTGACTGGGAGAAGTAACCATCACCCCAAACAGCCAGCTGTTTGGGGTCGAAACTCATCAGCCAGCCCACACCAAGTCCCAGGTTTCATCTTGTAAATGACAGGTTGGTTTCATTTTCAGCTTTGGCCCTTNTCGGGGTTTTTTTTTTTTTTTTTTTTTTTTTAAATTTTCTCTGCAACCCCACAAACTAGAAGCCAACCTTTGGGCTAAAGTGAATGATGAAGCTTTCTCATGATGCCTGGAGTTGAGGCTTAAGAGGTCAGCCAGTGTGTACTGTGATCCTCCTGAATCAAGAAAACTGAGGTCCACATCTGGTCTGATGTAAATGTTACTGCTGGACTCTTACTGTGGGAAGGTAATGACTGACTCAAAAAGAGCCAGAGGACATGTGTCATAATTAAAAGCACAGTACAAAGCAGATGCTGGGAGGACAAGGAGATGCTGTTTTTGCAAAGTGGTGGACATACTGAACGCTGAGCCTTGTGAAGGGCTAGAGGTGTCAGGTAGGAGCGCAGCAAGGAAGAGCCGTGGTCTCTCTTCACATTTTCTTTGGGTGTTTTTCAATCTGATATATAACATAGAGGGCTCAACCCAAGCCCTGCAGAAGTCTGTAGGGATCTTTCATTTGGATTTGCATATGGATCTGTCTGTCATGTCCTTGGACACACTCAAAGTGAGGAACTGCTTCTGAGCAAGACCAGAAGATGGGAGAGGATCCATGCCACTGTGATTTTACCTCCTACCTTTGTCATGAGCATGAGCAGAAGCACTGTCTGCACGTACCCACTCAAAACCCAGATCGTTTCTATAAAGTCACTGCTAAAAGCTGGAGCAGAGGAGGCTCCTCACAGTTGCACTGTGGGAAGCAAGGGGCTTTGTGGTTATCTCCCAGTTTCTGCAGTGAACATCTGCAGCCCATGGGGGCATACCAATTAATTGGAAAAAATCCCTGAGTTAATTTCCTTTTCAGTCTGCTGTAATGCAGGGGCCTAGGTACACAGACCTAATTTACTCAAATTAGAATAATAGTAATAGAGAAATTAACTCTTTCCTTACCTATGCCATGAATGAATGTTGGCACCACCAAGCATCTTTTAAGAGAGAAAGAGATGGTCCAGGCTCTCTCCTAAGCTTACAGTTACGGGCACTCCTAAATCTGCTCCACCTGCTCTTCATAGTTTCAAGAGTTGGTGACACTATCACCTCTGAGGTGGAACAGCACAATGCTTCCAGGAGTTTGGAGTGGAAAGCAAGTACCCTGAGCCCCACACTCCTCTGCAAAAAGTCCTAAAGCTGATAACCACTAAAACTATGGACCTGAAACCTCTTGAGTTTTGCAAACTTTCTAGAAGCGCTGCTGACTGAAGCAGGACTGGATGCATGCAAGCAGTGTGGCCTGGATATATCTTGGTGCTTGCAAGATTGGGACTGGTGCAGAAGTCTGGGTTGTGGCACTGACACGAACAAGAACCCCTTGCAACAAAGCATGTGAGGGAGAGAAGCATATCCTCATCACCCTTGTGTAAGACACAGCTTTTGACAGGCAGGTGTGGGTCCGAGGCAAGAGAGGGGAATCGCTTCCCACATTGGACATTACATATGCCACAGGATTATTTTCCAGAGGGGAGCAGGAGGCGTTTCTAAAATAAGAGATTAAAAACTTCAAAGCCCAGATATTTCTATGAAACTAAAAGAAAAGACCATTTGCCCACAGCTGCCATGGCTAAGAGATGCTCTTGGGAGGCTGGCTGGTGGCTGCCAACAGACAGGTCATATGGGAGCAAGTTTCTTCCTCGCTGTCTTTCATGCTATCAAGAAGTGAAATAAGAGGATGCTTTACCTTCTTGTTTGTTTGAGTCCATGGCTGCTATAGGGTGTGCGTCCTCGCAGGGACTCCTGTCCTCACTCTGGAGGGTTCTGGCTGGTCACTGGGAACATCCCATGGCTTAGAGCTGCCCACATGTGAGCCCTGCGATGGGTCAGCTGGTCTGAACCCTGAGTGCAGAAAGATGCAGAAAGGGTTTATTGAGCAGAGATGCTCAGAGTTCAGAAAACAGAGGGAGGAGGAGAGGTTTGAGAGGGAATGAGACATCCTAAAAGTTTGTTTGGGTTCACAGTGCCTCCACAAGCAGAGTGGGCACCAGTACAGACAGTCCCCTCACAGCCATTTGCACTTACGCAAATTAAGAGGTACTATGCAATCCCACAGAGACTATTTGCTCATCAAGATGCTTCTTGTTTGAACACAGAAGCAAAAGGAGAGAAGCAAAAGGAGATGTATTTTGAACAGCACATGAACATCTTGCACGGGTGCTCTGCATCAAAGAACCATCTTTTTGCTATGCAACTAATCACCCGAAACATTCTCCAAACTTGTGTTTGGGCCACAGAGATACTACCTTCACAATGCTGCTGCACAGTCCTGCTGGCACTTATGGAGGCACTTTTACTGCCATGCCTGCTTTATCTGTCAGTTGTCTCCCTGACTTTTGGAGGCACGGGAGTGCTGCAAGACACCCCAATGCGTA
Source organism: Rynchops niger (assembly GCA_013400035.1). Classification (NCBI taxonomy): domain Eukaryota; kingdom Metazoa; phylum Chordata; class Aves; order Charadriiformes; family Laridae; genus Rynchops; species Rynchops niger. Next base: position 42,889 of record VXBH01003758.1, on the reverse strand, counting down.
GAGCTGCAGCCTCTCTGGAAACCAAGGCCAACAGAGCTGCCCAAGTCTCTCCCTTGGTAAAGCATCTCATCAGCCTGGTAATGGAGTTAGGGCCTTGGGAACAGTCTTAAGATAATGCCTGATTAGTGATGCAGGCAGAGCCCCAGAAAAATGGATCGCACCAGCTCACACTTCTCTTATCAGCATGGGCATTGCCCCACATCCAGGCTTCCTCTCCCTGGGGTTTAATTCAAGTCTGCTTTTGTCCAGCCTTACTAGGAAACTAGGTATGATTTAGGAGTCTAGAATAACCTCCCACCTCCATTCCTGTTTAACATGTATTTGTTTAAGGCTGATGTGAGCTATCATTAGCTTTCCTAAGGGGATTGGAGGGGCCAGCTCCTGGCTGGGATTGGAGAAGCCTGGGGTGATGTGTTTGGGGAAGCAGGCACAAAGGCACATAGCATTAAAAAGATGGCAGAGGTGCAAAAGATGCAAGAGGCCTGGGTGGCTTTAGGAAATTGCTGCAGAAGCAGTTGCTTCTGGTGCAATCAGCAGCATAGCTTGGGGGCCACATGCTTTTCACCTGACAGCTTTCCAGCATGGAACTCCTAAGGAAGCGAGGGTGGTGGCACTGTCGGGGCTCCTGAGACGGGAGTGATGGTGTGCATTTGTGAGCTGTGGCAAGGGATGCTGCTTGTGGTGAGGCTGTGAGTGGTATGGGCTTCAACATACCCAGCCAGCCTCACCATGAGGGTGTGATGTGGACTGACATGCTTCCAGCACAGTGCTGAAGGGACTTGGGGTATAGCATCTTCTTGAGATGGAGGATTAATGAAAGGGTAAACTTATTTGTAAGAGAGCTGCTTATGAGATCTCCCAAGATCCACTGTCTTCTCAGGACAGAGGGTCGTTTGGTGACACGAGTGGAAAGGTGGAGGGACTTTGGATGCGGGCTTTGTACAAACAGGCTGGGAAAGCTTCTAGGTGGATGCCTGGTTACAGTGAGATAAATGTAATAGTTTATTAAATCTGTTTCCTATCAGCTGATAGTGTAATAGTTTTTGTTGTTGTTCTGAAGATTCTGCTCATGGCAGAGTTTAGATGGGCAGGGTCCTCTGGAGTTACCTGACTGAAAGCAGGGCTAACCCCAAAGCTGCATCAGATTGCTCAGGGCCACATCTAGTCAAGGTTTGAGTATCTCCCAGGCTGGAGACTTCTCAGTTTTTCTAGGCCTGTCCCAGGGCTACACTGCTCCTATGGGCAGGAATTTTTTCCTTTTGGCCAGTCAAGGTTTCCCTTGTTGCATGTTGTGCCTCTGGCAATTTATCCTTTCATTGTGTCTGTGAGAAGAGCTAGACACTAGAGAGCATCTAGTCTGTAACCCCCGTTAGGTCGTTGCAGATGGCTGTAGGAGGTCCTCCAGCCTTCCCTTCCCTAAGCTGAACAAACCCAACTCCCTCAGCCTCTCCTCCTATGCTGTGTGCTCCAGCCCTCTTTAGCAAAAAAAAAAAAAAAAACCATAATAAAAAATTATTTTTCTGATAGGTATTCCAAAGAATGGCAAGAATGTTTTTTTGCTTCCGAAACATGTAAATATGCAGTTGTTTTTAAAGTAGCTAAACTTCCCCTCTAGTAGTTTTGAGGAGAAGGTACTTAAGTTTGGGTCTCTGAGTGAAACAGACTTTTAACTTCAACTTCAGTAGCAACTTGCTTAATAACTAAGTTGTCAGACTTTGCTCCCAGTTTAGACTAGTCAATGCCGTAGCGAATTCCTGAGGCTTTTGTTACTGGGCCACTGAACTGGGACCAGCTTGTCTACCACTGAGAACTGGTTTCAAAATTCAGGATTGCTTTTGCAATGTTGGGAGGAAAGGAACAAATGAGAAAGGCAAAACAGATATGAAAGAAACATAAATCTCTTCTGCAATGAACATTTTCACTGAAAACAATGAGAAGAGCTTTTTGCTGGAAATTCATTAAATTTTTTCTTTTTAACAAAAACATGTACATATTTTACCCATTCTGCTTTTAAATTAGTGGCTTACCATGCCAGTTATAGCAATGTAACGATATATAATTGTTAACTATTAATAATTAACAAACATCAATTAGTATGGAATTAGTTATGTTAATATACCATTAAATACACTAACTGCATAGCCTTTCTTAAAGATTTTATAATTATTACTATCCACTTGCTGAATTATTCTGGGAATCCATAAATCTCCAGTGAAAATGTGACATTCTGGCCTTCGCAAGGCAGGGTGACCATACCCTGCTGGTACCAAGAACATTTATTTTGGGGGCACACAAAAAGGAGAATTTCTAATCCATGGTACTGCACAGCTTTAAATGGGGGAGTCAGGGGACTGTCATGCGTGAGGAAACAATGTATGAACAGTCAGACATCCAAGGTATGGAAAAGCCATAATTAAAGCGTAATTCAGTCCACCAAGTGCTCTCTACTTCCACTCTGAGACCAGCTCCTCCTAGGCATCTGAGACTTCAAAATGCTTGTCTTTCTGTCTAGGTCCCACTTTGGCAGGTTCCCCTGCCCAGCACATCCCTGGGACTATGCCATCAGTCTCACAGACGGTGAGGTGGATGCAATATGAAGGGCATCTGTGACTACCCCCCACTAACAAATGGAAACCTGCAGTTCTCATGAGGAGCGATGCACCTAAGAGGAGAAGCTCACAGGATGGCATCCCCCGCCTCTGCTATGCTACAGGTGACGAAATGAAATATCTGGGGTCTGGTACAAAGGAAAAGGTTTGTCTGATATGGAGAAAAATAACCTATAAGAGGTTTTAATGAGAAGCAATACTTGTAGAAGGGCGGCTCACATGAGGATATGTCATTGCCTGCCTTCTGTTCTCATGAGCTTTCAACTCAGGACCACATAGGGCTGGAAGGGAGCCCTTTGGCATTGTATCTTATCTCTTGGGTTGTAAAAACGCTGTGGGCTCCTGGTATCAGAAATAATTTTTCCTTATAGAGGGAACTCAAAACAATACCCATATGGGATGGAGATTTAACTGAGGAGCTTCCACATCACACTCATGCTGACAAGGACAATGTCAGCACAGTCTCTGTCTGTCCTCTGCAGAGCTCGGGAGTGAGGCTTTGAAACTGGGACACCAGGGATGCCGCCATCCCCTCCTGCTCCAGGCACCACCAGGAGCTCTGCTATATGACCGCGCTCCAAAGTAGGTTGACCTTGGTTAAGTGGGACCAGAAAATCTTCCCTGTTTTACCTGAGTTAACTGTCTTTTATGTGTCCTCTAGCTGCAGCCTGCAATTTCCTGACTCACCTCTTGTTTCTTTGTTACATTAAATAATTGTACTACCTGGGCTCCTTTCCAGCATTTAGGGGTCACTGCTGGACTCCATGAATATATAACATTGCCTGCCAGTCACTGGTTCTTCTGAACTGCCAAATACATGGAGCAAAACTAGTCAGTCCTCTCTCATCACTAAAACAAACAAAACGTGCACCTCACCATAGTTTCTGCAGCAAATGCTTGTCTTTTGTTCCCCCTGGCTGCTGGGTGGGGAAGCTATTAACACTGTCCTCACCAGGGACAAAGATTTCAGTCAGCCTGAGTTGGCTGAACAGTGTCTGGCTTGTTCCTAAAGGGTGCAAACAGGGGCTGGAAAATAGGACTGACATTTGGCCCTGAGATCCCAGATGTGGGCTGCTTGGTCAAATCCTGCCTCTGCTGGCAGCGAACAAATCACAAGCTCACAGTAGAGTCTGGGTGAGTAGGAATGCTTGTATGTCTCTAGTCTGGCTTCCTCTTCAAATCAAGGCTGACTCCAAACTAGATCACGTTTCTCAGGGCTGTGTCCAGCTCAAGTCCAAATATTTCCCACACTGGAGCCTCCGCAGCCTATCTGGGCCCTCCCGTACCCTGGGGAAGAATATATTTCCTTACGTCTGGTCAGGGTTTCCCTTTGCTGCAGCTTGTGCGCATTGCCTTTCATTGCCTGACACGCTAGCCCACCACAGGGTAGTTTCCTTATAAGCAAGGACGTGTTGTTGTTCCTCTGTAAGGTCCCCACTGGACAGGCTCAACACCCAGTCACATGAAGGCATCAGCAGATTGCCTTGGCTGGCCCGTGCTCCCCCTGCTTTAGGCACAAGAAACAGCAAAGGTGTGCTTGTTTCTTCAGAGCTGAGCATTAAAACTCGTTTACCATCCTGTAGCTCCCATCAAGCCAGAATGACGTGTCCAGAGCAAAGCCCAGAGGATAGTTTCAGGGTGTTAAAACCACCAGATTCCTTCATCGTGGCAAATTTTCCCCTTTTGTCTCTACCCTCCCTCCATCAGCCAGATCTGCCATGCCCAAGAACCAAAGCTCAGTGCCACCTCTGCCGTTAGGGATCACCACGATTCTGGCCGCTGGTGTCCAGCAAAGAATACTGCCCTGGTGCCTTGCACGAGCAGCTGGTGCTGCCCACACACCCCCTCCACACCCCCCAGAGCAGAGCAGGCAGCATGTGAACATTAACAGAGCCCGAGCTGGCCCCCACGTCCCATGAGATCCCCAAGGAAGAAGGTGCAGATGGCTGAGGAGGTCCCAGTGGGTTGCCTTCTTTAGCTATGTCCCAGGCGGAGAGTTGCCACTGAGGCAGCCCAGGGGTGGCATTGCCGCATGAAGCCATACATGAGGGAGGGAGGGGAGGCAGGTCCCATGTGTGACCATGGAGCACCCTTCCAGTGCTCCCCTCCCATGGAATGTCACAGCTGGGAGAAACAATCAGCTGTGCAGAGGATCACTTGTTAAAAAGACCAACCCAATACCCCAAGCATCAGCATGCAAACAGGCAAAGTTCAGTAAAGCAGTTAAGCCTAGCCTTCATGGACAACAGTTACTATTTGCTTGGCTTCCTGTCTGTCCCATTTGGCTTCTGTAATCATGACATGGGTAACAGTGCAAGGGAATCCACATGCAGTTTTGCTGCTTCCACAGTTTTCCTAAATAAATGCTCAGGATCTTCCTGGTGACTGTCTCAATCCTGCCGGCTGAGATTGCTGGCTGCTTTAAATATCCCACATTAGAGAACAACCCCCAGTACTCTAAACAGCAAAAAATCAGTGATTTACGCTCATCGCTCTTGCACTTTGTCTCCAGCTAACTTTAATGCAGTTGTCATTCAAATACTTCAATTCAGTATGAGACCTCAACTTAGCTCTTAAATTATAAGAGCAAAAAAGGTCTTTTTAACCTGATGTTTTAGAGACCTTACTATACATGCAGCCTCACAAGATTCTCCAGCACACTAGGAAGCTAGATCTCCATATACAGTCTTAGAAGAAATCACCTGGAAAGAACTGTGGGCACTGAAGATGCAAAATACTTTAAAAACCATTTTATGTGCTGCCCACCCAATATTAAATACCTACAGCTCTAGCTTTTTCCAATAATATGAAAAAATGGTATTATTAATCCCCCTCTTCATCCCATGACGAGTATACATTTTAAACTTACCCCAGGCTAGTTGAAGATCCTTCAGCACTGGCGGTTGCCAGAATTGGGAATTAGCACTGTGCAAGAAAGGAGAGAGAGAGGAGAGCAATGGTGGCTTGACGTTTCCCAGGATGGGACTGTCACATGCTAATCACTGACTTGAAACGCAGGCATAACAAGTGCCTTCTAATTATGTAATCTTCAGGTCACATCCTTGCATCCCCCTGCAAAAATCAGGACTGTGCACTTGGAAGAAGATGATACCGACTTTTTTTCCTTTTTAATTAGAATTGCGTGCTGCTGCGAAGGGAGGGTGAGAAGCCTTGTGAAGAGCCGGGTGGAGGGGGCCGTGTGGTGAGAGCTGGGTGCTGATGTGGGGTCTGCTACTTTGGCGAGCTCAGAGGCTCTGAAGTACCTCCAGTGGCACCCAAGTGAGGCAGCTGCGGTTGGGGACAGGGAGACAGGACCAGCTCCTCCCTGCTTTCTCTGACACCCTCAGTCTCCTACCATGCGTGGCCTCACTAGGGATACCAGGGCCAAGAGGGCTCCCTTCTTTCATTCTGGGGCCAAGAGCAATGTTACCCAAGTAGCCAGGGCAGGGAAGCAGCGACCACTAGCACTTGTGTATTTTCTGTTGCTTGTTAGTCCTGCAGGGTTTTTCAATCCGAAGGGTGTCAAGAAAGCGTAAATCAAGAATGCAGGTAACACAAGACCATGGGTGTCAGGAAAATGTTAGAGCCAGTCCGGTGAGCTACTCCGAAATGTAAAAGCAAGGAGACATAAAGGAGGAAGAACAGTAACAAAAGGCAGACTGTTTTCTCCCTGAAAGACAAAGATCTGCTTCAAAGATACCCTTCAGGCAGAAAACCTGAAATGTAAGACCACACAGCCTAAATCTGTGTAATTGCTGTGCAGCACAGATAAGTGTGGTGATGTGGAGTCCTAGCAAAGGAGCTGAAAGAACAGGCTCATGGATGAACAGAAGCTCTGTGAAAGGTGCTTCTACTTCTGAAGTCAAGGACTAGGGACAGAGGACACCCTGTTTCTTTTTTGGAGCTGGCTATTGCAGGACCAAAACACAACATAATTGAACAAAATAAAATTATAATTCTGGAGGAGTTTGCTGGAAAGTGCATTATTGGTCAAAGATACCTGTGAATTCAACAAACAGCTCAAGCTAGGAAAGATATTTTTTTCAATAAATAAAAACATTTAGCTTCACAAATCTATGAACAAACTATTTCAAATAGAGATTTGCATAAAGGCCAAGTTTAAGAAAAAGGGCTGAAAGGCATTATATTGCCAAATGGTCCATGCGCTGCTTTGTTTCAGACGGCACAGTATGCTTCAGTCTGCTGATAATGTGCTGGTTTTTCATTTTGTTAAGAAACCACAGGGCCCAAGATTTTTCCGAATCCTAGCAAAATGGGCTGAATATTTGAAGGCACACCTGAAGAAACAGCATTTGTACATCGTTTCTGCAAACAGAGGCAAGGACAGGTATTTAATAAAACTCCATTTAATATCTGGCAAGCAAAGACTCAACACACATTTTTCCCTGACAGCACTGGTAAGTTGTGAGGGTTTTTTAAACTAGAAAGCGGGTTTTCTGCTTTGTAAAGCAAACTATTGATTTATAGTGCAGAGACCTTTGATGACCAAACACAAAAATAGATTTTTCATTGCGTTAGACTTTCTGATGTGACTGTGGCAGTGATCAGTCTCCCCTGTGCGCTCTCCTGTCTACTTTCCTTGCCAGAGAAAAGCAGCTTTAGTGCATGGCAGAGGTCTGTCCTAGAGTGGTCTGGTACAAGTTAAAATAAATAAAAAAAGAATTCTAGTCATCAACTGCTCCACTTATAAATTCACCCTACCCAACTTCATTTCTTTAAGGTTTTCCCTTAGGAGACTTCAGCTGATCAGTCTGAAAAGAAAAATAACTTAATTTTATTTATACCATTGACATGCATCTTTAGGATTTATTTTTAAAAAATGCATGAAGAAATCAATGGCTACTGAAAACTGGTCACAGCTGTTGAGCCCAGAATGCAATCACAGAGCTGCCTTGAACCTGTGCTACTGTCCAAGCCAAGCAGCTACATGTTCAGCTTCTGCTTCAGTCCCACTGCTGCTGAGCCATGAAATGTGCCATTCCACTCCACTCCATTTTCATCGATAAAGTCTCCTTCACCTTCCATTCTGTAATGACGTAAATCCAGCCTGGTGAGTATGCAGTCAGTTTGTGGCAGCAGAGTGATGTGTGCACTACCTATCAGAACCTTCCCAGTGTAGTGTAAGTACCTGCCTTAATTTTCTCCCACACTGTAGCCTGTAAAAGTTTAGACCTACAAAGCACACAGGTTAGACAGCCAAGGAACATATTCCTTTATTTGCAAAACTGTATTTATACTAACATCCTCCCAACGTGTAGTCTCTCCAGGAAAAACTTCATAGTCCCAGTTATGATTTGAAGTTACCGGGGATTAAGTCCTATGAAGTTTATCCTGACCTTCATTAGGGGTGTCGTAAAGATGTGTCCCATGTGATTTTCTTGCTGTAAAAATCCATCCTCTCTTACCCTTTCCCCATCCTGCTACATGCTGTTATGACAAAGTGCAAGGACTTACAGCCTCCTTCAGGAAAAAAAAAGTAACTGCCCTGTGAATTCAGTCCTCATAAACCACATATTTCTGTTGATCTTAGAAAGCTGTGATCAGGCTCATCATTATACCCAAAAACTGCTATAAAGAAGAAATGTCTATGCATCGGCATCTCTTGCAAAGGAGGGGAAAATAACATCTAAAATCGGTTACTGGAGATTTGTTTCCCTTAAAAAATGAAGCCACCTAGCAGTTGCAGCAAGTTGCTATGGTGCTGCCTATTTATGTTCTCTCATGAAAGCCGCAGTGATCTGGTGAACTGACACCTGTCTCATGTAAACTAGCAATCCTGAAACTCGGCAAAATAGCCTGCATTGGGCTGTCAGGGAGTGGTGTGTGTTAGCAGTCGCAAACCAGTGTCAAAAAGGAGCAGCCTTAATTCACTGGTGAAAACAGCAGTGGCTGGCAACTCTGCTGCTGAGGGTGTATCTATATCAGCATTTTAGTTAGTTGAAATCACAAGTTCAAATCAGAACCAGCTGCTTTTCTCTACAGATCAGCTACTAGTGGCAAGCACTGTGCTGGCCCCTTTGCAATGGGCTATATTGTCACAGGAGAGTAGAGGCATCACCCTAAGATTTTTGAGAGAAAATGCTTGTAAAGCTACACGTGTGATCTGTTCCTGAATGCTCTCACTGAAGCGATGAGTACTCACAGGTTCAGCCTTCGTGCAGAATTCATGTCTGTCATCTAATATGACAGCAAAAGACAGGAGCTCCGTAGCAGATTTTAACATGCCACTGTAATAGACATAACTTAATCTATTCTAAAGCATTGACATAAATGTCTTGAATTTTTCCCCAAACATTTCAGTTTGTCATACAGGTTCACATTTTGTATCCAGGTACATTCCGTAATACATAATTCATTTGGTGACTGATCATTTAGAAATTTGAACTTTACAGCTTATGAAATCAAAACTAACAGAAAAGACTACACAACTCTTCCACACCAAACATACTTGTTCTCATTGAATGGTCCTATGTACTTTGCTCCATTTGGAAGTGTGTAGGTTCCGGCCCCATGAAATTTGTTGTTTCTGAACTCGCCTTCATAAACTGACCCAGAAGGGTGTTCTAGCCTTCCAGTACCGTTCATCTGCATTTAATGAGATGATCAAGGAAATGTTAGTGTTTATGCTTATAGTGTTATTTCCTTCCATTACAATATCCTTTTGGATTGCTGCCTTTAAGTCTGCTATCATTTTCAGATATGATAATGGGGAGGAAAGTGACTAGTCTTTCAGATTTAGACAGGTTCCTGCTTCTACAAAAATTTCAGGTAAGACCTTAGAAGTTTTTGGCCAGCCACGGTGTCCAGTAAACCCTCATCTGCTGGTAGTCTCACAGGATCTTAACAATATATGCAGCGTGGGACTGCTGTTCCCAGCCCTGCAAATAACTCATCTACCCTGACAGCCTGAGGGGTTAATTAAATTTTCTGGAATTTCTTTCTGTGGATCAAGGCAGAGCAAGTCTTTCATTTGTTCATCCTAGGGCACTAAGCCATGCCTGGGGATTTAAATCTGTGCTGTAAAGCACTTCTGTGCCATAATCTTAATTCTTATCATTGCACCAATATTTTTGTAAGGAACTGAAAAAAAGGCCATATTAGATCTAATAAAACTACAAGATGCAGTTTCCTAATTGCAGACCCTTATTTGTCCCTTTTGAAGGACTGTCTCCAGCATCAACAAAATAAGCAATTTTCCTATAGTTACTAATTCATCCCTGGGGAACACAGTAACCAAGGGCAGCCAAGCAATGGGGTATGTGTTGATGGCCGGAGCTCCCCGGTTTCACTGTGGGACACATGCAGGAGGGCCGTGCCTAGCCTACTGTGTGTGCACAGCCCATTCATGCAGGGCTTTCATGGTGGCTGTGCCATGCTGGGCAACACTGGCGCCACGCTGACAGAGTATTTCACCAGGGCCTGCTGGCCTGCAATGGGAAGCGTGTTTGCAGGAGCATCAGGAGGCAGCAGGACATCTGAAGACCCCAAATGTTTCAAGTCTTCAGTCTGGGCTGTGACAAGATTCCCAGGTGGAAGAAGAGCCTGTGGCATTGTTCTGATCCTTCTCAGGTTATGACTTTCCTTTCTGTGTCTTCTAAGGGTGGGTATAGTGGACATGCTCCATTCCAAACCCAGAGAAAGTTTAAAATGAAGGAATACTTAAAATTACCTTGTCATTTTTCCAGCTGCCGATGTACATAGTTCCATTGGCGCTGGTGTGGACTCCATGACCATTCCTCTCGAGGGCACCCTCAGGTGTCTTTTTGCACTCCCCCTCTAGAAAATGAGAGTGGCGGAAGACAGGTATTTTCAATTCAAGACAGAGAGCATCCAAGAGGCAAAAACCTATGAGATCATGCAATGCATTTCTTCTGTTGCACGGAGACATTTCTCCAGAGCTGACTCTGCATCTCCTGTGGACAGACTGCTCCCAGAGATGGGTCCTTGGAGCATGCAAGCTCTGCTGGAGCAGGCGCCTTTGGGTGCCATGCAGAGTGCGAGCCAGCAGCAGTCCTGTTACCTGTTCTTCCACCACCACTGAGCCCCACTGTGAGGTTGGTGGGGAGCTGGCATGGGGCAGAGCAGATCCCAGTGGACCATCAGCACAGTGTCTGTGGCTGGCTGTAGGAGGAACCTGAGGAAACACCCCCACGGCAGCTTCCCTGTGTCTGTGGGGGGCTCTTACACAGACAAAGCAGTGTGTTATTTGAATAGTAGGCCATTTTTGCTGGTAGAATTTTTTTGCTTTAAACTCCCATGTGGCACAGGTTGCCCAGAGGGGTTGTGGAGTCTCCGTTCGTGGAGATATTCAAGACCTGACGGCATGTGGTCCAGGGCAGCCAACCTTGGGTGACCCTGTGTGTGCAGGGGAACGGAAATCTCCAGAGGGGCCTCCCCACTTCAGATGCGCAGCTTTAGGGTCGCTTGTCACTTATGTAACCCTCACCCTGAAACTGGTAGAGATTTCCTCTGGTTTAATCCCATACACTCAGTTTTGCAAAAGGAACTAGTACCTACCAGGATTTTCTTACCATACTTATCTTTATTTGGGAATACGAAAGATGCTTTGAAACACACAGCTTCTGTTGAGAAAGAAACAACCAGTGTCACTGTTAACAACTTGTTATGGTTTGAAAAAACCACAAGAATTTATTGTCATTTAGACAATTATTCTCTCACTCAGTGACCTCTCCCCACCCAGGAAGGGGAGTCGGGGAAAACGAGGAAACACGAGGGTTGGAATATAAATAGATTTAATAGGATAAGACTAAAAAAATAACATTAATAATACTAAAGAACCAATATTGATCCCAATACCGATATAAAATATACGAGGACTATACTCAGCCCATTCCGTCAGCAGGAAGCTGTGCACTCCCAGCAGGGGACAGCAAATGTGGGACACTGCGAGCGCTGTGGCCTTGGGAGGAAGGGAAGGGCTCAGGGCCTCGGCACCGGGGCAAGAAGTTTTCTGGACCACCACCATCAAGGGAGAGAGAGACTAGATGGCAAACTTTGTAATTTATATCGAATGTGACATTCATGTTACGAAATAATCCTGTTGGCCAGCCTGGGTCAAGTGCCCAGGTCTTGCTCCTCCTCATCCCCACACCTGGCAAGGCTCGGAAACACTGAGACCTGGAAACCCACATAGCCTAGGTGGCTATATGGTAAATATTTTCACAAATTCAGACACTAGAGTCTTCTAAAAGTGCAGTTTTCCCCCACATTAGAAGAGAAATTAGTCCATGTCGCTTAAACCAGGACACAACTTTTAGCTGAAATTCAAATATAGATATAGATATATACATATTGGACGTTAGGATTGGATGTTAGGAAGTTCTTCACCATGAGTGTGGTGAGACACTGGCCCAGGTCGCCCAGGGAAGCTCCATCCCTGGAGGTGTTCAAGGCCAGGCTGGATGGGGCTTTGAGCAGCCCGGTGTGGTGGGAGGTGTCCCTGCCCAGGGCAGGGGGTTGGAACTAGATGGTCTTTAAGGTCTCTTCCAACCCAGACCATCCTATATGATTCTATGATATATTCAAATACACAGCAGCTTGACACCGCACGTAATGATCGGTGTGCTGCTTGAGTGTGCGACTCTTTACAGGGGAGCCCTCAGCGCTGTCGGCGGGGCATGGTGTGAGGGGAGCGGGGATGCCGGGGAGGCGAGGAGTTTACCGCCCATGGTTGCCATGCGGAAGTGTCCGCGGTTGCTAGGGAGGCCGGCGACCCGGAAGGGGAAGGCGGGCGTTGCCGGGTCAGGGGACGCTGCGCCGGGCCAGTGCGGAGCGGAGGGGTGAGAGCNGGGTCCCCAGGAGGGTGCGATGACGCCGAGGAGAGCGGGGACGGAGGGGGAAGGGGTGCGCGGGGGTCCCGTGAAGGCGGCTGAGGGGATGGCGTCCGGACGCCGTGGGCGGGAGCGGGGGGGGACGGGGAGCCTGCGGTGAGGGAGGGGCAGCGCCGGGAGAGGAGGTTTGGGGATCCCCGGCCGTGGGATGCCGGGGACGGGACACCCCGTAAGAGGCGTGCGAGGCAGGGGGGTGCTGGAGGAGTCGGCAGGGGAGCGGAGGTGTTCTGGGCCGGGGGCTCCATGCTGCGTGTCGAGGGGAAGGAGGCAGACCCCGTGTGACAGCGTCCTCGGAGGCGGCTGCGAGTGTCCGCGTCCGGCCGCCGTGCTCGCTCCCTCAGCCGCCGTCGCTTGCGCCAGGGTGCTTTGAGCAGGGTCAGCTTGTGCGTTAAATCCCGCCCTGTCCTGGTGGAGCTCTAGTGGGGGGAACTGCCGCAAAAAGGGAAGTTTTCCTTCTTTCCAAGCCCCAAACTGTTGCTGTTTCCAAGCCTTCGTTCGGGCTGTTACTCGCGCCTGGCCACAGCAGTTCCTGTCCTGGCTCTGGAGGTGCCAGTGCAAAGATCTGGGAAGTAAGCTCCTGCCAGACTGCCCGCAGCTGCTCCCCTGGCCCTGCAATAGCTTTCCATGTGCAGGAGCACGATGCTGGGGCATGTGTTAAATGTTGAGCCGTTCTGTCACTGGCAACAGCTGCTTATTGCTAACAAGCTTGTGTCAGAGCTGGTGAAGATCCTGCTGTGAGGAGGAGAGGAGGGCTTCTGTTTTCCAAGGCAGGTCCCTAATCTCTCCCCTGCCCAGGCTCCTCAGAGCGCTCAGCTGCCTGGGCAGCTCCTTCCAGAAGGAGATGGATCAGGGGCAGGTTAATGTGGAAACAAACTGTATTTCTGGCTTTAGCTCCCCTTTGACCTTTTATTCTTAGCCCTGCAAACTCCCAGGTCAAAAAGTGGCAGGGCACTTGTCTGCTTTCTGCTGTGAAAGTTCTCTTGAAGGTTTGTGCTTTGGGCTCCCCCACGTCCAAGAAAATTCCATCAGAGTGGCAGAACTCGAGCTACCACGCTAGGCAGCACTGCTGGTAGGCTCATCCTTTTCCCAGAGATCCTGCAGTTTTTGGTTGAACAGTTGTAAGGAATATTTCATTTATTTTCTAAAATCACAGAACTTGTTTGATAGTGTTCTAGAAGAACGTGCTTTGCTTCAGGTGCCTACACATACACTAACATACAGGTAATCACCTGCAATTGAAGTGGCTATCTTCTCTTGTCACATGATAAAACAAATAATGTAGTGTGTGCCCAGACATTTGCAATGTGCTAGATAATCTTCCTAACTAAGGGCTATTTTTTTTCCCTTCCTCAGCAAGAGAACATGAGTTCAGCAGGGAGGAGAAGAGGAAAGCCCAACAGAGGAGGAGGAAGAGGGAGAGCAGGAGGAAGAGGAGGTGGCAGCAGTGGCCATTCAAACAAATCTCAACTTGGTGGAAATAGGAAATGTTCAAGCAAAATCTGGGACAATGGAGATGACTTTTGTCTCTTTGAGGAACCAAGGCTGGAATCCAGGTCTTTTTGTTAATTTGGAGGTGTTTGGCATAGAGATATTTGGGATACTTTGGGGCTGGTTTTGGACAACCTTGAATATACAGAAGAGTGAAGGGGTGATTAAGCTGTTTCGGTATGAAGCAGTTTTTACCTGTGTTTTTTGATTAACGTTTTTAACTTTTTATAGCTAGGACAGTTGTTTGGGTTTTTTTAAATATTAGAACCTCTGATTTTCTTCTTTGGTCATAAAGTAATTTCAGAACGACTTTGATCAGAAAACACTAATAAACACAGGACGTTCATTTTTGTGTATTACAAAGCTGAAGCTGGGCCATGGAAAACAAGCGATTTAGAACTAATCTGGTATCCTGAATGTATTCTGACCAATCTAACTTAGAAATACTTGGTTGTACTGTAGTCTGAGAAAAGCTTTACCTAGCAAAGTGTTTATTAAATCACTTTGGATTTGTCATAGGATAAAATACATATGTGCATGTTTGTGTATGCACAGATGTAGACATACACATCCTGGTCACATAAGAATGAGCCCAACTGAATAATCCTTAGGTGATGGCCTTGTTGTATTTTGGTTTTCCTGTTTTGAACTACAGGGTTGGGTCCTAACACATCCTAATTCAGTACAGATCATTTGAGCCAGGCAATTAAGTCATTGTTGTGTTCTATTTTGATTTTTAGATCAAACGCCTCTGCCAGAAGAGGAGGGCAAATGAAACAGAGACCCGAAGCGAGAATGCCTCTGCAGACCATACACATGACGTCAGAGAATCAGAGAAGAGTAAAAGAACTTCTTCAAGAGCTTCAAGCGCAGGAGCTGGCTCCTGAATCAGAGTTAGTTTAAATGGAAGCGCTATTTCTAGCTCTTACAGATGAGCATGCTTTAATAGACACGCTGTTAGAAATGAAAACAGTATTCTTTTTTCCCTTAACTTTTTATTTCATCTCAAATCCTGTCATTTTGAGTCTGCTTTGTTCTCCTACAGTATTAGCTCTGGGAAAGGGGTATCAGAATCATTTAAATGCATGATTTAAAACTGCAGAGGCAGAGTTTTGTGTCTACTCAACAGTATAAATTTGTTTCATTTTAATTTGATAATTCTTTTTATCAGAGTAGCTGGTTGTGGTGAAGACGATGATGAAGCTGATTACCTTGATGATGAACAGTGCTGGTCAACAGATCAGGAAGTTTCTGACATAATACCAAGGTCGTCTGCTGAGCCAGCTGAGTACAGAATTGTGGAAAGTGAAGTGTCTTCGTTTGCTGTGCACAAACTCTCCAGGTGATGCTTTTCAGTGAATAATTTGTATCCTGAAGAGGTAAATCATTAGTCTCAATGCTGTAAGCCCTCAGTGCTTGGATTTCCTCTTGATTCCAGGGAAGCTCTATGTGCAGAACTGATGAGTTTATATCTCCTACATATCAAATTAATCCTCAACTAGATTAATTTAAAATAATGTTTTTATGAAAATAGATCACTCCAGCCTTTTTTCAGTTAAGTTTTCAGTTCTTTCTCCCAGACAATGAAACAGATATTGGGAAAGCTCAGGGACCATTGCTGTTATATGTGTTTCTTGCAGGTAGCTAATGTTTCAAAACCTTGTAAGTGTTCTTCATCCGTTTTGCTCAGATATGAGCATTTATTAACTATTTTTGCTTTATTTGAGAGTGTTTTATATGTGACAGGACTCAGCTTTTTTTTTTTTAAGAGTTTAATTTATGTAGTTCAACTGGGAAATCTAATCCTGTAGCTATTATGTGCTACACTCCGAGGTGTGAGATAGTTGCGACATAAACCGATTTGTCACCTTTTAAACAACAGACTAATTTTCACAGACACCAAATTACTGCCAGCCACTGTCATTTAAAATAGCATAAATATTTTGGTATGGTTTTTTTTTCCCCCCAGTAATACTAATAGTATCTCATGTCATACGTGCTTCCTTACTGTAAGCCTAATCAAGCAGATCTGTAGTTATTTTGCTTCATACAAGTCTCTGTCACTCACTTGTTGCCGTGTCATCTCTGCTTTGTTGCAGGTATGGTTTTGACAGCGAGCGTTGTAGGTCAGTACTGAGATCCTGCAATGGTAACATTGGGGCATCCTTGGAGTATTTGCTATTGCAGTGCTTTACTGACAAATATGGAGAGAAGATGCAGGTTTCTGCAACAGCTGCTGAAGCCAGTCAAGAAGAATGTTTAGAACAGAGACAAGAAGAGGCTTTTGCCCTCCGGTCAATCTATGGAGAAAAATTTGTAGAAAGAATTCAAAACCGAGTTTGGACGTTTAGTTTGGAATTGGAGTACCTAGCAAACAAGTTCAGCAAATCTAAACAAAAAGGTGATGGTACTAAGGACACAGCAAAGCAGACTTCAAAGGAAATATGTAAATTTTATCTCCAAGGAGGCTGCAGGTTTGGTTCAAAATGCAGGTTCGGACATGAGTTCCCTCCAAACCACCCACTAAAACCAGCCAGGAACCCTGTTGATGATGCTCATCTCAGAGCTAACAGTGATGGTCCTGTATATGAACTCGAAGTAAGATTTCCTGAAGAAAACAAGTATCCACTCCAGGCACCTCTTGTGGCATTTTATTCCACTGACGAGAATCTACCTCTTGCTTGTCGTTTACACATTGCTGAATTCCTCTTCGGAAAGGCCTTGATAGCTGCAGAGTCTCACGAACCAGTGGTGTACACCTTAGTGACTTGCTTGGAAGATGAATCTGAAATAAGCGAGTTACTTAAAAATACTGACCACAAGTATAGCGTTCCTCCTATGTCCCTGCTGGCAACACCTTCGGTAAAGCTACAGACAGACAGTATGTCTGGTTCAAATCAAATATGCGAAGGTACACCAAATTTCCCTTTATGGTTTCTGGGCTAAGAACAGTCAAAAAGATTTAAAAAAAAAAAAAAGAGAGAGAGAGAGAAGGCAGAGCACCCAATTCAAGCATCTGTTCCAAATCTATTTCTGGAGATTAAGGTCATGTGGTGAGCCAGATCCGTAACTTGTGTGTGCCTCAGGAAGTTCCTTCCGTAATAAAGCTGCAGCAGAGAGGTTTTCTGCTGGCAAGAACCGAGTTAAAGGAGCACAGAGCTAATGAGTGTGGGTTGGCAGAGTGAATGATGCCTATTCCCACACAATCAATAAAAAAACATTGAGAGATGTGGTGGGAATTCAACAAAGTTGTCTAGAGAAGCGTGCTTGAAAGAGGAACAGGGAAGGTTGTTTGCAAGCTTTGGTGCATCTGCTACTTACAAATTCAGAAACATCTTTTTTTAAAGAAGAAAATTACTTAAAATTACCAACACCTCCTCAAAATTTATTTTGTAAAGATGGATTTAAGGCTAACTAAATGTTGCAAGTGGTTCTATAATTTTGTTCAAGGTATTGTTCCTTTTTTTGCATGCGAATGCAACTAAGTTGATTTCACAGGGTTTCACAGAGTTCAGACTGTCACTTACGGCAGGGTGACAGCAACTCTGTGGCATAGTTGACCTTCAAGCTCTTAATTCTAAAACTGGTTTATCTAAAGCAAACTTTCTTCAAGAGAGTTTTCAAGAACAACTGCATTGCATTTTAGAGCACCTAAATAGTGACAGCCTATTTTTTTGTTGTAGTAAAACAAATTATTCCGTTTTTTTAACAGAAAGACAGCTTGTTCCCGAAATTGAAATCAGATCTTCCTTACGTTATAAGTTTTAACTTATGTTATAAAATACCTTGTTTAGACAAATGTAGCCTTAAAACTTTCAAGGGATGGCTTATAGTCTGAGCAAAATCCCACCTCAGTCGATAGGCAGTAGGAGCCAAAGTACCTAGTCCAGTTTCAACCTTGGTTTAGAAGTGCTTGGCAATGGCTTAACACTTAATGTTACAGTGTAGTTTTAATTAATTTAAGCAGGTGTTGCCATCACAGTCTCGTGCTCCATAGAAGTGGTCGTGTGGTGAATTGGAGAGGGGAGCTGAGACACATGAAAATCATTCAGGAAGGCAAACCAGTTACCAGTCCGGTTCACCATGTGCCCACTCAGACCGTGGTGTTGCAGAGCACAGCTGGTGCGGGGATAGTGACAAATGGGTTGGAGCTGGAGAAGTTGTGGTTTGTTTGATAGGGTGAGGGGAGGTTTGCTGGTAGTGTTGAGCTAAATACATGTCAAAAACAGTCCTGCAGGTCCTCAGCTCCAGTCTAACAAGGTTCTTTGTTGAGAATGCTCCTGGAACATGTGTCTCTTCAGTGCTGATGAGCTCTTCTTCCTTAGTAACAAGAATACCTAACTGTACATTCTCTGTCTCAAGCCTCAACAGTGTCAGAGCCTCAGGAAGAAGAGGAGGTGGCAGAAGAGGAGGAGGAAAATGAGCCCGAACAAGTTGTTGTGGAGAACGAGAGTTATGTCCACCTCAAGAAAAAGCTTTCCAAAAAGTATGATGTGCAGGCAAAGTCTCTATATAACGAAAATGTTAAAATCTGCGCACAATTTCGGCTGAAAAAGGTATAATGTACAGAACAGAATATCTGTTTTCGTGCTTAGTTTAGAGAAACAAGTATTTCAGCCACAAGCTGCAGTTTCAAATGGTTCTGTTCCACTCCAGTGGTGTTCTTACTGCCATGCTGTCTGTTTTCGTGCATCAGTCTTCTAGGCACTTCCAGTCCATGTTGTATGAAAGGCAGAAGCTCCCTGCATGGCAAGAGAGAGAAACAATTCTTGATTTGCTGAAGAGCCACCAAGTTCTTGTTGTGAGCGGCATGACGGGGTAAGAGTGTGATTGCACATACAGACGTACCTATGAATGTATGCACAGAAGAATGTGAAATATGTATTCATGTCCTGAAAATGTTGGGGTCATGGTCCATCTGTGACCAGTGACAGCAGTCCTAGGTGAACTTCATATGGAGGATGACACTAGTGAAACAAAGCAAATTTTGAGTGGAATACAGTCATCTTAATTTACATGGATGGAAGGTGTTGGGTTTGTGTTTTGGTTTGTTTTTTTTTTTCAATTTATCTCTGGTTTTGTCATGCAGATGTGGGAAAACCACTCAGATTCCTCAGTTTATTTTGGATGCTTCATTGCAAGGATCTCCAAGCAGAGTTGCAAACATCATCTGCACTCAGCCTCGCAGGATCTCTGCCATTTCTGTGGCTGAACGTGTAGCCAAAGAAAGAACAGAAAGGATTGGACACACTGTTGGATATCAGATCCGTCTGGAAAGTGTAAAGGTATGTATGCTTTGCTTCTTGGTTTTCATTTAGCGCTATTAAGATGTGCTTAGTGCTTTTATAGCATACAGAATCTCTGCGCTATATCTGCCATACAGTGAGATAACCTATATTCTGTATTATATTATGAAATATATTTTATACTTTATTTCTTCTCAAGTTGCTCAGTCCACTTTACAGAATGAGAGTGCAGCACTATTTCTTGTGTTGATGTTTTTCGTTCTGTTGAGATGGGTGAAGGGGTCTGAGAGTATGAGTAATATTTCTGTCCTCTGGAAGGCTACTGATTTCATTTCCACTTGTCTCCATTTCCACTTGTGTCCCAAGTAGAGACTGAAGGGTACAGTCAGCTAGAAAGGGGGGTTGAATTCAGACTGCTGTCTTGGAAGAGAAATTTTGTCTAAATTGCAGCTGATTGATTTTTCCAAGAACTTTGTTAACAAAGAGATTTACTAAGTCTTGCTAGGGACAGGGATCTGAGCTGTTTATCAGAAAGCAACATCCACAGGAAAAACAGTTCAGATTTTTTGTTTACCCCTTGTAGCTAGCAATGCCCCTTGGTAAGAAGCAGATGCTCTGAAGTTTTAATCGAAGAATTGTTCAGCCCATCTCCAGCAGGGGTTGCCTTTTCCCTTTCTGTCAAACCTGCCACTCAGCTGAAACCAAATGATTTACAGCAACTCATGTTCTCTTTGCACTGTGTTAAGCTGCACAAAGTCAACTGAATGCTTTGTCTTACCGTTCAAGTCCTCAGCTACCAGACTCTTGTACTGCACTACTGGTGTGCTGTTGAGAAGGCTGGAAGGAGATCTGACTTTGCAGGGAATCACACATGTTATTGTTGATGAAGTTCACGAAAGAACAGAAGAAAGGTAAATAATCTCTTATCCCATAAGCAAAATGAAGAAATGTAGTCAGAAGGATAAAGGTGACTAAGGTGTCAGTAACTCAAGTCAGGCTTGTTGATCCTGTGACAGTAATGGAGGATGGTGGAAGGAGTCTGATCTTAGGTTCTTGTCTTTGGGCAGTAAGAAGTTGTGTTGCAGCAGCTTGCAAAGAAAGTCCATCTCTCTTAAATTTCTATGCCTCCAATCTGCCATCACATTGCAGTGGTGTTGATAAGAGGTTTTGAATGTGGCTGAAGGGTTAAGTAACTTCTTAACCAGGTTAAGGCTCTTATTCTTCCCTTGTTTTAGCTTTTACTGAATACTCTAATTCTTTATGTGCCCTTTTGGGAGTTATTTCTCCTGATGCAGGCTTCAGCAGAGCCACCTGCAAGGGACAGGCGCTCACATTTTCTTCCAATCTACAGATTTTACTAGTTCTAGACAGTCTCATCCTATCCTGCTCCAGCCTCCTATAGTTTTACCCCACTTACCTGCTGATGCCAGGCAAAAGATAATGTCTGTCAGTATCTCCGTAAACTAAGTGGCAAGGATCATTTCTTTGAGGTTTTCCTTGTGAAACGCTGCAGTGCAGTGGGTTTCTGGGAGGCTTTGAATGCAACACGTTATTCTACAGCTCAGATTATATTTTAGCCTCATAAAAGGGCTTTTATCTCTCAAGGATTCTTCTTCCTTCTCACGTAAAATAACTTCAAGCCAGTCTTCTAGGCATGCCACAAAAGCTATAAATACCTAAGGAAGAATACAGTGAGCAGGGAAGAGTGGGTAAGTTTGAATAACTCTTACAGTGAGGAAGAGGAGCGAAAAGGACTCATCTGTTACTTTGAGTTAATTTGTTATCTACCGTTCTTGTGTTTTCATTAATGTAATTAATGTATATTAATTTATATAATGTTAATGAATTTATAAGAGCTTTTTGTTGCTTAAATGAATTTGCCAAGTGATTCTGAGACTCTAGTAAGGGACAACCAAAAAGTAAGCAGGTTGCCTTCCATTAATAATGCAGTAAATTAGCCTCCAGCCATTCTGAGAAGCTCGTGCTACTGTGACGGTATCGCCGTGCTATTGAAAACACCAGGAAGATGGACAGAATGGGGAGAAAAAAGGAAACTCTGAAAGTCAACACTGAAGAAATTCAAATGTATTTTTGCTTGTTTTCTTCAGTGACTTCTTGCTGCTGGTTTTGAAGGATATAATGGTTCAGAGGCCAGACCTGCGCATTATACTAATGAGTGCCACCTTGAATGCAGAGCTTTTTTCTCAATACTTTCACTCCTGTCCAATTATTAACATACCAGGTGAAAACCATTCATTTTTATTATCTTGTCACATTCATTGTTTTAGGGGTTTGTTTTCAGTGTTTCTGCTTGCGAAGTGTTTCTCAATACAAGTGCAAAGGGCTAATTTGCAAAGTGGCAAGATGAGGATTTGTACCAGAACTATGATTCCAAGGGCTTAGAAGGAAAGACCAATGAGATTTGGGAGAGGGGAAGGCTTGGAAATGAAGCTTTTTTTTTTTGTGCTGTGCTCTATACCAGCAGAATTTCCTTCCCCAAAACCAAAAATGACATGGTGTGCATACCGTGGTTCCCTGACCTAGTTTCACCACAGCTGAAGACTCTTCTCTATCTTTGTGAAAAAGAAGCAGTGAGAGGATGGAGTTGGATGTGTACACGTTTAGCCAAATGTGCCTTTTAAATTGCTACGTTATTACATGGAGCACGACAGAAATATATAGCCTCGTGGGTACGTTCCCCTAAGTGTCTCAGCCCTTCCCTGACTGCGTAAGTGCATGTTACCAAACCAGGCTTGGAAAACATCCACTGTTTGTCCTAGAGAGAAATTGGGTTGAAGAGTGCAGTGTAGGTGAGAGCTGTGAAGACAGTGTGTGACATAATAACCCGTGTGAAATAATAACCATCTTCTGTCTTTTTTCCTCTTTTCTGCGTGTTGTGTTCTTATGTTTCCTTTTAGGTCGAACATTTCCTGTGGATCAGTTTTTTCTGGAAGATGTGATTGCAATGACAAGGTATGAAATTGCTAAACATTCTGAGATGTATTTGGCCTTTGGGGTTGCACTGTTGACCTTGAGACTGCAGTGGGTCTGTGCATAAATTTAAAAATGAAATCCTCCCAGATCTCCCCCTCCTCCTGCAGTCTTGGAGTTCTACTAAAGCACTGACTTGCAACCATATTTCCTATACTTCAGTGTGGTCTTGGATCTCATGCCAAAACAAGCCTTTCTGTGTTAGATACCGCATAAGTACTCAAGAAAAGGTGAGCTTTGCCATGAAGAGTTTGTCAGTGCTTGTGCTTTACTTGTTTCAGTGGTGGTTAGATGTTGGCAAGCAGAAGAAATTTGAAGGTAGATTTCAGCACTGAAGGTGAAAAATGCAGGATACCGAACAATTCCTTTTTGTAAGACCTTCCTTGCAGTTCAGTTAACAGATTCCTGTTAACTTTTGTAGTTACTGAGGAGTCACAGCAGCTCAGACATTCCAGATAGTATATTGATCAGCTACTGTAAATTACTTGCGGATCGTTCCTGTGAGCTGCCCACTTAGCTGTCAAGATCAAGTTTGCAGTCCTAGTCTTTTGCATCGTAGTTTTTAAAAGACTAACATCCTAGTATGGAAGGACACCTTGGCTTTGATACTGTTTTTGGGTTTGCAGGCCACTATACAAAGTTCCTCTCAGATTTACGTATAAAAACTTTTGATACCCTGTCTCTGTAGCTAATTATTAGAAGGAGACTGTTAGGCTTCTTTCCGTGCCACTAAATGTTCTTCTGCTGTTCAGGTACGTTTTAGAGGACAGTAGTCCCTACAGGCGCAAGACAAAGCAAGAAAGCAAACAAAATGGAAGACACAAAAGAACTGCATTTGAAGAAGTAGAGGAGGACTTGAGACGTGCTGGCATTTTGGAAGGCACCGACACAGGTGTCAGAGACTCAGATCCAGACCAAAAATTAACTCTGAAGCAGCTGCTTACACGATATAAAGGTGAGCTCCTTCTTAAAGCCAATAAATTGGCGTATAACACTTGCCAATAACATGGTATGTTAGCATATAATATTGTATGTTTAATGCATGTATATAGTTCAGAGTTTTGTACTTGTGAAGGTAAGCAGGTCACTACTTCTAGGTGAGATCAGAAACCTGCCAGCTTAAAGAAGGAAGAAAAAACAAAAATAAAGAACCCATTGTTCTCTTAAACTAGAACAGACATCTTGGCTGAAAATAGTTCTTAGTGTCTGAAAGTGGACGGTTTTCAGACAGTATCTCTTTCCATCCCTTTTCAGATGCCTTGTTAATTCCACTTTCTTCTCTGCATGTGTTCTTGCTGGAGCAGCTTTACTTAAAGCACAGCATGTATCTGCCCCCTTCAAGGAGGTTACTTCTCAAAGAAGACAAGCCGCCTTTGAGAAATTCAGTCACTCTGTGAATGGCTTAATAAGAGGGGCAGACCTTTCTATGAACTTCCCACTTTGTCATCATCAAAATCCTCCTTGTGGTTAGTCCTGAAGGGTTCCTCCCTGCACACCCTTATGGTGAGGTCCTCAGTGGTATTGAGCCATTGCTCAATTGAATGGTATTTAAGCCATTGCTTAAAAACTTCAGATTCCTGCTAGACAGTTACTATCTCAGAGGAGTAAAGGAATCTGGCTATCTTCTTGAGTTGATGTAAGAAACGTTGCAACGGAGAAGAGAGAGCTTGAGAAGGTAGTCCTGGTGGTACCTGTAAATGGCCGTATAAAAGCTTTCCGCTCCTCTTACTGCTTGTATGTGTGCATGTTGTCCTGCTAGTAGATGAATCTTGGTCTAGGCTTCACACGGGGCAGGTGTGAGCCCCAGTAAGGCATGAGAAAAGAAGAGGTGAAACAAAGGGAAGGATAGAAAGGGGAATGTGATGCATTGAATCCCTTATGGAGCCACCTCTGTCTTGTCTAAGCCAGATGCTGTTTAAACCAAGGTGTGGTTGGTTGTGCAGCTACGCTGGTTCAGTGCATACAGCAGATGTTTTTTACAAGAGATAGACTTATTGTGTGTTTTATTTCTTTTTCCCCAGGAGTTAATAAGACAGTGTTGAAAACAATGTCTGTCATGGACTTGGACAAAGTTAATCTGGAATTAATTGAAGCCTTGCTGGAGTGGATAGTTGCTGGCAGACATTCATACCCCCCAGGTAATTCCATTGTCTTTGAGAGATAAACAAAAGTAGATTCATGGCGGCTGCACGCTTATAGACAGCCCAAAGCTAATGTTTTGCATGCAAAGCTGTGGTTACTGATTATTTTTGGAAAAAAAAAAAAAAAAAAGAAAAAAAAAAGAAAAGGTTCTAGATGAGTAACAGAGCCCCTGATAGACATGGGATGGGGAAGGCAAGAGAATTGTCTACTTTGGAAGTCTTTGGTGAGGGACTGTTGCAGCCTGTGTGGTTTTTGTACAATAATTGCAAAACAGAGCTGGAGTTTTGACTTGGGCCTTCTGCACGTTGATAAACTATCATGCTGTCCTTTCTGTTGAGTGATTTCTTTTTTATCTACTTATATAGGTGCTGTGTTGATATTTTTGCCTGGTCTAGCAGAAATCAAGATGCTTTATGAGCAGCTCCAGTCTAATGCTCTTTTTAACAACAGGCATAGCAAGAGGTAAGGCAGAAAAGCTCCAAAACTATTGGTCTTTACCCATACATAAAGAGTAGCTTCCTGCACAAAGCCTGCCTTTATCTAGGGATAAATAAAGGTTATTAAATGTGTGAGACAGCTTGTGATATAGAGGTCTTGACTCCAGTCAAAGTAATTGTTTTCCAGTATCTTATTGGCTTGCTCGTTTTGTTTTTTCTCCTCAACTCAGGAAGGTTAGTTGTTGAAGTTCTTGGAGACCCTAGGCATGTTCTCCATTTTGCGCTCCTCATGGTCCACTGGACTGTTGGAAACTTCACCTCGACCCTTAATTCTGTTTCAGAATGTTTGCTGAGACACATTCAGTTGTCTCTCTTTTGGCCTTAGATTGTTATATGGGGATGTAATTTAATCTCCTTGACTTAAAGAGTTTTTACACAGATGTCCATGGCGAGGTTAGCTGGAGTGATTTCTTCCAGTCTAGCATTATAAATGGCAGATTCTAGACTCTTCAGAAGAGACAGAATTTTTGCTCAACTCTGTTCTGAGACCTGCCCCTTCTGTAAACTTCGCCACCTTACGTATATCAGAAATAATGTGGTCAGCAGGATGAGGGCAGTGATCGTCCCCCTATATTGGTCACTGGTGAGGCCCCACCTCAAATATTGTGTCCAGTTTGGACAGAAAGGGATTGTGCCAGAAAGGCATTGAGGTGCTGAAGCACAAGTCTTATGAGGAGTGGCTGAGGGAGCTGGGGTTGTTCAGCCTGGAGAAAAGGAGGCTGAGGGGAGACATTATTGCTCTCTACAACTGAAAGGAGGATGTACCGAGATGGCAGTTGGTTTCTTCTTCCATGTAACAAGGGATAGGACAAGAGGAAATGGCCTCAAGTTGTGCCAAGGGAGGTTCAGATTGGATATTGGGGAAAATGTCCTGACTGAAAGGGTTGTCAAGCATTGGAACAGGCTGCCCAGGGAAGTGGTTGAGTCACCATCCCTGGAGGTATTTAAAAGACGTGTAGATGAGGCACTTAAGGACATGGTTCAGTGGTGGACTTGGCAGTGCTAGGTTAATGGCTGGACTCGATGATCTTAAAGGTCTTTTCCAATATAAATGATTCTGTGATTCTGTGTCTTAAAGGTAATATGGCAGAGAAGTTTGCTGGTTTTATAGTGCTTTGAGTGGCTGTGGTCAGTGCATGGTACCAGTGGGGCAAAAGCATGCACAGGCAGATTGTTCCCAGGAGGGAAAAGGCTGGAGATGGACTGAGCATGCTGTCATATTGTCCTTCCAGGTGTGTGGTTTATCCCCTTCATTCTTCACTGTCTAGTGAAGAACAGCAGTCTGTGTTCCTCAGGCCTCCTGCAGGAGTAATCAAAATCATCATCTCTACAAACATTGCAGAAACATCTGTCACCATTGATGATGTGGTCTATGTGATTGATTCTGGAAAAATGAAAGAGAAAAGGTACTGGGATTCATTCCTCGGGGCTTTGTGATCTGGGAAACTGCTCTATGCCTTGGGCTGCATACTTTAACTTTCCAAAGAGCTGGGAAAAACTTGAAGGAACTTGATTTGCAGAAAGCTGCTCCAAGGTGGAGGAAGCCAGTCTAGATTCAGATTCAACTGCAGGGGGTGGGAATTGTGTCCATACAGAAGTTGGCGGCATCTGCCTGCTTGACCTCCAGCCTGTTCACTCTGCGCTCCTGAATATAAGCCTGTTTCTTGCTCTCCTGTAGGTACGACCCAAGCAAAGGAATGGAAAGTCTGGAAGACACATTTGTGTCCAAGGCCAATGCTCTGCAGAGGAAAGGGCGAGCAGGCCGTGTAGCCTCAGGTGTCTGCTTTCATCTTTTCAGTAGCCATCACTATAACCATCAGCTTATAAAACAACAGTTACCAGAAATACAAAGAGTGCCCTTGGAGCAGCTTTGTCTAAGGTGAGCTGTTGTTCCTGTATTGCCTGAAAAAGCTGTTGATGCAGAATGTCCTTCCTCCACTGCAGGGAGCACCTGGAATGCCATGGCCAAGGTGTTTAGTTTCCTCAGTGTTTTCTCACATTGTGAAACCACGAAACTTGCTCTGGAGATCTAAGGCTCTGTTGGCTGGTTGCTTTGATCTTGCTGTCACGTTGCCTCCTCATCTAGACACATACACACACACACCCCTGGCCAATTGCATCTGCCACCTATTCTCCCTGGCTGCCTTCACATTCCTTGGCTCTCATCTGATCCTAGGAAAAAGATACGTCTCCCAGATCTCTTCTCAACAGAGAAGACACTTGTATTTCTGTACTCCAGACCCCCAGTAGGTGTTTGTCCCTTCACGCTGTAAACTTCCCTGCGGTGTTTCTGTGCAGCGTAGTGCAATAAAGCCACAGCCTGCATTGAGCACCACCATCACTCAAATACTAAACGAAGAGGCCCTCCTATCCCTGCTGCACACTCTGCACCCCTGTGTACAATAAGGAAATGACACAACACAATTTTTTTTTTTTTTTTCCCAGTAAACACTTTATTTTAAACCCTATTGTGCTAAATAGGAATCTGTTCTTAAGGACTCAGTGAGACTGGATGAGGTACACTGCCCCCCAGCTATTTTTTCACATTGCTTCCTGACTTGAAATACATATTACAGGCCTCTTCTAGGGAGCATGTTCTTAGAAGCGTGTTTTCTGTTGGGTTTTGGTTTATTTTGTATTTATAAAAGCTTGCTTTTTGTCCTGTGTATGGAACTAAGGTGCTTTTTTTTTTTCTTTTTTAATTTCTTTCCCGCTTCTTAAGAATTAAGATTCTGGAGATGTTTTCTGCACAGAGTCTTCACTCTGTCTTATCGCGACTAATTGAGCCCCCTAGAACTGAATCTTTGTGGGCATCAAAGCTGCGACTGCAAGACCTGGGAGCATTGACTCCAGACGAAAAGCTCACCCCTCTGGGATATCACTTGGCTTCGCTGCCTGTTGATGTCAGGATTGGCAAGCTCATGCTGTTTGGCACCATCTTCCGCTGCCTGGATCCTGCACTAACTATAGCAGCCAGTCTGGCCTTTAAATCACCTTTTGTGAGTATTCTTAACCGCGTATCCCGCTTTGAAAGCAGTGTGTTTTCATGCAGCAGCAAAATGCTGTTGTAACTCGCAATGTACTACACTTGAGGAATTTAATTCTCCTTTTTAGCGTACTTTGTAGATACAATAATGCAGCGCTCATTAAAAGAAGTCCAGTAGAAATTTATCCAGAGTGGATATCCAGTACCTAAGGGGGGCCTATAGGAAAGATGGGGAGGGACTCTTGATCAGGGAGTGGAGCGACAGGACAAGGGGGAATGGTTTTAAACTGAAAGAGGGGAGATTTAGATGAGATATTAGGAAGAAATTCTTTCCTGTGAGGGTGGTGAGACACTGGCCCAGGTTGCCCAGAGCAGCTGCGGCTGCCCCATCCCTGGAGATGTTCAGGGCCAGGCTGGATGGGGCTTTGAGCAGCCTGGTCTGGTGGGAGGTGTCCCTGCCCAGGGCAGGGGGTTGGAACTAGGTGATCTTTAAGGTCCTTTCCAACCCAAACCATTCTGTGATTCTGTCATTCTATAATTAGTTTTGATTTGAGCTAAGAAGTACAGTCAGTCCATTTTGTCCAAACTTGGTGTAAAAATTGAAAATGAATGGTAGCGTAAGAAGCAGTTACAAAATAATTACGAAATAGTGATAACGATGAAGTTGACATGTCTGAGCTGTGAATGCAGGGTTCAGTTTGGATCTTGGTTTGTGTGTTCACTTTCACTTCGGCTTTTTGAATCAGCTGCTGTACTTACAGGTGCTCTTACTGTTGCTAGTCTTCCTTTGCAATGTACGAACTTGCCTGAAAAGTCAGACTTTCTAGAAGTTTTGATTGCTGTCATTAGTAGTGCAAATAATTTGTATTGAGGATAGTTGTGAAAGAATTGGAAATAGCTTGTTCTAGTTATTTAATTGCATATTGTTTTCCATATGGTTATTGGGCATTTTGTACAGTATTTTAACTTCAAGTGTTGTAAGTTTCTATATGCTGCTATAGAATAACTTAAATTCGGCTTTTTGAACATCTTGAGTTACTATCGCCTTTTCTCTCTCTCAGATCTTAGACTCGCTCTGCTCTTCTCTGTTACATTCTCATTTGAGCTTCAGCTCCATTAACTTGCTAAGATTTGTCAGATGGTGTTTTTCACAGATCTCGGCATTCTGCAGCTGGAGGTCTGCCCAAAATGAAATATTTTCTGTGAGCTGGTCAAACACAAATTTACCTTCGGATCTCTTGTGGTTAGAGAGGGCAGTAGGCTTAGGTGCTCTGCTGTTGACTAGGAATTTTTGAATGCCTCATATTTTTCTCTTATCCATGGAGAAAATTTGCATTCTGACCTGTGAGCTGCTGTGAAAATACCAAAGATTATATGCCATGCAGCTCTCACAATGGCTTGTCTGAATTGTGTGGTGAAGAACACGCTTTAATCGGTTACTGCCTGTCTAGGTGTCGCCATGGGATAAAAGGGAGGAAGCAAACAAAAAGAAGCTGGAGTTTGCAGTAGGAAACAGCGACTACCTGGCTCTTCTCCAGGCCTATAAGGTGAGCTAAAATTCAGTAGCTGCTCTCAGAGGTTTGTGATATGCTTGAAATTCAAGCTGAAAGATTTTATTAAAGGTTTCTTACCATCCTCTCAACTAGGGGTGGCGTTTAAGTATCCAAGAGGGCTCTCAGGCAAGCTACAACTACTGCAGGGAGAACTTTCTGTCAGGAAGAGTTCTTCAGGTAAGTCTGATTTTTTTTGTGGCCTTGCACTGGGACACTGGCTGAGTCCTAGTGACGAAAATAAGCAACTGGTGAAGGCTGTCCTGGCTCTGCGTGGCACCCATCACAGCCCTTTGTCTGTTGATAGGAAATTGCCAGCCTCAAACGGCAATTCACGGAGCTGCTTTCTGACATTGGGTTTGTGAAGGAGGGATTAAGAGCCAGGGACATTGAGAAGAAGTGGTCCCAAGGAGGCGATGGCGTGTTGGATGCCACAGGAGAAGAGGTAATTCACAGCATTTCAGTGCTCCAAAACGATGCTGCTGGGTTTTTTTTCATTTCACCTGGGAGCCAGGTGGGCTCCAGACTGGTGGGCTTCTTGCCACAGCCTGGCTTTGTAATCTTACACTGGCAACAGTCATCTCCAGCCTGCTCTGTTCCTCCTCCCCGTGCATCGTACGTGCTGGTACCAGCCTCCATTGCAGG
The DNA here is from genome assembly GCA_013400035.1 of Rynchops niger. Lineage (NCBI taxonomy): Eukaryota > Metazoa > Chordata > Aves > Charadriiformes > Laridae > Rynchops > Rynchops niger. Next base: position 12,863 of record VXBH01003758.1, on the reverse strand, counting down.
GGGCCTCACGTGCCCAGGGAGCACAGGCCCAGATGTGGAAATGAGCTGAAACCTGCTCCTTTGAGACAGTGAAACACTGCTGACTTGACACGTCAGGAGTCAGCAAGTGGTGGAAAGGCACGGGTCTGACTCATGACCTGGCCTGAATGCTGGGATTAGTGCCAGCCGTATTTTGGGAACTGGGAACAGAACTACATTACAGAGCAGGCAGTGAAATGTTTCGGCACTGCAGATGACCCTCACAAAGCAGTACCTCTGGAGCCAGAGATCTCCTGGGGCTACATGCTGACGTGATAAGGGTTTGGTAGCTGTAGAGTCTCACTGTGCTTTGGGACAACTTGTGCTTGCTTCCTCTCAGGGGCAAGCCACTTTGTAGCCAGACATTAGGGAAGAGTTCTGTTCGGCACCCAGGGAAGTGGCTGAGGCACCATCCCTGGAGGTATTTAAAAGACAGGTAGATGTGGTGCTGAGGGACATGGTTTGGATTACTGATGGTTTTTGTCAGAATTAGGTTGATGGTTGGACTAGATGATCTGAAAGGTCCCTTCCAGCCTAGGTGATTCTGTAAGATAGTTGGTGACCAATTTGCTCTATTATAGCCCAGGTGTAGCCTGAGACCTTAAGACCAGTAACTGGTCCGCCCCTATAAAGCACAGAGTGCAGCTATAAAAGTAAACCAGTTTCAGGAATTCAGTTACTCCAGAAGCAGATGTTTACCTTTGTAGACTTACCTGTAGAATACCTAATGCATGCATTCATTTCACAGGCAAATTCGAATGCGGAGAACATCAAGCTGATCTCAGCTATGTTGTGCGCTGCGCTGTATCCCAATGTTGTCCAGGTAAAAGAATGCTTTTTCATTTTTCCTCCCACTCTCTAGCGTATCCACACAGCCCGCTTTCAGTCTGGCTTTGGCAGCCTTGAGCCTGGGTTAGGTTGCCAAAGCTTTCTGCTGCCAGTGTTAGAGGCGGGCAGCTGACCTCCAGTTTTGTATTGCTTGAGAATGCTGCCGCTCCTACAGGCTGATTTGAGCGTCACTGTCGCGGTTTTGGCCGGATTGGCCCATCAGAATGACAGATGCCCCCTCTCTCCTCCCCGCCCAAACAGAGGGCGGAAGAGATAAAGAGATTTACGAGTTTAGAAAAAGAACTAAACTACTTTAATGAAAGTATTAATAAATAATGAAATAATAATAAAATATAATAATTTAAAAATTATACAATATATACAAAATATATCCAGTTCCCAGGATGACGATCGCGTCACCAGCAGACCCAGGCAAAGTCCCAGACTGGAGTCAGTGACAGACAGGGGCTGGATTATGGATCCGGAGTCAGGAATGCTCAGATCAGGATCAAAAGCAGACAAACAGACAGGGTCCTCCTCGGACATTGGCCACTGAAGAAAGAGAGTTGACCCTTTGATCCCTCAGTTTTTATACTGAGTGTGATGCAGATGGGATGGAATACCCTGTTGGCCAGTTTTGGGTCGCCTGTCCCATCCGCTCCTCCCTACGGGCGGGACCCCTCTACGCTTCTCCGCTTCTGACCCTCTAACGGGGCAAATAACAAAGTGAGCTGACCTTGGCTGTTACAGCAATAAGTCTAAGCAAGAGCCTTTGCGCATACCGTTCCTCGGTATAATCGGGTCTTATCACTCTGAGAGTGAACAGTGTCTGAACAATATGCTGTTAAATTTCAGACTTCAGTCAGTTAGAAGAGGCCCAGCTAAAAAGTAAAATTACAAAATGGAAAATTGGTTCTGTTCTACCTCAAATCAGGACAAGTCACGCAGAAGACAGCAGCAAGTGTTCCTAAGAAGCTACTTTGCATTACAGCTTTTAGAAGGCTGAGGTTGCAAATGAACAGTCATGGTTAGGCAGCATCCGGAGTGACTAGTGACAGCCAGCGCCTGTCTCTAGTGACTTGACATGTTACTACTTGAGAATTTCTGACTTCGATAAAACTAAAACATAGGTTAAAAAAGGTTTCCGGTACAGTGGATTTTTATAACTTTTTTCTCTTACCATACAGGTGAAAAAGCCAGAGAGCAAATACCAGAAGACCAGCACAGGAGCGGTCAAAATGCAGCCGAAAGCAGAAGAGCTGAAGTTTGTTACCAAAAATGATGGTTATGTTCACATTCACCCTTCATCTGTGAATTATCAGGTCAGGATTTTTTTTTTTTTTTTTGCAAAGCATGCGCTTTTTATAAAAGAAATCACCTTTGCTTGAGCAGTTGAGATTACAGCGAGGGTCCCTATTAACGTTTAAAAAAAAAAAATCTTTATAATTGAACAGTCCCCTGTTAAAATTGTAAATAATGGTGCGTTCCTGAGTTAAGAGTGTCCTCTTGGGCGCGCAGTTACGCTCCAGCCTCGGGAGTGGAGTTAGCAGATGCAGTGACCCCCCAGTTCATGTCGTCTTAAGCTGCATCTGCAAAGCTGCACACAAAGATGTTGGGGTCGCAGTGCTCCCTGGCTTCTCCTCAGTACTGCCCGACATCGCACGCACGTACGGAGCACCTTCATGCATGCAGACGGCTTCTCCCCACCACCCCTCCCCGGGCTTTGTTCCTTCAGCTGAAACATCATTTATTGGTAAATAATTCTGGGATATACTCTGGTTTGTTTCTTCGGGGGTCCTCAAACTCGGAAGTTAATTTCCTTTCCAGCTTAATAGCTTATGCTTAGATAAAAGCTCTTCTTTCTCTGCCGTGATATAGGTAATATTTGTCTCTTGAACTCTGTCTCCGTATTTGATGATTCAATGCTTTTTGCAGAACATAAATTACTTGCTTTAAGAAAGTGGGGTTTTTTTAATCCTTGATCGCATACGTGGGTTATAAAGGCTTTGAACTGTTGATCACTCTTGCTTTTAGAGCATAACAAAATCACACATGAAAATGTCCTTAGCATGAAATGGAGAACGTGGAGCCTTGAGGCAACTAGCTTCATTAATAAGCTAATATTAATAAGCTAATAATGGAATTGGCTTGTTTCTCACCTGCTCTCTGCTAAGGAGGAAGGAGCAAGGGATAACTAGCAAAGTGAGTGTCAGCTCTTATGGGTGAGAGGGAGCCTGTTAGTTACGCAGGTGCATTTTAAGCACATTTACTGTTCTCTGCAGCTGTAAGAAAGAGGCAGGGGAGGCCTGTGCGGCAGAGGCAGGCAAGCAGGCAGGCGTTTGCCTGAGCAGGTAGGAAGAGCTGTGGCGCTTTAACGAGGATGTTGTGTACGTGTTGCAGACGAGGCACTTTGAGAGCCCCTACCTGGTGTATCACGAGAAAATCAAGACCAGCCGCGTGTTCATTCGGGACTGCAGCATGGTGTCGGTGTACCCGCTGGTCCTGCTCGGAGGTGGGCAGGTTCACATGCAGCTGCAGAAGGGAGAATTTGTCATTTCTCTGGATGATGGATGGATACGGTTTGTGGCTGCCTCTCACCAGGTAAGGAAAAGGAGGGACAATCCTGGGAGTCCCCCGCTTGTGTCTAGAATGCAGGAGATGACGCGTTTCCCGAGTCTTACACTTGCCTCTGTGTTTTATCGTGTGTTAGGTGGCTGAGCTGGTGAAAGAGCTGCGCTGTGAACTAGACCAGCTGCTGCAAGATAAAATCAAGAATCCCAGCATGGATTTATGCATGTGCCCCCGTGGCTCCCGCATCATCGGTATGATTGTAAAGCTTGTGACCACGCAGTAACGTGAGAACAGCTTTCTATAAAGACTCAGTGCCTGAGAACAGACCAAGTAACATCAGTGTCTTAATGTCTTTGTTGTGCCAAAACATGGCACTGATCTCTGGAAGACCGAGTTGGCAACTGTACTAGTGACAGGGGTTTTTGGTTTGGGGTTTTTTCCCCGCTTTGTTTGCAGAGAGCTTGCTAGTTGGCAGTAAGGTGGCTTCCAGTACACTCTGGGAAATGGGCAAATGGCAAATCTCCCAGGAGGCCCAGGAACCTCCAAGTTAGGAAGGAAAGTGTTTTTTCCTGAGGCCATACACTGGCAGTAGTGTTTTATGGTCCCACAAATACCTGCTCCACGGCCACTTCTTGTAACAGTAAAGTCTGGAGGCAGCATGTGACATCAGAAGCTGCTCCCAAATTGGTTTAAAATCACTTCTACATTTTGGGCAAGACTTTACTGAGGTTTTGGCTGCACAGCGGGAAGGAAGTCCTACTTTTGGAAACTTTAAGCCAAACTACTGCTTTGGGGAGCAGGCTACTACAGAAGAGGGTGGTGAACTGCTGTAGTAATAACAAACTATTACTTCTTCCCTTTGACACTGCTCAATTGCAATGCTGAGCATTGCTACAGCTGAACTGCCTGATGTACTAGCAATTGCAAATTACAGCAAGTGCCTTAAGTGAAATAACTTTGCTGTCATCTGTAAGAGTAAAACTGGAGTGACCTCTGGCTCCATCACCAGCCCTGCCTGCAAAGAGCCTTCAGGCTGAGGAGGGAGGAGCAAAGAAGGCACGGACAGCATTTAAGGGCTAGTTCAGTTTGTCAAAAAAACCCACACTTGACTGTTTGCAGCAGCAATGTCACCACACCACCCCCTTGCCTGAGGAAGAAGACAGGAGTACCAAAACCTGTGCAGTGCCGTGGACCTGTACGAGTATCAGTGCAGTAGAATGCAGGCAGGGGGATCTGCAGGCAGCTAAACCGTCCCCATAGCTTAATGCTGGCCAGCGGTAGTGTCATACTTCTATAACTGCACACCTGGATGCTTGTGCGGTTTTTTTTTGTCTGCCTGTGACAGAACGGGCAAGTCTGAGAAGAACACAGATCAATAGATGCACTCAAAGGATGACAGTGGATATTCAACTGTGAGCACACGACTCACGTCTCACTGCCTGGGCTCCAGGGCCAGCTGTTACCTTGTGTAATAGTGACAAAACCAGGCTCCATCTCCCCGCTTCCGTTTACCCTTCAGAATAAAGGCAGTCCAACCCCCCAGGTGAACCCCAGCAGCACGCTGCAAGCCCCCAGCACAGCTGCAACTGCCACTGAGCAAGCAGTCTCCAAGAAAGGATGAGATGCACATTAAGTACAGATGAGAAGCGCCAAACGCAGGGGCAGCGCTAATATTAATAAGCGGCTGAAGAGCGGTTCCTCCCTCCTCCTCCCAAAGCCTGCCCCTGGGAACTCTCCTTCCAGCCCTCGTCCTCTACCTCTGAGCACCCTCTTTCTTGCAGTACTGAGTGGAAAGGCTGAAAAAGAAAGGTGTCACTAGAGTTTAATCTAGAGGTTTATTGTGGAGTCAGCTTGCTTCAGCAGTACAGAAGAAAATAAGAGAAAAAGCTACCCCTGGTAAAAGCACTGTTGCATGGCGTAGTTTTACCGTGCTACATGTAAACTGCGATGCGGCAGGGGGAAGGGATACTCCCCCCAGCCATGTTTAGCCATGACTTTTGGGTCACCCTAGTTTAATGCTGTTGCTTCCAGCCTCCCTCTTCTGCAGCTTATAGCAAAATATTAATTGCAGCATCATCAGCAAAGAAAGCCACTTACCCTACTAAGCACCAATGCACTAAAATGTACAAACATGGGAGAGAGAGGGGAGGAGGGACGAGACACAACACATGCTGCAGTACAGAGGAAGAGTCTTTGTGAACTCATGTATAGGTGCTCATTATCATTTTTTAAATACCTGGACATCCTATAAAGTAACAATATACAAAATTCACCTGAAAACCTGGGGCTGGGTGCCCACGCACAACTCAGTGCTCTACTGTAGCGTATCAGCCCACTGCTGACAAATTAGAAGCCCCCAGAGAATTACTGTTCCTGGCTGGCCTGTAAGACACAGCAATATGGGCCAGAACATACTGTAAGGAAGACTTTCAGTTGAAATCATGTGGCCCTCCGCTTTCCTGACTAGTCTGATAATAGCCAAAGCTGCAAAGACAAACCAAACTGGCAAATACCTTGCACTAGTTTATCATACTTATATTAACTCCTTCAGTAACCTGTCCGTGGTGAGATGGGGACCATCTGTGTACTGGCAGCTACAATCCAGTTTCCCAAAGCAACAACCCGTCAGGACAGCAGGGAGTCCCTTGGTTAAAGTACTGCCACAGGAGAACACAGGACCAGGCAGATCGCGTCAGGCAGGTGTAACATGAGCTCTTGATTCCCCAAATGTACTGCTACTTAAACAAGACCTGCAGGTTCTGCTTGTGAATCTGTAAGAAAACACTTACATTTTCCTAAAAAGAGTATCTATGTGTATTATCTTCTGCACCAGAACTGCCAATTTATCCTAAGTATCATAAAGAAGTACTATTTGGACAACCAGGACGTAAAACAAGATTTCTAAAAATATTTACTTCGATATTTTACATTCCAGAAGTATTCCAGATACCAATAAACACAACAGACAAACCAGCCTTCACATGCTCCTTGTTTTTCCGTCTGTTAAGGCCCTTTCTAGACATTTTTCTAAGTCAAATCATCCAGCCAGGTTTTCAGCTTCACTGCGGATTTTGAGGAAGTGCAGATAAAAACACAAAGTACCAATCACCATAACATTCAAGACCAAACAGTAAGCTGGTACCAGTAACTCCTCACTGGGATCGGTGCTCTGTAGCAATGATATCCTACAACAGGCAGACACCTGCGGGACAGCTGCTGCCTGGCTGCTGTGCCACGCTCACGTCACAAGCGCCTCTAACAGCCTGCCTCCTCCTGCTTTTCACCACAGCAACACCTGACCTGCTTCGGCTACCCCAATATTAACAGAAACAGCAGGGTTATCACAAAATACTCCTTAGTTAGAAATGCACGGTTTATTTCAATGCGCCAATAAAAAAAGCCCAACGTTTCCAGATCACAGAACGTTAACACAACAAAAAGAGTTTTGTATTAGTCTCCTAATAAGACTGTTTAAAGATCCAGATTCATGCCAATTGTTAGTCAATAGAAACAGCCTTCTAGGACTAAGCCCTTACATTTATAAAGACACCACAAAATCCCTTATAATAATGTAAACAAAATAAATTTTCTTCTTAAACTTTTTAAATTTGAACCCATTCTTTCAGGACTTGCACTCCTCCTTCAAGGGCTTCCTGATGGTGAATGACTGAAAGGGAAAGAAAAAGATTAAAAGCAACTCCAACAGCAAAACCAAGAGAAACTGTGGGTGCTACCCCAGGCTTCCTCTGCTCAGGAGCCCACCCCCCGACTTCATAACGCCCCTCCCCACAGTTTTCATTTACAGTTCATGAGTAATGACAGAAGTGTTCTATTTTACACCTTTAGAAATAACAACTGTTTTGAGCTTGAAAAGGTCAAGCAAAATAAGAGACATCAGCTGCGTGAATCATCAAACCTGCTCAGAAAGCACCTTGGAGGCTGTGCTCCAGCTGTGCAGAGGAATTCTTACTCTGCCAGAACCTGCACGGTTCCAGTTTCGGGCACGATCTCAGACTAGGTAAATTCCAGCACATACTTCTCTCATTAGATAGGAGAGCTCGCGTCTTACTTCACGGCGCATAGCAAAACTTGGCAGCTCTGCAACTGAGTGAGAGCCAGCTGCGAGGAGCCACCAGCAGGAATTTAATCCTACAACATATTCGTGGTTTGCTCCATACCTTACAGTACTCGCTTCTTTCCCAGATTCTGAATTCCCGAGGAACTCTGGGATAGTTGATTCTCACTTGCACACATTTTCTGTTGTCCTTTAAGATTTCTTTCAAGTAGGCTACCTTAGCATTATTATCATGAAATTCTAACTACCAGCGGTAGGAAGTGCCCATAAAACTTCATCTTTTCGTAGTAGGAAGCATTCATAAGAATTCATCTTTTCATACTTCACAAATTAAGACAAGTAAAAAACTTTTAAGCTTTTATCCTTGCACAAGTTAACTCCTATAGGAACCACTCCAGATACTAGTTCTATGTAACTGTACAGCACACTCCAGTTTTAAGATATTCCTACCTTCTCTTTGGAGATGGTGATCTGGATTTTGAGCGACTGTTAAATAAAAAAAACAAACACAAACCAAAACAATCAATGTGGTGAGTTTGTATACACTCAGTAACCACTTTTGACCATGTAAAAACAGTAAGAACAGTTTGATGTTGTTAAATACATTAAAAGACACCACCCTTAATGCTGATAGCAAGTATACACAATTACTTTAAGCAAGAAGCTGCAGTGGAGAAGGAAAAGGGCTGAAAGCCAGAGCCCTCAGGAAAAGAGCAACACACAGCTTCAAAGTAGCTAAAAAATTATCACAGTGACCCTGCAAAGCAGGAGCAGCGAATCAAGTAGAGGAGAATCAGGAAGACTGAGAACTACAGTCAGTTTACAACAAAGGTAGGGAAAGATACGCCCAAAATCCTGTAAAAAATACTTTGTTATGACCATGGGTTGAACAAAAACCTGCATCCACAATCCTTCTCAAAGGATTGCCTACTGTCCCACAGAAATCAGCTATGAAAAGCCCCATAAAAATAACATATAAAAAAATATTTTAAAAATCAGCTATTAAAAAAATCCCCAAAACCAACAAAAACCCCAAAACAACAACAACCAAAAAAAGAACAAAAAACCCCCTCTTCCACATGCAACTGAAATACTGGTCAAAGCAGAGATTTTGAATCATGACCAAAAAAAAAATACTGAGTGCTACTTCTATTTATACGCTCACCTTTTAGCAGGTAAGCCAGATTTAGATCTACCATGGGACCCAGACCTATAACAGGAGAAAAATAAAGCTCAGCGAAGCAGCCAGTGGCAAGCACATACAATGAAAGTTAGGTAATCCAGCAACAGCAAATTTATACTACGTGGCATCAGAAACCAGAGAGGAAGCCTCTGGTGCTGCAGACTTTTCTCGTGATGTTTCAGCAGAATCTTTTAGCTCTTACTGCAGAGACCCCACTTATGAGAAGACAAGAGTACAAGCACAAGAAGCTCCCCAGCAAAGCTTCAGCTACTGCTTTCACAAAAGAGAAGACCCTGTACCAGGCTCCCAGACTTTCTCCCCACCTGCAAGTATCCCTTCCGTAAAGGAAACTGTTTCAAGTGCCATCTTAGAACATCTTTTAATAGCACATAAAGAGGCCAGAATCAGGCATGTGTGCTGAAGAGCTGATGTATTCCCCAGATCAAGTTCCCAGCACCACTTTTATTCAACTGTAACGTAGTTTCTTCATCAGTTCTCCCAATAAAATCAGTATGTCAGTTCTCTTCAATACCTGGCTACTAACACGTAGAACTATTCCCAGTTGATCTTATGAATTAAAATCTACTCAAACAGACTTTCCTCCCACATTTATCGTGTTACTTTACCAACTCCAGTATTTGCTGTTACTTAAAAAATATTTGTCCTCCTAGAGTGTCAGAATTCAGGCACGTGGTATTACTGAACATCAGAAAGTCCAGTGTTCATGACAGCCAGTTGTTTAATAGACTTGGCCAAAAAAAGTAAGAAACTGCTCAGAACTGTTTTTAAAGGGTAATCACAACTCACCTTTACACAGCCTATTAACTTATAAAAATACTACATGGACAATGCTGGCATAAGTTAAACAACGAGTTCTGTGCCACTGCTTTGAAACCTTCCTGGTCGCTATGCTGAGGTGTCATCTGTTACAGTTCCTAACACTATAACCAGCAATTTTGTTACTGTATCACAGTTACACAGGATGGAGTTGCTGGCAACTACCCAGAACTTGTATTTTGTAGCATAAGAATTATTTCCTTTGGTAAGAAATATGGTAAGGCAGCACACAAGAGCATCATCTTACTACAAAAACTGACGGCAAATCCTCCTTCTGAGAGGCACAGCAGCAAAGCAGGACTGAAGATCAAATGCTCCAGAAGCAGCACCAGTTACGTACTAGTGTTTTGCTGCACTAGCAGAGGACCAGCACTGGCTAATACAGAAAAAAGTTTTCACAATCACCACTCCTCACCACTGCCAACTGCAGACCTTACACAAAGTCAGCATTCCTCAGAAATTTCAACTTAAGTAGCGAGCCTTTCATGCAGGAACACGACTGTCCCACAGCTAGCAGTCACCAAGCAACATCAGCTGTATCCAGACTCCTCCACAGCAGCAGCACGCAACTTGAGCCTGGCTAGTCACCTCCTGCATTACAGGACTCTGGGTAATAAGTCAGGACAGCTCTAGTAATACCCATCATCATCATCATCCCCTTAAAGGCTCAATGTGCAAGTCCTAAGGTAGCAGGCAGACCCCTAAAAATCATTTCTCTTCCCCGTTCTTATGCAAAATAAAAACAACTTCTTCCAACTTACGAGCTCTCACGTCCATCACATTGTTATCCTACTCTTTCACTCTTCTTCCAACTAAGACTTAACACAAAGGACAGAGGAAAATAATGCAGGAGCGGTTACTCTATATCCATTTTCCTCAACTTCCATTTCATCATGGAAAACATGCAGATCCACAAAACCAGGGATAGATGTCAGAGAAGTCCTTCAAAACACTACCTGTGACATTAAGGTCCTGATTCATTCAGCCCTCCAAACCTCTGAAGTCAAGCATCCTACGTATTTGTTAACACTACAGCAATTTAGTTTGATTTAATGCTCAGAACTGTAACTGACAAATGTAAAAAGCTGTAAACAAGAGTTCAGTCAATAATGGCAACCTTCTCATTACTTCTCCTCCCTCCCCAACATTTGGGATTTCCAAAAAAAAAAACATGTCAAGAAAAACCTAAGCAGCATTTCCTGAAGGACATAAGGTCAAGCATTCTCTAAATGTATCGGCATTAACTAGTTTTCAAAACTTCTCCCTAGACTTTAAATCTAATTGTGGGAAATTACCAGAATATTGGCAAGGAGGATCGTAAATGTGCTCAAGTGACTTGCAGCTGGGGTGTCAAAAACCAAATGTATCGTACTAATTGTTGCTTAGCCTTGGGTGTAGCACAAGTAGAACATCTGTGTTTAGGTAACATAGGCCTGTGACAGACTCAGATGGAACACGCTTGAGATTCCTGTCCCGCTATCGGCAGGATCAAAGCACGGTGGTAACCTACACCTGTGTCAATCCCTGGTAAACAGGTAAAAACAGCAAGTTTGTTGATCCTCTAGCAGGGACCAAGCTCTGCAGTGCCTCTGTCCCCACTTGTGTACCTCCGCCCGAGTGCTGCTTCGAGCATCCCCCCGGTTGGCAAGGCAATGAATATAAAAATCTACTCTTTGCATTTCATCCATGGTTTTGTAGTTCTTCCTGTGTACTGCCTGTGCTGCCTTGCACACGTATATACGCTTTGTTTATGGCTACGTATACATATAGCAGCCACAGACCAAAACAAACTTATGCTTATTACAAGAAAACAATGGCTACTTTAGCCTGTGAAAAGGCATAAATTAAGTGCAAATATTGCCATGCTACACAACCTTCTAACCCCTTCCAGACAAATTACCCTGGGGAAGAAGAAAAACCACAACACCCACCCCCCCTGCAAAAACCCAAAACTATTATTGATTTGAATTAAAACAATTATCTTACCTGCTTCGAGGCCATACAACAGACCGCGACCTTGAACGTGATCTGGACCTAGACCTACAAAAAAGCAATGAAAGCTCAACTACTACTACATAATTCATACAGCTGAGGTAGAATTCGTTGACTCCTATGATATCAACCTCAGCCAATTTTGTTACTTGTTACAACCATTAGTCTTGCAGAAGCAACTTTTATTATTAAAAAGCTGTGGTACATTTGTCCAGTACTACCATCCACAGAAGAAATCCCACTGCCCTAAACGACTAAGCATAATTACTCCCTGTATCCCTGAAGGTAAAGTAGGAAACCATAGATCAAGGCTGTAACTTTAGTACAGTATTAAAAAAAAAAAAAAAAAGCTCATAAACAGCAGTTCCAAAATTATATGCTGAAGTTTTTAACTTCAAAGAAAGCATTCAAAGGAGCCCTCAGGGATGTAACACCACAAAGGCTCCTGCAAACACATGGACTGCAAAATACAAACTTCACGTTAACTACAACAGGTTATGTTCCCTTCAACAGTGTTGCAGGCTTACTAGAAAATACATACCTTGACCTCCTTAAAGAACCAGACCGAGATCTGCGGGGTGAAAATGATCTATACCTACGAGGAGAGATTGACCTAGACCTGCGGTACGAAGCTGACCTTGATCTACAAAACAAAAAAGGAAAAAAACACATGAAAATGACTACAAGGTACTTTTCACAAAGTTACAGAAAGCGGTGGAGCAGAGGGAGAAGTAACAAAAAGCCAGAAAACACAGCAGCCAGAAACCTACCTCCTACCACGACTCCGACTGCGTGACCGAGAATACCTTCTTCCACGGGATCTTGAACGCGATCTAGACCGGGACCTGGTTTTAGGTTAGAGAAAACAGGTATCAGGAAACAGCTGCAGCCATCAGTGCACGTGAGGCCCTGCTGAAGTCAAAACTGATTTCAGACAATAAAAAANTTTCTAGGTGGGAATGTGGTCAATCTGGTGTTCCTCTTTCTAAACCGGAGGGGGGCCCCAATTGAAAGCCAAATTTACTGTTACGGCGATCACCGTCTCAAATTTTCTGCCCTTAAAGAATAAGGTGAAGCTACGTGTAGATGGCTCGAGGGGATCTGGCCTCTTATGCTGATCACCTCAAGGTCTAGGAGGATCTTAAGTGTCGGATTTGCAAGGCGCCTCAGCATGAAATCTTAAGGCTCGTGACATTCTGAATCAAGGCGACTGCCTCAAACGAAGAAACCTGAAAGGTTTTGACCAGGTTGATTATTAAAATATTAACATTTTATATGTATTAGCAAAAAAAAAAAAAAAGTGATATACACCTGTTGACTTACAACATTAAGATTTAAAACTGGCGTAACATTCCGTTC
>VXBH01003754.1:2239-17312 GCA_013400035.1 Rynchops niger | reverse complement strand
AACACCCACAACAGTGTCCCTCATATTTGCCTGCCCCTTAGTCCTTACCCATAAGCTCTCAACCCTCTCTTCATCCGCCCCAAGTGGGAGCTCGATGCATTCCAGTTGCTCTCTCACACAGAGTGCAACTCCACCACCACGCCTTGCTGGCCTGTCTTTCCTGAAAAGGACATAGTCATCCATGACAGCATTCCAGTCATGTGAGCTGTCCCACCACGTCTCAGTAACTGCAATGAGATCGTGGCCCTGCAATCGCACACAGATCTCCAGCTCTTCCTGCTTATTCCCCATGCTGCGTGCATTGGTGTATAAGCATTTCAGAGAGCGAGTTGTGTGTAGTTTCAGCCCTTGAGATGTGGTGTGCCTTCTGGCTCTCAGAAGTACTGGCACCCTCCCCACAAGTGCTGAGCAACTACACCCTGGCAACACACCAGCAAGCCCAGTACCATCCCCACCCCCCTTCAAATAATGCCAACAGGACTGCAGTTTGCACACTCACAGGGTAGAGAGGAAAGACTAGTGCACTGTTCTGTAACTGTGTATTGTATTACAGTTGGGCAAAAGTTTGGGGTGTAGCTGAGAGTATAGTAGAGTCTTTTTTTACATGTCTAGCCCATCAAAAAGGCAGATGATTAAACTGCTGCCATCAGAAACTTTGCAAGCATTTCCTATTTAAATAATGTGAGCTCTCGTCTTTGCTAGTTTTCTTCTTAAGTATACAAACTCTTCTCGAGGGAGATGAGAGTTCATGTAATTGTCCCAGTATTATCTTTGCAGTAAACTTGGTGCCCTGTGGAGAATATTTTACCCCTTACTACCACCCGTGGGGGCTCTCAGGAGGAAGGCTGTTAAACAGCTGTCCTAGTTGCTTAGGCTTGATAACAACTCCTCTCAGTTTGCTCATCATCATCGTCACAAGTTCTTGTGGTGGTTCCTCCTGAAGTCCATTTAAGCTGTTAGTAGTGGAGAACATAAGTCCTGAAGGCAAAAAGATGCTGTAGAGATTAAGAGATTGCTTTGCCAGTCTTAACTGGACTAATTTTGATTTATTTCAGAGGTAATCTGGATAAAGCCATTGAAATGTTCAACAAAGCTATCAACCTGGCCAAATCTGAAATGGAGATGGCCCACCTCTACTCACTCTGTGATGCTGCCTATGCCCAGACAGAAGTTGCAAAGAAGTATGGATTGAAACCACCAACGCTGTAAAGAAATCAGGAGGAAACGACCTTCTAAAGTGAAGTTGCCCACTTCAGCCAGCCCTAAAGACGCTGTTGCAGACCATGTTGAATGGTGGAACTTAGTTTTTTCCCGTTCGTGGTGTTGTCATTTGCTACATCTGTTAAATGTTTAGGTGTTGTGGGAGTGGTTGTTCAAGGAAGTATGCAGTGTTGCATCTTGTTCCTTCTGCAGCAAAAAACCTTGAAGCGTGTTTAAGGGAAATAAAGTTGCAGGGGAACAAAAAGGAAGATATTTTGGCCATGCAAATAAAAACTCACACTGGTTCATTTGGGGTGATTATGTTGTGGGCGATTTTTGCTTTATCAAAGAATATTACAGCATGTGGGTTTTTTTCCTGTTGATTTTAAAGGTAATACTAGTCAGTGCTGTAACATAGGTTTCTTTTTTATATGCAATTAATCCTTGAGGGTTGATTTTAATTTTGCAAAAACGAAAAAATTAATTTTCAAACTGTTTAATAATAGAGGGTTTTTTTTTAAGTCAGTAGATGTGGAGAGAATCCCTGTAAATATATGCAAGCATGCACAATCTTCACTTAAAGCCCCTCCCACCCTCTGCATAACGTACTTAGAAATAGTCCTGTGGCAGCTATTAGGGAATTAATTTGATAGTCCTTATCCTTACCCCGGAAAGCCCTGGCATACTGTACAGGAGAGCTAGTACACAGGTTGGCTGGGGAAAGAGGTCTGGCAAGACTGCTTCAGTGGAGGCTCTACTGGAAGAAAGGCTGTGTTCCTCTGCAGCAGTCCTTACATGAATGTCACAGGAAATTGTTCTGAAGGGTTCAGAGGGGCTTTCAAGAACAGAAAGCACTGCTGGGAGTAGAGCTGCCAAGGTAAGGTCATGCTTGCATATAATCTTTGCAATATCTGATGCTCTTGCTTAAATGTAACTGCTAACAGACAGTCTAAATTCTCCTCAGTCTCTAGAGGCTGCTGCGTTCTGATCTGCTCCTTGTAATAGCCCTTTGCAGGATTAAGTGAGATAAGGAACAAAGCATAGGCTAAAACTTCAAATAATGGATCTAGAATCTGTAATGGTTTCCTTCTTGTTTAGACCCTGTCTTGTCCAAGATTACAAATACTGTAGGAAGGAAGCAACTGTTCTGCAAATAGCAGATTGGCAAGTTATTAAATACTAATATTAACTGTCTTCCTCTAGTTCGGAACTTCACAGAGGGCTGTCTTGCTTTAGTCAGTCCATCTTGCCTCTCCCTGGATTCATGTGGCTGGATAAACCTCATGCAAATACTTAATCGATGTAGCTGAATTTACCGTACAGTAATTTGGGCTTCTTCCCATCCTGAAATCATAGATACGCTTGTGCTGAATTGTCTGATGTATTTCATCTCTTAAAGAAATTAACTGTGCTGTGGTCAAACTGTCTTGTTCTCTAGTTGTGCTACCATCTAGCAGCAGCTTGTATTTTCAACTTGACCTTCCTTTCTCCCAGCAATTACAGTTGAGAATTCACGTGGTGGAGAGTAGACACAGAGCTCTAATGGTTCTATTTTAGCTAGCTCAGTAGGTGATCGGAAATCATAGCGTTGGTGTAGAACTGAAGGCATTGGAAGGTACTGGCAGCTTCTAAGGGCACTGCACATAACAAGTGTCAAACGTCTTATGGAACTTCCAGTCTCTGCATCAATTACCTGAGAACAAAAACATGCCGGACTGGCTGATGTGTCCTGTTCTCCTGAGGAGTTTTTATTCGCATGGCCTTATTTACATTGGCATTTTCTCCTCTTCACCTCCCTGTACCCACCCAATCAGTTAAGGGAAAAAAGCATGTGCTGTCGAATACTAGCATTCCAAATCATCACAGACTTTTGCCTGTTCTTGAACTAGTTTGAAACTGCACTGAAAGGATGCATTGTCTGTAATTTTTTTTTTTGTAAATGATGTATCACCTGTAAACTGAAAAAAATAAATATTACCTTCAAGTATCTCTCTCTGACATGTATAACAACAGGTTTTGATGAAAGTATTCTCTGCGGTGGTGCTCTCTGTGCTCGTTTGAGGAAGAACTAATAATGACTGACTCCCTGTCATCTTCTCTCACTTCAACTTTTAAGAAAAAATGAAGAGACATGGAATTAACAAGTCTTATCTCTGATGGCTTCCCTCACCCACAGAGGTATGAGCTTGAGAGCTGGAGACTACAGGGGACAGAAATCCAGCCAGGAAAGCTGGGAATCTGAGTAGCTGACAGCCTGCTAATGCGTATATGCGAGTGGATCCCTTTAGTGAAGGGGATTTTCTTTTTAAATGGCTGATATAGCATGCATGTGAACTTTGAGAAAAGCTTTCTTTAGTAGGGATCAACAGCTGAAGTGAAACAAGTATTACTGCTATTTAAAAAAAAATATACATAAATTGTTGAAATAACATAAGAAGCTAGTACTAAAGAGTTGGATAAAACTGGTGTATCCTAGAGATTTTGGGAAGTCGCTTCCACACCTAGTTGTCTTGCATCTGAATTCTGATCATGTAAAATCCCAGTTGTTCATGTTAGAGAAGTTTGCTGGAATGGAGATTAGCAATTGTGACCTGAACTACTAGGATCTAATTGGAGATTGAAAATGAAAAGGGAACTAACATATACTAAGGAGTTGTACTGTATCTTATTCTGGAACTATTAAGAGCAGCTTAGATGCAGCTTTAACCAGGCTCCCCAGCCACAGTGGCAATAACACTGCCCCATACGGCAGGCATTACTGTGTCTTCTGCCATTTCTTTAAAAAGAATTTAAACTCTGGCAGGCTGAAATTCTGAAGCTAGTTCAGAGCTGTTTAGTGGCTGGTTTTCTATACTTGCAGAATACTGGTGCACATGTATAATATGGATACTTTAAGTGCCTGTTTTCTACCAACACAGAGATTGAGTATTGACTGCTTTAAGCACTACCTAGCTGAGAACTGATTGTGTACTGTTTGCATTGAAACGCCCAAAAACTCAGAGTCCCATTTGTATCACTTCTGAGTGGATTGTACTGGTGACCCCTAAATCATCCCACTAAAACAAGGTGCTTAGACGTTGCCCTGACAGACTGAAGAGGACTGAGCTTGTGTCACCTCTTCAGCCGCATTCACCAAAGTTACTCGCTACAGATTTTCATCCGTTCTCTCCATTTGGGATTCCAGGGGCAGAGGGCCCAGGCCACGGATTCCGTTGTCTGTTGCAGACTGCACTTTGCATTTTTAAAATGCAGTGGTCAGCCCGTGAGAATCCTGCTCTACTTTAATCCTCCAAAGGTAGTATTTAGTTCCTGCTCTGCTGCATGTTAAACTAGTACAGAGAAGGGAGGGAAAGACAGGTGGAGTAGTTTAGAAGAATGGATGTATAATAGTTGCTGTGATATAGAAGTTGGAGCCCAGTGATGGCCATCTTGGATGCCAATTGTCGAGTACGTGGGAGGCATTAATCTAATGTAGGAGACTTGACTCAAATGGTAAATTGTTAATTTTTTTATATTTATTTTTCAACAAATAAATCTTCATTTCACCTTATGCTCTGTGGCCTGTTTCTTAAGAGTTCCAGTACAGTACGCACACCAAAATGCGGGGAAAAGTACAGACCAAAAAAGGCCTGCTGGACTAGATAATGCCACTGAGTGGAATGGTGTGACCTGCCTTTTGAGGGGAAAGATGCCTCAGGGTTTGGCTTAATTTAACCAGGAATTTTCCTCTATAAAACACACACCTAGCTTATTCCAGAGAAGCCAAAAGAACAGTGGAAAAAAGAATAATAAAGCAGCTGTAGGAAGATGAGGATGGCCAAACATGAATGGTGGTTTGGGGGGAAACTGGTGGTTAACTAGAGCAGGCCTAAAACCTTCTCTCCCTCCTCCCTTTTTCTATTTTGAAATCACTTGTAGCCTTATTGCTTTATCATTCTTCCTGATGGAAAACTAAACGCCTAGTGAAAAAGACTGGATAGTTAAGAGCTGCTTCTTTTTTTCATCCCAAGGAGGAAAAAAAAAAAGCCATTTGCAAATTCTTATCTTTTAACATTTGAAGTAGTACCATGGTGTCTTCCTTTAAGGAAAAGAAACCCAACAAAACACTAGGCTGGTTCGAAGTATTTTAAAGGCATCTTTAATAATCAGTTTGTTAGTTTCTTCAGCATGAGCAATGAAGTAGCATTTCCCATGCAGCTGATGGGAGTTGGCCTCAGGTAGCAATAATGCATTTAAACACTGAGCAATTCTAGTCCCTGTCTTCTGGAAGACTGGGGGCAGAAACAAATGGTGCACAAGTTTTCTAATCCTTTTGAGTGACTCCTCTCAGCCTTTTTGGGTGAAGAGGGCCAGGCAGCAGAATTAAAGCCCATTCAGACATTACATTAAGGAAGCAGTATGTAGAGCAAAGGTGTGCTGACATACAAATTCCGTTAATGAAACAGTAACTTGCATAACCTCAGCAATAAACAGGAATTGCAATAAGGAGAATTTGATACATACATATTCCCAGCAGGACATGGGAACCAAAACCTGTTACAGATTCTTCTATGGCAGTAGTTCTGTCTGGCAGCTTCTTGCCTTGTCCCCAAGTAGTACAGAGCAGAATTTGTCCTTTTTTCCTTAGTGTGTTGAACTTTAAGATCTCCAAGTTAGCAGCTGGGCATTCAAGGAATTTTAAGGCACATACAACTACAAAGGACAGAGATGGAAGAATCGCGTTTCCAGATTACCTCGTAATTCACTGAAAATTCACAATACCAAAGCTGACATCAGAAGATATCCAGAGAGAACAAGGTTCCCATTTCTATGTTCTACAAAAAAGCCCCACGAAGGTAACTAAAACATTGTGATGCATAAAAAGCAATGATGTTAACTACTACTGTGTTGAACTGATTTCACCTCCATCTTTATCCTATCTGTAAAATACTATAAAATACTAAAGTATAAGAGGAGATATAAAAACTGTATTTGAATCACTTTTAGAATTACACCACCAACTTGGGATTTGTTTTGTTGGGGTTTTGTGTGTGTGTGTTGGGTTTTTTTGAGTTAACTGGCACATTTAGCAGTAGGTGGCGGAGCAACTAGTAAGGGAATTCTTCTGAAGGTGAAAGGTGCAGCCATTGTGTCAACCGAACCTTCCTTATTCACCCAGCTTCACTTTTTCATCTCTATGCCATAGAGATCACAACGCTTCTGGCTTAAAATAGGAATTTGTTGACGTATTTCTGCAAGCTTCTTCAGATCTACAGAAGGGGAAGAAAGAGCTATTAGAACAGCAGTCAAAAAGGAACACTCCTGACTTGTTCTGAGATAAGACATGGAAGAGAGCAGCTTCCATGTAGAATGGGGTTGCAGCACACTGCAACTGGGCAGCCAGGGCTGAAGGAAGCCTCGACTTTGCTCTTTCCTAAGGTGGCAGCTTCCCCATAAGTAAGGAAACTGGAAGAGTATACTCAAGCACTGCTTGTTCTTGCTTTAATCTAGCAAAGGCGGAGAAGGGATGGGAACGCTGCATCATCTGTAATTGCCTGTGCAAGCCCAGAGACTTAAAAAAAACCTGTCTCCTTAGTCTCATGACCCGTACTGAGGAAAAAAAGCAAGGGGGGGAAAAAACCCCAACCAACTTTACCCTTACCTATATCTGTGTATATAACTGTTTCCTCAGCCCCAGCTTTGGCTATGACTTCACCCCTGCAAAATTAAGCACATTTGTTCACAGCATTAACACAGAGGTCTCAAGGCATCAGTCCAGTTGCTGCTGTTTGTACAAAAGGGAGTTCCTACCCTTGATGTCCACAGCTGTAAAGACAGGGCTGTCCTACAAATAGCATCATAATTCATAACTCTGGCATGACAGAAATGGCTTCCAAGCTTTATATGTGGCACGCTTTATATGTGACATACACATACTTAATATAAGTAAAATCAAGAATCATGGTAAGAGCAACTATGAGAACCAATGCATGTGAGCATGCAGTATACCTTGGGGGGACGAAACAACTTCATCAGGGACAGCCATATAGGGCAAAAACTAACACCTTCACCTTTCAGATCCTACTGGCTTTCAATAGTAGTATACTTTTACGCTGTATGAGCTACCTAACATTATTTACCATGTCTCCCACTAAGTGTTCTGTCACTGCTTTCATCATATGAAGTTAAAAGCTCAAAACACAGATAAAGCTTTTCTTACTTTGCAGTCATCTGGAAGAGAACTATCAGTAGATTTATTTGAAAGAAAAATCACTGCCTGAAGCTTTGGTCACTTTTACCTCCTGAGCACCTGCCTGACTTCTGCTTAAGTCAGAACATGTCTCTTATCTAGCTGAAGACATTCTTGTTCCTTCTTATTCAAAGCAGTGTTGTTCTTTGAGGAAATGAAATAGTTTTGTGTAAGCTGTTTAAGATGGTTCAGCTTGGCACAGAGAGTTCATAATGCATAGTATGTAATGGACTGAACTCCAGGGACAAGTTGAAAACATCAGAAGCTTAACTAATGCTAAATATTAGGACTAAGTAGATTCTTCACTACCAAAAAGAAAACATACTGTTAAACTAGTTGTAGTTTCTTTCTTGTTTTTCAGTCAGACAGTTTTAAGGGATGATTTTGAGAATGTAGGCTTAAGTCTCAGGTGCTTTTTACCAAGAACTTATGACATTTTTAAGAGTAGATGGAAATGTGGGACTGAAATGTGACTGTCAAGTAAAATATATTTTTTAACCAAGAAAAGGTGGGGTTTGTGTTTTTTTGTTGTTTTTTTTGTTTGTTTGTTTGTTTGTTTTTTTAATGAACTCACCACGGATTTACCACAGTGCTGTGTCCCCAGGCAACATAGGATGCTTTCTCATCTCTAGCAGGAGATACAGTAGCTACGTAGACTTGATTATCAACAGCTCTGTGTTCAAAGAAAGATAAGGGAAGGGGAAAGTTAATAGAATTTTTTTTCATACCAACAGTTAACTAAGCAGAAGGGAAAGAATTCACTCTGATGAGCAAGCTATATATTGTCCCAAGGACTAGCCAAAATTGTAAATGATATGAAGATCAGAGAAAGCAGAGCCTGGAAAAAGAAGTCTCTAGCACCTGCTCCACAGTTAGCGGGTAGAATGAATTACATGTTCATTCAGTATGCGGCATGGTTGATTGAAGCTGACCAAATGAATAAATAAACCGCATTCAGGAATCTCAGGGTCTATTTCTATCTGTAATTAGAGCAGTTCTCAAATGGTAATTGGCTTTTCTATCTACAAGTTTGTGTGAAGGGTGCTTAGAGGGAAAAGGGTCCTTGAGAGGGCATTACTGCGGAGGGGTTGGCAGGAGTGAAGGTTAAGCATTTTCTGCTTTTCTTCTTGACAATAAAATCATTTTGGTATACCAAGCAAGGCTTGAGGAATGGTGCAGCTCCAAGGACAGAGTGGCCCTGCAGCACCATTTCTGATACATAGTGTCCTTTGGAACACAAGAACAGCTCAGTTCCACATGCTAAATCTCCCTCTGGAACAGGAGGATAAGCTGTTACTTTGTTCTTACCGTCCCCTTTGCAGCAGTTCCCAATGAGCTGGTCCTGTTGTCATGTTAAAAGCCCCTGGATATACCAGCAGCTGGCAACCTTTGTTAAAAGAAAATTAGAACCCAAAAGGGAAGAGTGTTAAACCGTAGAGTCCTTCACATTGAGGCTCACGGTGAGTATTCTTTCAGTACTTCCTGACCTCTGCCCAAAATGTAACTAAATGGACCCTGTCCATGCATGATATGGGTGATTACTTATGTCAGCAAAGCCCTGTGATACATTACCAAGTGTGGGATAAACTCATCACTCTGTCAGCAAATGTGTATAGCAGGAAACAATTGTTACTGTACTCAAGGAGAACAGCCACTCATTTGAATCACACTCTTGGTCACAAGATGCATTTTGTGTTACTGGGCGAGGGTAAGAGTGCTGGATCACATAGGTTGCCCAGTATGTACCACCCTGAAACAGCCCCGCATAGTTCAGGCCTTAGTGCTAACCATGCTCCATTGGGTGACCCAGCCTCACCTTTCTGCCCGTAGACTTGAGCCATCTCAGCAAATCTGATATCGTAGCAGATGCCCAGGCCCACTTTACAGTACGCTGTTCTCAAAACACAAGAGACAACAGTCAAATCGCTATCACAAGTACAAAAAAGCGATCACAAGACACCCTGCAGCCGTCCTGCCAGCTGTTATATGTCTCACAGTAACAAGAGGAGTGATATTTAAACGTGTATCCTTCTCTGTAACAAGCATTGGCTACTTGTGGGGGAGAATTCATGCTTCATGATGAGGAGAAGACTGTGAGCAGCAGTCCTATCTACACTTTAAAAAACAGCCATTTCCACAAAATCCTGTTACAGCAGATCTTTGTGTAATGTATTCCTCTCTGATGTAGCTGCGGGTTTTTCAATTATTTTATTTTCAAGAAAAGAATGCACTTACTGCGCTTCATGGACTAAAGAAAATACACGTACTTTTTTCCAGCATGCACACTGCAAGAAGGAAAAAGTGACCAGGGGATATGAGATTCTTCAGAAAGCTCAGTAAACAGGAGGTGTTACTTTTTGAACACTGTGGAGGGTGAGGGGAGTAGGTGTCTTGTTTTTTTATCTGATGTGTTTGGTTCAAGAACGTTGGAATGGGATTTACAGTTGTTATATCCATTATTATATCATCCTCACATGAAACAATGTGCCAGTGTAGCTCTTTGCTACAGACATTCTTTTTCCAAGCCATTTCTGTAAGAACCATTTTAAAGATGTAACTGCTATAAAAAATATACAGTAACTTCTCTTTAACAAATCAATAGAACCACTATTTATTAAGGGAAGTGCCATGCTCTATGCTTCAACCCTTTCTACTCCTCTGACCTTTTGCAATCACATTGTCTTTTAAGAAGTTTCAGAAGTGACCCATGCACTTGGAACAAACTTAAACGTATATTTGCCATGGTTGTCAAATGCCTAATATAAATCTGATAGTCTAAAAATCCATTGAGGGGAGGAGAAAAGGGGGAAGAGAACTCCAGAATGACTGTAGTGTTATTGTGGTAGAGCTCCTTGAAGAGACACCTTGTTTTATACTCACGAGTATCAAACATGGAGAAGCTATTCCCTGGACTCAACGTTTCAGACTCTTTGAAC
Organism: Rynchops niger; assembly: GCA_013400035.1. Taxonomy (NCBI): domain Eukaryota; kingdom Metazoa; phylum Chordata; class Aves; order Charadriiformes; family Laridae; genus Rynchops; species Rynchops niger. The sequence continues at coordinate 6,947 of VXBH01003754.1, read as the reverse complement.
TGTATCTTCCCAGGAATATTAATGTCAAACAAATGAACCTGTAATTATGGTATGAATAATAACAATTAATAACAATTTATCTGCTTGGTATTTGAGCGTCTTTCTATTAGGCATGTGATTTCTAGTTATCATTATCTAGACTGCCTTTTGGTCAGGATCACAACTAACCACGATGTAAGATTGTGAGATCTCCTAAAGATAATTTAAAGCAGTTTTCTTCTTTACAGAAATATCCATGTCTAAAAAACAAACCAAAAAAGACTGACCATTTTAAAACACACATATAATTTGTGTGACCCAAGTGATGCACATATCAAACCTTTATGTTGCTTATTGAATAGAATGCCCTGTCCTCCCATGCAGTAATAGAGAGTAGTTAAAAAATAGCTAAAAATATAACAATTACTTTGTAGTATGGCTCTATATCTTCCTTACGGAAAGAATCCCTGCAAAATAGCTAGATATCCTGATCTAACAAGTAAATTTGCAAAACAAAGGATACTTAATAACAATATTCTGCCATCTTACCTTCCTATGCTTTGCCAACATTGCACCATCAGGCCCAAAGACAGTACATGTATTATACAGCTTTCCACCATCCTCTTCTGGAATGGATCCTTTGTAAAGGCAAGAACAAAGATTTCCCCCATTGTGTTATATGGAATCTTGATCCAATGGCACTAATAGACACTGCCTGCTTTTCCCTCAATGAGATGGTCACTAAGAGTAAACTACCTCCAATGAGATGTATGCTGCACTCCCTTGCAACTTCTGAGAGCTTTTGTGTTGATTCCCCAGGGATCTTCTCTGCATACTCCTTGAAGTATTGGGTTCCATATGGAGAATTAAAGCATTCCTAGAATTTGTAAAAGGAAATGTTAAAATCTACCAACACCACTGCAAGGAAATGTACTTGACCTTTCAAACTTGTCTCTATCAAACAACGTTCTCATACAATCTTTAGTTACAGGAGTTTAGTTTACAGGAACTCAACAAGCAAATCAGAAAACATCAGGAGGCCAGAGAGACCTAAACAATTATAGAAAACGCAATGGGTGTGTTGGTGTGAATGCACACCAAACGGAACACAAGCTAGGAGTATCATGCAAGCAGCAAGTAACAAGGCTAACACATTTATCAGTCTAGACTTAGCAAGATCACAAGGGATGTCCTCATCAGAACAATAGACCAAGTTCTACCTAGCTCATTTGACAAGTTACAAGTCAAATAGATCCTCTCAAAACTGTGAAATGCTCGTGCTTGGCCACAGCCCACGATTTCTTAATTTTCAAAAGAACCTTTGCAAAAGCATGCGTTTCTCAAAATCACTTATTCTTTTGCTAAAACCATCCTTTAAACACCACTTCCTCACAACTGAACAGTGTCTTCTGTCCTAGGCTCCAGTTAAAGATTTGCTATCTCTCAGAATCAGGCATGTAATCTTTAGACAGCAAGATCAACAGAGCAGTTTAGGTGCCTAAACTAGGTGGCTAGTGGTATTTGAGATGCCCAAGATACCCAGAACTTTTACTCTGCGTTATATTTGCCAGCTCTGTGAGGCTGTGAGACATCCTCCCACCACTTTTTTTGTCCCCTTAAAGGAGTGCAGCTGAAGAGCACAGATAGGCTATCAAACAGTAGTATATCTACAAACATTACAAATTGGTTTTCTCTCAAATTTTTCCTGGTTCAGAAATGAGAACAGTTTAACACAAGACAAACATGTCACAAGAAAACTGCCATATGCCTCTGCAGAGGTGTAGATTATATAGTCAGTGCAGGTTACTTCTGTTCTTTATGTAGTGTGAGTTTAAAAAAATAAAAAGTGGAGGGAAGAGAATATTTCATGTCCATGTCCTAATGCCAGTACCAAATTTACCTCCCAAAAGTCTGTGAAAAACCTTGCCCTTGTTTGACAAGTTTTACTCTAAAGGCATAAATTATCATTGGTCAAGTCAGTATCTCAACTAAATAGGTCTGGAAAACTTCATGTTTGTACACTTGACGAAATTAGCAAAGAATAGATAATCTCAAGGTAGGAGGCCCAGGCAGAATAATCAAAGGTCACATTTGCAATGCAAGAGCTGTGTTAGCAGAGAGGAGCTGGGAAGGTTGCTTAACACTTCGCCTGTTACAGCAGGAGGGAAAACATTCTGTGTGTAAAACATTCATAACAAAAGTTCACCCAGAGAACTTTGCACTCCTAAGTCAGGAGCTGCATGGCACAGGGGTAACACAAGAAGCCCCAGGAAGAGAGGAAAAAAGCTCAAAGCTGCACTAGGAAGGTCACCTTGCTGCCAGCACACTCATCTGTGTGAAAATTCAGCATGGTAATCATGGCTGAAGTCCAAAAAGTAAATCAGAAATGGTCGGTAACTTTAAGTGGCTTTATGTTGCCACACAAGGCAGTCACAAGAGAAATGTGCCATAATCATAATTCAGCCACAAATGAACCGCTGGAAATGTCTTAAGTCTATTTTGTTTTTCATGGACTACCTCATCTGGAATGATTATGGCAAAGAGAGTCACAGTATACCTGTTTTCTTTCATCTTCGTATCAACACTCTCTAGCTGAAAAGCACCTTTTCCTACAATTCTAGCACAGAAGGCTTCTGCAGTGTCACTTTTGTGAATTCACAACTTAGCAGTAATGGAATTGCCTGCGATTTAACCAGCAAAAACTTAACCAGGATCTTATACCACAGAAAAGACAATCTGCTTTTTTTGTTCTTGCTTCTTGTTTTCCCCTTTCTTAAGTGTGCTGCTAGACAGAACCCCTGGTTTTTTTCCTATTTTGGAGCCTCATACAGCATCTGAGCTATCCAGAGAGAAACAGGAATATATAATGCATTAGTAACACTAGAAAGTGGTTTCCAAGGGTTTGAGGCATAGGTGCTAAGTAGACCATGATCTTTACTCACAGGTAGAGCCACAACTTCTGCTCCTTTAGCTGATGCTTCTCTCACCAGTCCACAAGCTCGTTGAACGTTATCTGATTTAACAGTAGATACATGAAGCTGAATAAGAGCCAGACGGAAGTCTAATGTCAGAAAAGAAAAAATTAGTCAGCAGAATTCCCCCAGGAAACACGCAGAATTCACTAATGAGCATTTAACAAAATTAATTTGCTTATACATTAACATATATGCAACCCCCTTCCAACTCATTTTGCAGTCTGTCTATGACTCTGGAAACAGTCTCTTAACACAGGGAGAACATTCAAACCTAGGCTTGCTAATGGGAACTGTACATCATCATCACTCTGCTCAGGTCAAAGATCACACAGTTCACATGCTAGTAACACTTAGCCCAGGCAGTATCCAGCCCAAGTTCTAACAGAACATACTGTGTGACAGAAAGAGAGACCACTGGTAACCCAGAACCGGTTCTTCCTTCACAGTTTGCTACACACTTTGTGAGCCTATCTTTTTGTTGCACCCGTCACCTGACAACTGCATGTCCTAAAATGCCACTAGCAAACTAAAGGATTGGATAATACCAAAAGCACCAAATATGGGAATAGTTTCCTTTTATCCCTCAGATCACACTAGGCCTGGGAAACGGCTATAAAAACCCAATAAAGGTAATATCTTTCCTGATCATTTCTTTGCAATATGGTTTCTGGCCAAGAGACAACTGCAAGCGTTATCATCAGTGTCCCTCATACAGTCAAAGACCACTATAGGATAAAGAAAAACCTGCACGCAACACAGCCTTAGTGGTCAGGGAAACAGGAAGAACCAATTCAAGTGAAGATAAGATCAGGTTAGGAACATTCAGGCAGAACATCTATCTTCCTACTTTAGTTCTCACTTCAGTAGCCAAGGAGCTAGTTTCTAGAGGTTAAGCAAATGATTAATGCTCCCTTCACCACTCTTCATGTGAGAGACTCTTAATATTTGGTTTATTGAGTAAACAAAGCTGCACTGAGATTTTGAACCGAAGTAACTGTAGTTAGCTTCCAGACCCGCTTAGATAACCATACTAGGAATGTGTCTAAAACTTTACCACATTTGTGGAATGTGTTTCACCTCAGAGAAACTGGACACTTAGAGATTAGCATTTCAGCATAAATTCACTTTTGCAATAAAACCAAAAAAGTATCTACTAGGAAAAAATTTAACTAACTTTCTTCCCATAATGTTTAAAACACAAGGAAACCATTAATCTTATTTTCCATACGCCACAGGCTTGGAGTTTGTTAAAAAGCAAAACGAAAGCTCAGTCACAACAGAGTATGTGTACCCACAGTTTTGTTTAAAAACATTGAGATGTAGAAGTAACAGAAATACAGAGAAACGTGCAACAGTGCTGTAGAGGCCCAAGATCTCTTCTTCTAGCCTTGCTAAGCTGCTTCAAAAACTTCTTCAGAAGCAATTCTTAGGACAAGCCTCTAACAATGCAAACCACACCAGGGTAAAAGTGTATCGGAGTAAAATAACGGTTTGTGTTTGTACCACTGAAAAACCTGGTGGGTTTTTTTTGTTTATTTGTTTGTTTTTGTTTTTTGGAAAACATCAGAAACTAAGCACATCTGGTTTGTTCAGCTCAAATTTCTTGCCAAGCCGACCACTGCAGCAGTACCCAGAGACGCATAGCCAGCGTTTTCNAGGAGGAGGAGGATGATGAGGAGGGGTACGAGAGGAAGTGGCCGTTCGAAGCAACCGTTGCTCCGCCCGCGCCGCCACTCACTGGCCATGGCTCCGCG
>VXBH01003752.1:94513-138402 GCA_013400035.1 Rynchops niger | reverse complement strand
CCTTGTTAAAACATTAGCTTTTCTTTATAAAAAAAATTATATATATATATATAATATATATATTTCTGAGCAGACAGCAGTGTTCTGCCCAGTTCACAGAACTGGAGGCTGAGATCAGAAAGGTATTTTCTCTCCTTTTAGCCTTATTCGACCATTGTGGTGACAGTCTTCCAAACAAACAAACAGAAGAAATAAAATAAAATAAAATAAAATAAAAAGGAAGAAAGATATTTAGCAGATGAGTTTTGCCTATAACAAGCTCCTCTAGTACTATCAGCACAGACCCACTGCTGACAAATTTGAATAGTGCAAACTAGTTAGAGGCAGTGGGAATGTGCTGAAAGATGTCCATTAAGGTCTGACAACTTTGTTTTTTTGTTTTGTTTTTAAGACCCTCAGAGTTTCTATTAGCTGGAGTCTTCCCGCCTGCCCCCAGGAGCTCTGGATTGAACCAGGGCACGAGGAAAAGAAGGGGCATTTGTACGTTTGACGTAGATGTTCCCCTTCCCCCAGAGCTGCCCCACCTGTCCTTCAATCAATCCAGCGCATCCAAGCTCAGAGGAAGCCGATTTCTTTGCGGAGGTTCCAGGCTGCAAGACGGAGTTAAGGTCAAAAGGTGGAGAACAACGAAGGGTCCGATGTCCCAGCTTAGGAGACTGGTAATTGTCCCATTGCTTGGAGATCCCTTTTCTCAAGTGCCCAAGACCAGTGGAAGAACGTGGTTTTGCCAGACTGGAGTGATTTGCGGTGGGTAAGAAAGAACAGGTACCGATTTGGGACTCTCTCTTCCCCAGGCACATTTCTATCTCCCAGCTCAGGCCTGGGAAACAACTGCCAGGTTCAAACGCACCTTCTGAAGTTGGCTACGACAGGGGTAATACTGGCTACGGCCCCTTTTTGCAAGCTGAAATTTTAGCCTTTGGAAATCTTGGAAGGAAAGAGTGAGACGGCACAAGGAGCAGGAGTGTGCTTTTCACGTGAAAAGTACAGCACCGAACCGACAGCAGCTGGCAGAGCAGATGTGGCAACGTCCTTTCGAGAAGTAGGTGGCTTTCACCTCCTCCCCAAGCACCAGTCCTTACCCATCGCTCCACCGCTTGTGTCTTTTCAGGCTGGGTTTGGATGCAGCTGAGGTGTCGGGGCTTCGTACGATGGCTATAGAGAGAAGAGCATCCTAAGAGCCCGGCAGATGAAAAGCAGGTGAGAAATCTCAGCTACGGGACTTCTTCTTAACCTCCCCACCTGGGCGAAGCAGACCACGGAGGTACTGCCACCATGTCCCACTTCCCCAGCTGTGTCACATCCAGTGCTGCCTCCGCGGGCGCTGCCAGATTCCTCTGCGCTGTGCAGAAAGGAGCCCTCAGCAGAGAGGCCTCCCTCCGCCAAGGTCTTGGCCAAGGATGCTCGATGGTCTCTAGTGCCTCGGCCCGGGGGGCTACACCCACGTGAACCCCCGTCAACCGGCAGGCAGCTGGTGTTAACTCTCTCCTCCACTCCGCGTGGAAACACAGCTTCGCTTTGAGCATGTGTGGCACGGATCAGGGCGGCAGGCAGCCCCCCACCTTCGCTCCTCCCGATACCAGGGCTTGGTCAGAGACGTACTGTCTTCCAAAGCACCTCTTGGCATTGCCCAGCGGCAGGAAATGCTTCTTGGAAGCCTTGTGCTCATTGCTCTAACAGTATCAAAGTTGACTGTGGAAAGCCACATTCCCCTGGCTGAGAGGAGTTGGCTGCTGGTTTGTTCGGGAGCTTAGCCCTTGTCCTGGGTAAGAGGAGCTCCCTTTTCATTCATGCTCTTTAAAAAACAAACAGAAAAAAAGAGACGCAGAGGAGACAGGTATCAGTACTGGGTGGGCGGCAACACGAGGGGGCAGAAGCAGAGAGCCCCGCTGTGCTGCGGACCTGGCCCTGCTCACCGCGACCTCTCGGGCTCCTCCGAGATCAACGGAGACACGGGAGCCCCAGGTTTCCCCTCTGCCCAGTTCAGGCCCAACTGGCCCCTCGACCCTGGCCTTTGGCTCCTAAATGTTTCCAACCAGGGCCGGACCTTCTGGGTACAGGTACAGGCCAGGGGAGGGACGGAGGAGAGATGACAGTATCACCCCGTCAGTCCCTAGGCACTGGTGTTCCGGTAGAAGGCTGCTTTACAGAGAGGCTGTAAACCTCTCCGCAGCCTCTCCTCTTGGGTGCAAGATTCCTTCTAAACCCTGGGTTTCAACATGCAGTCACCTTCGTATTTCATCCAATAGGGCCAGCACTGCCAGGGGCACATTGTCCCATCCAAGTCCTAGGGGTAACAGAGACAAATCTATGGCCTGTCTCTGCCTCACTTCTGCAGCAGGTCTGGCGCGTGTCTGCACACACGCGCGGCAGGGCACCTCGGGAGCCTCTGTGCCTACCCACGACCCTCTCTGGGCCCTACAGAAGTCCTTGGAGGTAGGATCAGGACGTGACACCGGCTAGCCAGGGATGCAGCAAAGCCGGTGGAACATTCTGCCTCTGTTGCCTAAGCCGTGCCCTTGTTCCCCCAAGTTAACTGCAGCGCAGACTCTCTCTCCCCGGGTCTGTACAGCGCCTAGCACCACGAGCTCGGTGGGGTTAGGGTAGTGCTAGCAGCATACGCACCGTTCCTTTTGGGGTGTTGCCATCAGCCTGCAGGTTGAGAAACGGGTTAGTCTGTGCTGTAAGGACGGGTGGGATGCCTGTTCCTGAAGCCAGCAGGCTGTTGCCAGCAGCGCTGAGCGGTGGGGTGGCCTGGGGGGCCATGAGGGCATTGCTAGGGTTGAGCTGCTGGGGGGAGAGGGAGGCCATGAGAGAGCTGCTGCTGGGGGGCGGCTGAGGGGCCGAGGTCATCAGGGCGCTGGTGCTGGAGTGCAGGGGGGCGGAGGTGGCTGCCAGGAGGCTGGTCATGGAGAGCTGGGACGAGCTTGTCATCTGCAGCCGCTGCAGCTCCCTCTTCTGCTGGATTTGCTGCATCATCTGGAACACCAGGGCCTGCTGCTCCTGCCGGGAAGGGTGAGCAAGAGAAGTCAAAGGAGGGACAAAGGGCTCAGGAAGAGGTGACACCTAATACAAAGGAGCCACATTGGCACACTCCATCCCAGAAATGCTACTGGGGACAGGGAGAAAGTCCCCTTGATCACAGCTCTATAGGTGGAGAGGGGAACAGTCTGTCTTGTGTTCATTAACAGCCTGTGCTTATGACCTTTCCAACCCTGCTGTTTCCTGAAGCGTAGGATTAGCCAACCCCACCTGCAGGCACACGAATCTGCTCAGCTCTTTCCAATCAATTGACCCATGGATTTTAAGTCTGTGGCATTCGCTATCCTGAATTTCTAGACTGGCTCCTAATTTCCTTCCCCAGCCCGTCCCGTTCACAGCTATCCCTGACCCACAGGGTCAGTGTAGGTGAGCTGGACCCGCGGGGGACGAGGGCCACGGCTCACCTGCACCCGGAGGGACGCCCTCGAATCCAACCAAACTGCGGAAATCACTATAGCAACCATCGACCAATGCAGCAGGCTGAGAGCTGACATTGTTCCCGTACCCACAGGGATGCAGCTGATGACACGGTGACATCAGCTGCTGTAAAGAGAAGCCCTTTGAAATTTGCTTTTCCCGGGTTATAAATAGCCTGACCCAGAAATCTGTCCAAAGCAACGGGCCAAGTTCATGGGAGACGTAAATGAGCACAGCTTCATTGACGGGAACTGTTAGCACTCCTGTGCAACTCCGCCGCAGGGGAGGGACACCACAGAGGTTTCTGCAGGGCAAGTGAATGCGGTTCTTACACACTCAGGGGTGTGTTTACCATCCCTCCGTGCAGCCATTCCCACAACAGCCTCGGACGGGGCTGCTCTTTTACCCAAGAGGACGCAGGCAGAAAGCCAAGATCCTCAGAACAGCTGCCTGATCCTTTTTCTGATGCTGAAGTCCTCAGCCACCTACACAGTCCCCCTGGCATCTCCAGTTCTCCATGTCAATGTCCCCAGATGGGGCTCGCCCTCCTCAGAACCAAGTGGTTTGGTGCTTGTATCTTTCTAAACTCAAGCAACGTCCTCAATCGAGTTCCTCTTCTCCTGTGGGCCACAGCGCATCTGCAAGCCCAGAGCGCAGCATGCTTGCAGCAGCAGGAGCAGACATGATTTGCATTCAAAGATGGTCGGAGGAGGTAACAGCACTCCTGATTTTACGGTGGCTTAGCGTTACCATGTTCTCACACCCTCAGGATGTGGGAAACCCAGATTAAGTTTTTTCCTTTGTATGAAAAAGATCAAATCCCAGTCTCCCTCCCTCCAGGAGGTGCCACACCTTCCTGCCTAAAGCTTTTCTCCTCACTCTACCCTCAGGATCCCAGAGCCACGGAAAAGGCACATGACTCTTTGCAGCCCTGTGGGCAGGGGATTCACATGAAGGAGGGAACCCTAAGTTTTGCTCTCTGCTCTGAGACTTTCCCATTAAACAGCTCATCAGATAAAAGGTGCCAGCAAGCACACTTACCGGATTAAGCGGCTGGGAAGTCAGGAGCTGCTGAAGCTGCTGGAGCTGTTGTTCGTGTTGGTGCAAGACGTGCCTCTGCTGCTCTGTCAGGGGACTCAGGCTGGGCATGCTGCAAGGGGAGCAAGGCGGGGAATGTCAGCGCAGCCTGTCTTGGTCCTGCATCCATCGGGCTTCCCTCCCTCCCGGTGCTAAGCTTCTGCTGGAGAGGGCAGGGCTGTCCCCGCGAGCTCCCCGTCCTCACCTGCTCAGGCTGGTGGAGAGCTGCAAGGTCGGAGGCCCGCTCGCCTGCGTCAGCGCGCTCGGAGGCTGGGCGGCCTGAGCTCCGTTCAGATTCCCCAGGATCCCGTTGATGGGCATCTGCTGGCCTCCTGCCAGGGTCCCCATCAGGCCGTCCACCATGGGCACCGTGGAGAGGCTGTGGCTGGCAGTGGTGCCTCCCCCCAGCCCGCTGCCTGCCACCCTGGCCAGGCCATTCACCTGCTGCACCCCGGGCAGGGGTAGCGAGGCAGGACTCTGCTGCAGCATGGGCAGGGGCGGAGGAGTGCTGTGGAAGGACAGGGAAGAGCTGCTCCTGCTGGGGCAACCTGAATGAGGGTCCTGGGGGAGAAACGGACATAAGAGCATCGGACTGGGGCAGCTTGTGAAAGGTCAGCTCAGCTCCAAGGGTGCTTTGCGCAGGAGCTGGAGGTGGGAAGGGGGGCTGTGAGTGCAGGTGTATGCTCAGAAGGGTCCCAGAACTCAGACATGCTTTTGCTGGATCTCTACAAGTGCGGCCAGAATAACCTAGAAGCATTCTCAGCTCACGCTCCCAGCCTCAGACCCTCAGCACTGAGATGAACTGAAGAACAGGCACTCCAGAGAAAGAAACCTGATTTCTGAGCCTGGACTACAAGGCTTTATGAGCTGGATATCAAGTCAGAGTACTGGGACTGCACTGCTCTGTTCCCCCCCAAGTCCCTTCCCCAGCTGACGGATGCGGTGGCCAGTGTACCTCAGAGGAAGTGGAGAGCGAGTTCTCGATCCCAAAGCTGTTCTTGCATGGGGGGCTCTTGCTGATGCTCAAGGAATCGTTGTTGCAGACTACAGAGGAAAGAAGTGAGGATGCGATCAGGGGTGGAGCCTGACGTTGCCACAGCAATAGCAAGGGACAGTGCACACTGCCAGTGGCTACAGAGATAAATGGGTCAGATCCTCCCCACTGTGACCCCCTCCTGCCCACCCCAGGGCGCCGCTATGAAAGAGCACAGGGTGATGCTTCCCACCGTTCCCCTCACCGTTGGGAGGCAGGATGTACTGGGCCTGGCTGCCTGGGCCATTGCTGCTGGTCACCACAGGGAAAGGAACGGAGAGCTGCACGTTGAGAAGCTGCAAACGCTCTTTCTTGGCTGTCAGCGTCATGATCTGCTCCTGGAGCCGCTGGTTCTCCTTCTGCAGCGAGTGCAGGGCTTTGAGCATTTCTACAACTGCAAGGAACAGAAGTGGGGAAGTGGGACAGGGTCAGGGGAGAAAATGGGGGATGGAAGAAAGAGGAGAAGGGGATCCACAGGAGATACCGCCATTAGACCACAGCAGGGAAAGAGACTGGCCCCAGATCGCAGTCCCACTGCCAGCTGCTCCCCCATGGCACAGACTAGTGCTTTGTCCCTCACCCAGCTCCTTTGCTGGTGGGCAAAATCCCAGCTGGCTCCCACACAAACACGGACAAGGACCTCTCCTCCCACAGCCCATGCCCCAAGTGACTCACTGTTTACGCCGGCTTCCCCATTGCCCTGTTTCTCCAGGAGCTGCTCGATGTTCGGTGTGGCTTGGGGAACATTCTCCAGCTGCCCGCTGCTGCTACAGGACACTGTCTGGTCGAAGAGGGTTGGCAGGCTGCTGATGGGGGACCTGCGGAAGGGTCGGGGAGATGTCAGAGTTGTTTCCCTAGTCTGCACCTGCCCTCCTCTGCTCCCTTCTCCCCACATCTCAACTGCCTCACACCGGGAGTGGCTGCATCCCTCCCAGCCTCAGTCCCCCCTGCTCCACGTCAGGAGAGCCGCCCGTTCCCGTTAGCCCCGGCTCGTACTGGAAAAGCAAACCTGCCTCCTCCGCTGTCATCCCACCCCTAGCCCCAAGGAGTAGGGAAGGAGCTGCCTCTACTTCCCCCAGTCTCTTTCCCTTTCCTTGCTGTGTCATCCCACGGCATCCCGGCGTCCGGCCGTGCCCAGGCAGCTGCGGAGGCACCCCCGTGCCCGGCGGCGGGGGAGGACTCCTGAAGGACACTCACATGGAAGAGAGACTCTCCTGGGGCGACGTCCCTCGGCAGCCAAAACTGCAGTCTTCCAGGTCAGGCTCTGGGTGGGGAGAGGGACAGAGAGGCACAGTGTTCATAGGCGTCCAGCCCTCGCAGGTTGCCCGGGTTTGTCACCCGGGGGCGGCCAGGGCCGGTCCCCGCTAGATGGGAGCACCGAGCAGCGCAGGGCACCGGCATTGCATNCCGGTCCCGCAAACCCGAGGGACGGGCAGAAAGAAGCTTTTCCTTTGGCTCTAAAGCTGCGGGGGGCGGGGGGGGAGGACACTTTGCTGGGCCTGGAAGGCTGAATCGATCCCGTGCAAAGCGCCACTCGGCTCTCCCAAGTGCCACTGCAGCCCTCTGCCTCCAGCATCCTTTCCCCAAACCCAGCTGGGGTCCTCCAAAGTTTCCAGATGTTCAGCTCCATTCTAAAGAGCTTAAATAAGTGCTTTAGTGCCCAGAAACGACCCCCGAAGCCACCCCTCTGTCCCAGGGAACTGGGACACCGCAGTGCCGGGGACGGAGCCGCTGTGCACGTGCAGGATATCTCCCATCCAAAGAGTAATCAAGAAGTGAAGCATATTTATCTGCCATTTGCTTTCCATCCCCAGAGCCTGCCAGCCCATAAACACACATTCCCCTCGCTCTGGGACATGTCAGATGTTGTGACTACAGCCTGCACCAGCTGGCTGACTTGCCCCTCCTCTTCTTCACACAATAAGAGACATTTCTAATGTGCAAGAATCCAGGAAGTCTCCTGCAGGGAACGCTGTGATTTACAGTGTAATGCCCTGAGCAGGGCATTAGTTATTGGCAGTATTTTCTACTGCCGAGAACAAGCAAACGCAGCTGTTGTTCAGCAGCTCTTACAGACAGGTACGAGCGGGATCCTCACTCCTTCATCCCTGTGGGAATGTCTTTCTGGCCATCAATTATAACTGGTCCACCCTTCTGGGAGAAGCCCCTGCTTCCTGGAGGTGAGCGGCAGCTGCCAGTCAACAGCAGTCTCCCAGTATAAGACAACTTGTGGAGACAATTTTTGATTTCAGGGACACCACAAGGCATGAAACCTTCCTAAGTTCTCCAACCAGGAGACCGCAGGAACGGTCAGAGCACAGCAGCGCTTCTCAGTCATTGTTTCCATCCAAGGACCACTTAAACCCTTTGAAAAATACCCACAGCCCACCCTGTGCAGCCTTGCTGCAACAGTTTTAACCTGCAACCAAATAAACATTCAGCTAAGCTTTGACTGCCTGCTTGTTACTGTCACGTTGTTTGCCTGCAGCCCAGGGAGCCTGCGCATGTATAAACCATTCTGGTTTTCTGAAACAGTACCAGGCTCCACATTCAATTATCTCCTGGCCAACACCACCCTGTTGCCTCCAGAGCGGGGAGATGACTGAGTTATCACACAGACACAGCACTTTCCATGGCAGCAAGTATGAAAAAGAGGGTTGAAGACAACCGGAGAAGATAAATACATTTGGCCTGTCATCGTGATGAGGCAGGATCCAGGACAAGTCGTGGGAGGAAGAACTAGACAGTAGCGAAGGGAGTGGGAAGATAAGAATCAGACTTTTTGTACTGCCAAAGGCACCCTGGTATCAACCTGCATCAGTGATAACAGTTTCTCAGTTCCCCCATCCGTAAGACAGGGTAACACCATTTCCCTGCGTCACATTAAAATTGTGAAAAGCTCAAATATTCCTGCAATGAAAGCTACATCTCCTTGGGATCCGTCTACACAGACGCTCTCAGGAAAGGCAGTCTGAATTAAAGACAAGGCAGACTAAAACTTCACAACCACCTTGTTAACGACTTGGGATTAAAGCAGTCACCATGATTTTAAGTGAAAATTGCCCCATACAGGAGGTTTAATGAATGTTAATTAATCCCTCTGGAAAAAAAACCCAAAAAGTGAATTTGTCTTAACACTCTCTGGGCCACTAGCTCCAGCAGGAGGAGATAGTGATGGACAAACCTTAAACGTGACAAAACCCAGGAGGTGTTCTAAACGCTGCCTGGAAATGGGAGAGACACATCCTGAAGTTTGTAAGATCCCAATCAAGCAAAAAGAGCAATCTTGGAAACGGAAAATAATGGAAATGGATCAGGCTTTTTTTGAGCACTTGGTATGTTGGATTTTGCCTACACGATTCATTTATTAGTAGCCGCGGGGCTGGAACAGAACCCAGACTGCCGAGCCTCCGTGTTGTGCCTGAACCGCAGGGCTATTCCTGACAGTTGACTCGCTTCCTTCTCCTGTCAGCACCTTGCCAAAATAACAGCAAAGGGGAAGCGGCAGTGGGTCATCTCCCTCTTGAGGGAAGAATAACTCTTTGAATCATCCCATTCTTTCCTTAATTACAGGTGACTGAATCACTCCTGACTCACAGCTCCCGTGCAACGGCCCTGACTCCCACTGTATACCGCTGCGCAGTTCCCTTCCCGTTGCGCTCAAGCAGATAGAAGCCGCCGGGGCCACACAGGCAAAATGCTGCCAGTGACACGCGGAGAGACAGACAGGCACCTTCCGTGGGCTTGCAAAGGTCATAAGTAAGCATACGTGTTCATTCATGCTTTACATGCAGGCATGCACACTTGTTAAGGCAAATAAGGGCACACTGGTGTCAGATTATCCGGAGAACTCGGAGCCACCTCTAATGAGGACTGTGCGCTTTAAAGTGCTTGTCACTCAGTGTGACACCGGGCAGAGTTCTACCTCCCAGGAGTTCAGCATCCAGCATGCTGAGCTGCCAGCGTTTCTGGGCTAGGGGAGCATGAGACAGTTGCACCACTAACTGCAACATCTGAAAATCAGGAGGGTGCTTTTGTTTAACTACTGGTGCAAAACAAAAAAATCAGTCCCACTCTGTTTTGGGAGAAAAAAGGAATATTATGATGCTTCAAGTTTCCTGCTTATTAACCAGGCAATTTTCCAAGAAACATGAGTTTGCCTTGGTGGGAAAAAATGAGCAGTTTTAAGTAATTCAGCGTTGGCACGTTCACGTTTGGAAGCTGAAACAGTGGATTTTGTTGTATTCATGACAAAGCCAAAGGGGAAGGGCTGAAAGTAACTCAACACAGAAATGGAAGATGAAAATTAAGAGTGTGAGATATCTCTCTTTAAAAAAAAAAAACAGAAACAAAACCCAAAATCTCAAGAAAAACTTTTAACTTATTTTGAGCAAGCAAAAGCTCACGGTAGTTTTCACTAGGTTTGTACTGGGTTACTGTGTAAAAAGAACAAATTTTGGTAGGGAAGGACTTACATTCTCACACTTTTCTAGCACATGTCCAGGGACACACCAGCAGATGTGCTTTTACGGGATTGCAAGCCAGCACTTCATTAAGGCAAACACAAGCACCCCCTGCCTTGGGGAAAAAGCCACTGTCCCTCTCTCCTAGCCCCTGGCTCTCACACGCACGGGGTGGGAGCAAGCAGGGAGGGCAGCTGGAGAACTAGGGATGCAGTTGTCTCGACTCTTCCAGGGAGACCCCTTTGGAAGTCCAAACTCACATACCTTCTGATTCACGTACCTGCCCGGCTGCTTTCCGACTGATTTAAGAGTGGGTTGATTGATAGCCCAGATGTGAGGGGGCTTCCAAAAATATGTGAGGAAGGGAGGCTAAATGTCGAACCTGCCAGTGAGAACACCTACAAGGCCAAACAAGGAAGGAGAGAGAGAGAGAAATGATTTCTCAAAAACATAAGAGGAAAATAACTTCATTATTCCATCTCCTCCTGACTCTTGAGCCCAGCTTGCTCATGAGAGAGAGTGTTAAAAATATCTCCTTGGAAGTCTCGCTAGACAGTTGAAATCTTCCCAGCCCCGTCTCAGAGCCAAGAGGTCTGAATGAGCCATGTTAACACTGAGGCTGTAAAACTAACTCTGTCCTCCCTGTAAAACACCTCTCACAGTGAACTCCCGACAAAGGACAAGGCTCTGTCTCTTGGCACACACACAGCCCACCCAGCTGGGGCGTGCGAGCCCTCCCACCAAGTTATCTGCACTGCAGAGTGAAGGTAGGGCTGGCACCGGAGGCAGGATCCAGCCGAGCAGCAGGGGACGAGCAGCACGGGACACAGCACACACCGACAGCCAGGCCTCTGCTACCTGGGCGCTGTCTGGGCTCCCCTTACAGTCAATGGAAAGCAATGCATCCTTTTCGGTTGCAATTTCTCCCACCTCGAAACAGGCTGCGTGGGCTGCGACGCAAAATTGCCTACATCTTTCTACGGACTCTAAGGGAAGCTGCAGTTGGCAGCTGCCCTCTAAACTGAAGGAAGAGTAGCTGCTCCCAAGTGGAAAAAGCAACTCCTCTGTGCCCACAAAGTGGCCCTGCTCTGCCAGTGCCTGCCCTGTCCAACGCTCTCCTGAATTAGTCCCTCTCCTGGTCCTGAGGTCCTTACCTGCGTGGTGGAGACCGAGGAGGAGGAAGCTGGGATGGTGCTAGCAAAGGGAGACCGGTTGAGCTGTGGGAGAGACGACGTACCCTGGTGTGCCAGCAGGCTGGAAGAGAGGGGTGTACTGCACACAGCTCTGAGCACTCCGCCCCCGTGGGAAATAGGGTCCTTGTTACTGGTGTAGATTCCTGCGAGGGGAGGAGACGTGTTAGAGAGCCACGCTCCCCTCCGATGGCCTGGAAGCAGCTGGTTTTCTGCAGAGCTTGATCTCAGAAGGGGAGGGTGGCACCAATGCACACGACCAAGCGTAACATGCATTTCAGCATCTCGTAGCCTGGCGTGCAGCGAGGGTGGTCACAGCCCACAATCCTTCTAGAAAAAGGTATCACAACCTTTTCCAGCCTTGCCCCTGCCCCCGTCTCGTTTGCCCCCCAGACCCCAAGAAATCGCAGCATAAAGTGACTCACCGAAGGCACAAGTCAGTGGCAGAAGAGGGGGGTGGACTCAGAGAGTCCCACTCTCTGCTGCCCGTGCTAGTCATGAGACCACACTCTTGCTGAGCCAACCTGCCCCCTTCCATGATACCCAGGGATGACGGTGGGGCACAGACAGATAAATGAGGAAGAAAGGGTGAGGAGAGAGCTGCGGAGGGAGGGGGACCCCGTCTGACTTCCCCTTGGCTTAGGCATGCAGCAGAGGCAGTGCCCAAAGCCGGGTCCCTCAGAGCCCTGCCAACATCTCTCCGCAAGAGAAGAATGGGAGAAGGAGCAGGCAGGAGAGCGGGGCCTGGCAGCCTCCTCCTCTTTGAAACATCCCTTTGTTGTTCCAAGGGGGAGGCAAAAAAAATTGGCCTAAGGTTATGATTCTGGAAGTTGCATCAATTCTTGCAGCTCCTCTCCTCTCTCAGGCAGGGCAGACAAATGGGCCAGGGCTCCCAGGCGCACACAACAAAATTATACCCCCTCCCCTTTTTGCAATCTGACCTAAATTGGAGCATCTGCAAACAACCCACAATAGACCGATGACAAGTTCTGCTGCCAGAACAGTGTCAAACCTCAGCCCTGAGCAGCAGGCCCCTCCTCTGCCTGCTGCCTTAACCCCTTCCTGCCCCACGTCCTGGCTGCCTTCAGCCCTGCCAGGCCGGGGAAGGGGACTCCGGCTGGGAACAGCCATAAGCCTCCCATCAGAGTTAATGCTGCCCCAGTCTCCCAACCCTACATGGTTGTGGTAAGACCAGGATGAGAGGTTTTGCTTTTAAAAGAGGGGTCAAACTTGAACCACTTATGAGAGTCCCTCATTTGGGGTCAGACTGTGGTCATTCAGGTTTGGCCTGTGAATATCCCCTCTCTGTATTGCTCTGGAAATGAAGCTCTGGCTAGCTTCGTTTGCTAGGTTCATAGTGCTAGGTTTTCCAGCACTTGATCAAAAAGAGTTCAAAATGCCCTCCAGTTCCAATCTGCAGCCCAGCTCCAACGACAGAGAAGCTGACCCAGAGGAGATTCTAGGATGAAGGCCAAAATGGGAAGGCAAGACCCAGATGTGCATTTTTATAGCTCCTGGGAATGAATTAAAGGGACTGGACCCTGTGCTGACAGGTCCAGACACCAGCCAAGCGTGAAGAAGACGACAGCATGGCTGGGAGGAACTCTGCACACCTGGAGCCCTAAGGGGGAACATACCTGAACCCAGCAGGGGGGACTCCATGCTGAGGCTGGGCAGATTCCCCGTGTGGCTGAAGGATCGTGAAGAGTTGCCGATGCTGGAGCTAACAAGAGAGCCCCCGGAGAAGGGTGACGAGGAAGTAGATGTGGACCCAGCCAGCTGGGCACCCAAAATCTCTTTGCTTTTGCCCCCTTTTGGCCTGCCAGGCCCATGTTTGTTCTTCTTGCTACCCTTGTGCTTCTTTTCCTTCAGCACCTCTCCCTCCTCCATGCTGAGGGATGGCATGCGCTTGTGGCTGCTGCTGCTACCACTGGTCCCGCTGGTCCCCACCGCAGGGCCGCTGACAGGGTTCGAGGCCTTATAGTCCACGGGGGAAGCATCACGGCCTCTCTGCTGGCTCACCGCGGAGGTGGAGAAGCGCATGATGGACCCAAAGCCGGAGAAGATAACCTTCTGCTCAAAGATGTCCCCCTTCTGACCTTCATACAGAGGGGAGCAGTGGGAAGAAGAAGAGGAAGAGACAGGCTTCCGGTACTTCTCGTCGTCCTGCTCAAGCTTGGGGAATGTCACAAAGTCCTGGGAGCACTGCAAGTTGCTGCAGGAGGTACCTGGGGGAAGCAGAGGGGAAGCAGCTATAGGAAGGCTCGTGGTGGCAGTAACTCAGTCCATAAGGCAACAGAAGCACAGTCACAACGCAGGTCCTCTGGCAGAGGCTAGTTACTGAGCTGGAGGACATCTTTGTCACCTCCCAGCCCTGCTCCCCCTGCATTGCTTTGACACTCTCTAGCAAGCATGAGAGGTGCACACCAGTGGCTTCATCCCACCCAAACCTGCACGTGTCTGCTCCCCCAGGCCCTGCGTCACCACTGTCCCTCCCACTCCGATGAGGGTCCCAGGAGATGAAATAGGCTCGCTGTTACGACAACAGCTCGAAAAAGAACTGCGCAAGGTCGGAGCAGATGGGAGCCCTGCAAGGCTTTGACTCAAAGCTCAGGGGAGACTGGATATCAGGTTTTGGCTCAGGTCTCTCTACTCATACTCCTTAAAACACTGCTGCAGACAGTACCACCTACGGAGGAGAGGGCAGGTGCTGCCCATATTGCCTGTGCACAGTATCCCTTCCCTCCTCCCTCCACTCAGACATCTGGATCTGTTTTCCCTTGCAGTGCAGCAGGCCTGCACAGGAGGGGAGCTGTAACACTCATCTGACTCAGTTCTTCCCTCTGTGCATGGAGTTAATAGCAGTAAGACTTTTCCCTTTCCCTTCAAGGGGTTAAGGAAATAACCATCAGCAAAGTTTCACGGCACTAGCTGATGAACGGGTATCTTTAGAGACACAGAGATATCAAAGAGAAGCAAAGCAAAACATCCCCCCCATTCTCCCCTCCTCTCTTGCCTCTCCTTCACCCCTTACCTGCAGGCTGGAAGGTCCCGCTGGCTGAAGCTGAGCTGAAGCCAACTGAGCTTTTCCCGCTTCCCGTCTTTTTGCCCTTGTGGCTGCTGCCATGGCTTGAGGACTTCTTGCCTTTCACCTCCGACCTGCCGACCTCCGAGGTCTCTTTGCTCCCCTCATGGTGGCTGGTGGAGCCCTGGCAGCAGCAAACACAGAGGTGACTCACTCAGGCCAGATGTGGCCGCAGCAGGGGCTCTTTTTACCAATTTCCCCTTAAGAGAAGTAATTGCCCCCACTGCCCACAAAGTGGTGGCCAGGTCATCTTGCTTAGGGGAGAAAAAGCAATATTTCCCTCTATTGCTGCTTGGTGGCACCAGGCTTTATGCTCCTAGGGATTACGCTCATCCCATCTCACTGCAGGAAATTAAACAGGGCACCAACAATCAGGGCACAGACATCAGAGATGTCAGAGGGTTATTCAGCCCAAATAAAATCTGAATTTGGCTGCGATTCAAGCATGTATTTCAGCTGCGTCTCTCAGGTGTGCTACTCTCAGCAAGGTCATTCCACCTGGGGAAACTTGCTCATCCTTGTGCTGTGATGGGACTTTCCCTAGCTTCCCTAAAGCATCCACTGGAGCACCTCCCCTGCCAGCCCAGGGCTTTCCAAATCTACTGCAGTAAATATTTCACAGTGATACTGTTAGAGCAGCATCTGACCATGCAGCAACAGATGCTATCCAAACCCCGTATAAGCCCGCAGGAGACAGGGAAGCAAGGGGAATGAAGAGGCTGACCAGATGCTAGGAAATCCAGGAGCTTGGGATGAGAGAGAGAAGTGTGGGAGTTTAGCAGGGGGAGAGTGGAATGAACTGAAAACCAGATCCCCCGGGGCACCCACGCTAGGATATGAAACCTTCACCTTCAAGTCACTTCAAAGCCAAACTAGCAGTGTTCAAAGATCGCTTCTTGCAAGATATTACTGCAACCAATCAATATTATAGATATAGCTCCAATGTGATGGCTACAGCCCAAAACATAACACCTGTACATTAGTGCAAACACCTCTATCTCTTACTGAGCAGATATAAGGAAGACACAGAGAAGCACAATACCTTTCTTACATTCCACTATCCCTGACTCCAGATGACCTCTTCTTGGGGAGAGCTAAAGAAAAAAGGGCTTGTAATGCAGACTCATGAATGCCCAGATAAAAATCTTTCCCCATTCCTCCCACATGGTTTAATCACTCTGCACAATGCAACAGCTGGCAGCCTAACACACACCAGATGTGCCGGGAATATGAAAGACAGGAGGAAGGGAGTGGTGGAAATTAGGGGGGAGAGGAGGGGGAATCTGTATTTTCTCATCACAGACTCCTGGATGTAGGAGATTAGGCCTTCTTGATTTATGAGCTCAGAGGGAGCATGAAAATCTTTCCGACTTTCCACATCTGCCTGGGGAGGGAAAGGAGAGCAGTGTCTGGGGGCTATGGGAAGTCCTGAGACTGCTCACGAAGTCACAGGAACGAGATGGCTCACGTCTCAGCAGAAATGCAAAGCCCCGAATTTTCCCCCCATAAATTCACCTCTTTGGAGCTCCGCACAAGGTGCACGAGGCCACAGAAGGGCAGGGGGAAACCACATGAGAAGACATGTTCTAAATCCAGAGTGTCAGGAAGGGAGTGCAGGGCAAGTAATGAATTAGTGCAGGGTGGAAGGGGGAAATCTGAGCTGGGAAATAAATCTTAATTGCAAAATTAAATGGGGAAAGCAAAAGGGGGCAGGAGGGAGAGAGGCTGCGCTGGCTCAGCTGAAGGGGGTGAATGGACAGACACTCACCTGTAGGGCTGATCTGACCTCCCAGACCTCCCTGAGAGACTCCCAGAGATTTCAGGGGCAGGATTTTCCCATCTCCTGCCAAATGTTAGCCTAGATACTGTTTGCCAAACAGGTCAGGGCAGATAGATCTGTATGGTACGACCACAAGCCCTCCTCACCACAAAGGGCTCTTCTCTAGCAGCCATTCCGGAGAGCCTGAATTTGGGGCAAGGGCCCAAGCACTGCAGCCAGGAGCAGGGAGAAGGAAACTGAAACCACACTAAATCACTTCCCCTCTCTGTGCCTCTATTTCTTTCCCACTTTGCTCCGTGAAGCCTGCAAGCTCTGGGTGGCAGCGGAGCCTTCCAGGAGACACACGTGGACTGCCAAGCACAACACGGCCTTGATCTGAAGGGAAGGGTCTGCTACCATTATGCCAATATTAATAACAGTAAGGAGGGCTGCAGTCCCATCGCCTCCCTAGCGAAGGAGATTCGGGCTGCTGCAGAGCGGGAGCAGGACTGGAGAAACCTGCGTGCCTGCTGCTTGCCTTCTGCATAAACAGAGGTCTCAGTCTCTGGCTCATCAGCTTTTTCCAGCACAGAAATCCGCGTGTGTGTGTGCAGAGACAGCAACATTTCATGTGTTGCAAACAGGTGGGGGGGAGGGCATGCTGCAGAGGAAAAAAAAATAGGGAAGCACCGAGGAAGTGAGAGAGCTCTCTTTCAAAATGAGGCAGCAGCTACATTTTGGAGGTCTATTTAAAGCAACCAAGTGAAAAATGCCACCAGAATAAACCTGCTGCCCCAGCTGGAGGTGACAGTCTAATGGGGAAACTCCTGCCTCAGACCTGGAGCCCAGAGAAAGACGAAGTCGCGCGAACACCCAAGCGCAGGCATGCACGCACCTCCTTCCCCCCCGGCACTCGCTGTCCCCCGAGGGGCTGTACCTGTTTCCTGGCCTCTCTGTGACACTGTGCAGCACCCAAGCTCTTCATTCATTAATTTATTTATGGGAAATCAGAAGAGCATCTCTTTGCCTCCTGATTGGCGGGACGAGCTCCTAGAGGGAACCACTGACGAAATACAGAAGGGGTGGGGGAGGCTGGTGCCGCGTCAGAAACACAGAGCGGCTTTGCCCTGGATTAAACTACTGATGAGGGGAAGGAGGGAGGACATGAACGAGGAACAATGCAACAAGAGCGGCAGCTCCTCCAGCCCACGCACCGCAGGGCGATGTGCTGAAGCAGCCACCCGGGCAGGCTGGAAGCATCAGCTGCCTTTCCACGCTGGATCACTAGCTAGAGGTCAGACGAGTCTCCGTCAGGAGCTCTGGGCCGAAGTGTGTGTACAAGCCACGGCGTCTCTGTGTCTGAGCCACTCACAGCCTTTACCATGTCCCTTCCCTCATCCTGGAGATCAGGCAGCACTGTGCTGCTGTTCTTTGTGAGTGGGGATAGGAGACACAGATGGGCCAAACCCCTTATTTTTAAGTCCCTGATGTCACTAGCAAATTCCCACTCATGTCAGGACAAGGGATGGTAAAAGGCTCAGGGATTCCTACCACAAATATCCATGCTTTGATTTGCAGGGGTAACCATCATCCTTCCCCCACAAACCCCTACCCATCACAGTGACTGTGGATTTGCCTGAGCCAGACGTAAAGCAGAGGTACCCAGGATCTCTCAGCTTCTTCTCAGGTCCTGGGTAGATGCCGAGAGCTCAAATAACAGCGGGAAACCTGGAAAATCTCCCTGCAATCGTGCGGTCTTCGCCCTGCTGTGCTCCCTTCCCAGCACCTGACCAGGAGAGGGTGGGTGCACGGTGGCCTTGGCATCCACAGCTTAGATTACAAAACCCAGATAGAGCCAGATGTTGCAGCCCAAAACATGTAGCATGTGTGAGTGTGTGTCAACAAGTGATCATGATGTCTGCAGCTGGCAGGAGAAGGCAGCTGGGGTGGCTTGCAATCCTGCAGATTTACTGCAAGTGCAACAGAGAGCGGCAGGACGGCTCCCCAGGGGCATTTGCAGGGGGAGGGGAGAGACACGCTGCGCGCTCTTCGCCTGCTCACTAACCTTGATCGCCAGAACCAGGCACCAGCTACACGGAGAGATCCCGAGCACAGAAACTGCCTCCTGAATTTGTCTGGCAGTGTGTGACTCCAGAGCTGGAGCAGCCCTGGCTGCCAAGACTTACTGGTGAGACTCATTGCTCCTCCCCTGGTGAGAAACCCTCCTCTGCCCCAGGCCCGCTCCATGAATACCATCTTTCCAACAGGCTGTTCAAAAGCATTACTAGTTGGCAGCATTTTGTAGTTTTTGGATAGACCACATGAAATAGCCAGAAACTATTATAGCCAGAAACTATTACCCAGAGGGGATGTTTTCTGCCTCCTTCCCAGTCCCCAAGAAGTGTGTAGGAGCTCCACGTAGCCGGCCTGACAATGAATGAGAGCCTATATCCAGCACAAATCCACTCTCTACAACCCTTCCACCCCCAAATCCACCCAAAAGCCCTAGCCCCGGAGCACCACCGGGGGATTTTCAGCACGTCAGCTGCTCTGCATGTTCTCTGGAAGGGATACTCCTGCACCCCACGAGTAGGATCTTCTGCCCCTCTTTGAGAGCGATGAAAATCGCATCACCCAAAGACACTTTTCAGAGGCAGGAGGAGAGCTCAGAAGAGGTGTTGTGAAGAGTCGTTTGCATGCCGTGAATTCACACCCTAGTTTCACTTTCCGGTGTAGACAAGAGCTGAGGCCACAGCACTGTGTTTGCAGTCTGTTTGTCCCCCAGAGCAGAGTGAGGCGGTGAGAGGTTGTCACTGCACAGACGGGACACGGGAAGCCGGGGAGAGTCCAAGTGTCAGATATTACTGGTATTTAGATTCCTAGAAGTCGCAGGGAAGCACTCAGTGGGATGTTCGAAAACCTGGCAGAAGTCAGAGGTCTAGCACAACTGATTTCAAGAGGAAGACTGAAACCACATCAAAGGACCTTCTTCATAACTAAATGGTTCAAGAGGGGAGCACAGGGTGGCTGACATATTAGGTGAAAATTGGAACTGGAAAATAAAACTGGATTGCAAAATTAAAGAAAAAGGTGAACCCAGAGGCCAGGCTGCCTGAGGGAACAAGGAAGTGGGATATACCACTGTTCCTCCAAAGCAACCAAACATAGTTCCACTGCTGTCAGCCTAATGTGGTGAAGCAGCTTGAAAAGTCCTAGCATATAGGACTATAGCTCTAAAAATCCATTATTAAAGAGTTGCTGAAAGATTACAACAACTTTGACAGCAACATCTGACACTGAGGCTCAGTCGTCTGTTGCCCCAGGCTCCCTTTAGGCCAAGCAAACTGGGAGCCGACTGGAGTGTGGATTCAGGTACTGGTAACACCTCTCCATCGCCTGGTGCCACGCTACAGCCTGCTCACAGTCCCAGTGCCCACAGAGCAAGAGGTGCCAGGGCCCTTCTGCTGATTCATCTGACCGATGCTCCAGCTCCTCATTGCCGGCTCCAAACCACTGGTGATGCTCAGGGTGCCTCCAGCCCAACCCCTGCTCCAGCACAGCCTGCGCACCAGGACGGGAATTTGGGACTCACTGTATGTGGTGTCGCTTTGGCTACAGTGCAAGCGGCACGGCGAGCTGCCAGCATGCGGCTGGCGAGGACATCAAGGCCTGCACCAGCCTCCTGCAGCTCTGCACGGCTGCTCCGGGCCAGTGTCCTTGTCCCAGGCGCCCAGACACAACCATCTGCCGCCAGATCATTGGGATCTGCTCTCACCCAGCTGCCCCCCACGGAAGACTGGGGGCCGTGTCACCTGCCGGGATTACCCCTGGGGAATTTATGCTCTGGTTCATTGGGTAACAAACAAGGAGGCAATAAATTATTTGCCCAAGATCATGCAAGTGGTAAAGAGAGGAACAGACCCCAGCTCTCTTCAGACTCTAACCATGGCACAGCAGGAACTGGCAATGCTCTTCTGCAGAGTCACGTCAGCTTTTGGTTTGCCACATCTACACTACTCACTCCCCAGTACACTCTACTGGGATGAGCTGTACTCATCTAACACCCAGAAAGGACAAAGATGGTTTTGGCTTCGAATAGGACACTTGTTTGGACATGCTACATTAATGTGTTTCAAGGTTTTACATTAGTCTAACCCCTGCAATGTTACACTGATGCAACTCTCTAGAAAGCCTCATACAACCACCCCCTGAGGGGTTTGTGCAAGGTTGTAGCAGCTCTTAGGTTTGATCCAGAGTGTGTACCTTCAGTAACAGAGAGTTCAAACAATGCTTTGGGATCTACGCACAAAAAAAAAAAAAAGCAAGGGAAATACACTCTCTGTTATGAGGATTAATAATAACTCCCTAGGGAAACACTAAAACCCTGTCACTCAAGCACAGCTACAGTAATTAGGATCTCCTGAATTTTAGCTTACAAAGAGTTGAAAGCTGCTGTAAAACTGAATTGCACCCTTCCCTCCTTATTTACAAGGTCTGGCAGGGCTTTGGAGGAGACAGTGGGTAATTGTCTAACAACCACTCTAGCTAGCCAAGAGTCAGGTTTTGGATTTCAGTTCAGCTTGAAAATAATCTTCTTAGGCCATCAGCGCCTGACAGCTCTGTTAACTGGGTGAATCTGCTGTTCCCAAAAGCCAGAGCTGAGCTGCCCTAACATGAGCACAGGTAAATCAAGAGTGATTGCGGCTCAGAGGCTGTTCCTCCACTGTCCCGCTGTAACTTTCTGCTGCTCCCAGCCCGAGAACTATGAGACCAGCTTTGCCACTTCAGCTCTGACCTACATCTACTCCCTGTTTCCAGGCTTGGCCGCACACAGAACATAGAAAATCCTCTTCAGTCCTAACCCAAAGCAACCCTGTGCTGACTGTCAGGAGCTTTCACTCTTCCAGACTGCCCCTGCAGTGTTTCTCACATATGCAGACACTGCTAGCCCGTGAATTTTCATTTTCACAAGGTGGTCCCTGCCATGTAAAGGACACACAAGCCTTTCCAAGTAGCATTTCTGCGCACAAAAGGACATTTCTGGGCCATGTTGTTTATTTGGTCTAGCAGGAGCTTGGCCCTAATCCTACTGTCACTCGCACCAGAACAGCCCTACTAAGGAGCTGCATTAATTTACTTTCCCACTACAGAGAGGAGAGTACAACTCCCAAGGTCCAGGTGCTGGAGTAACCTCACTTGTTCCCTGACCCTGAACAACTGCAAACTTGGCCTTCACCTTGTCGCATGCGGGCTCAAGGCAAGTTCCACTGTGTCTATTCTGCACTACCAGAGTTTGGGGTCTCGCACAAATCACAGAAAGCTCAGGGCTATCCTGATTTACAGCCAGGTGCAAGAGTCCGCGTCAGCGGCACAATTTCATCAGAGAATAGCAGAAGCACACTGAAATCCTGACTGTGCCCCACCAGCCCTGGGCACTGGGCAGACAAACTTGCACAAGGGACATCTTCCCAGCAGGGAACCGGACTGCCTGTATGCCTCAGGAGCAAAATAGGCCACCACACTGTGCCTCTCTGCCTGAATTCTCCTGAAATGAAGGAACTAAAGAGGAACCAACCTCCCATTGTCTCCAACAGAAAAGCTACCTCTACTATGCGCTTTGAAGATTTTACGTGCTTCTAAGATTGCCTGGGTTTTTTCCCCCCTCAGCTCTATCAGTTTGTCTAATAAAAGATAACACCTCCTCCAACAAGCCTTGCCTTGCTTACCCACCTGCCTGAGCTGTTTACAATGTGGCAGCAGAAAAGGCCAGAGCATGGATATTTATCTATTCTGCGAGAGCTTCAAATCCGAACATCTGCTGCAAAACAGGCTGGCACTTACAGCTCAATCACTTGGGAGTTTAGCTGCATGATTGTGTCGTCAGTGCTGACAGAAATCAAGACAGCTGCCGTGTTAAATTCCCAAGGTGGGCGTTGAGGTGGGGAGTCAGGCAGAGAGAGGGAGAATGTGTCGAATCAGGAATCAAAATAAATGGACAAAAAGCCTTTCTCTGCTCTTCTGTACTCTCCTCCCCACTTCCTAGGAAAGCTAGTGCTGATGGTTTTCCCCTGCCCTCCCTCCCCACCCTACATTCACGCACTCACACCCTGCAGGTTTGGTACCTTCTCTGCAGCGACGGGCACCGAGGACGGGGTAAGGCTGGTGGGAGACTCCGGACGTTTTTTGTGCTTCTGTTTAGGTCTTTCCTTGTCTTTCCGACTCTGCAAGAGAAATCAGAAAGTACTGGAAGGCTAATTTTTCCTCTGCTGAGAATAGCAGTTGTAAGGGAAAAGAAAGGAGGGTGTGTAGGGGTGGATTTACAACCATACATTCATATTGCTCTTTCCTTCTCCACCCATCCACACGAGCCCAGTATCCCTTCCCCCACATCCCAGCTTCTGGCTGGGAGCATCCCACTATCTCTACCCCAGCTGCAGCCAACATCTGGAGTGCAGAACATCAACAGAAGCCCACGAATCAGTTTATGGTAAGATGATAGGGAAGGACTTAACAAGCTCTGGCTGATTTCAAGAAACCTGAGCCTTCCTCCTGCCATTTCCCCAAAGGGACTCTGTGCACCCTTACCCTGACTCTCTCCCTTCCTCAAGGGTTTCTCAGATCCACCCTGTACAGTCAATGGGAGAGTCTGGATTTCAGCTCATGTTGCACGGGCGCAGGTAAAGAGATCAGTCAGTGGAGATCTTGGAACCTAGGCTGGAACCTAACCTAGAAATCCCCCACATCTCCCCTCCCAAAAGAGACAGCTGGTCTGGGTCCATCTCTGCTAACAGAAGACAGACTATTTAGTTTGATTTCTCCATCCTGTTTTTTCTCCCACTGAAGCCTCAGAAACATGGGATTCTTCAAATTGCAAACCAAGGAAAAACCATGCCCTGAGAAACACTGAATCCTGCCCGCCCTCATTTTATGTTCTCCTGGGGAATGGACTGTAACCAAGGAGTGAAAGGACTGAAAATGTAGGCCTGTGTGACTTCAAGTCCGTGGGGCCTGAGAATGTCCAGGCCAGCTGGCACACGGGATGGATGGAGAGAAGAGCATGCTCCATCACACACTCCTGCTTCATCCCTGTCTTCCTCAGCAGCACGATCCCATGGGAACACACTCAACTGACTACAGGAGCTTTTCCGTGCTACCAGTGTCAGCTAAAGATGTGTCCTTCTGTACTGAAGCTGCAGAAACTTTTGTCCTGAGTTCCAAACTTCCTAGTGTGGTCACTGGTGTGTGGACCAAGAGAGCTGCTGCCAGATAAACACCTGCATTAGATGCAGGGCTTAGAAAAATCCATCCTCTTGCCGCTGAGACCTTTTAGTGGGAAAGGATGCCTAATCTGATGCAACCCCCTCACATGGGCGTTGTATTCTAGAAGTTGAAGTCCTCAGTCTGGACCGAAGGTGGGTTCAGAACAGACCAGTCACATCAAAATTCACTGATGCTCCAGAAAGACGCTGATTGCTTCCTCATGCAGGCAAAGCCCTGAGGCTACAGCCGCCAGCACATGCCAAAGACAGGATGCTCAGGGGAAGATGCGACTGCAGCAAATACATGAGCTCCACTCTGTGGTTTTTTGGGGGTGGGAAGCGAGTGGAATAATTAGCTTAGGAAACAATACGCTAAATGGGGGAAAAAGAGAGCAGGAGGAGGGAAAGGGCAGGAGGAAAAGCCTGGAGAAGGCAGGCATGAAGTGAAGCAGAGGTGAAGCAAAAGTGGTCCAGAAATCAGCACCTTCCAGTGTGGGTTTGGCTGAGTTTCAATCGCACATGAAAAAGAGACCCCGTGCTGCAGCCCCCGGTGCCCCTGCAGCGTAAACCTGCCGTGACGGAAGCTTTCACTGGGGTGAGCTGGTGCAAAAAGGAGGCAAATCCAACCTCGAGCTTCACTGCACTTGCTGAGTGCACAACCAATGCTGTCAATATCCATCATTTTATCACAAGACTCCTGGTGTTTGGCATATCTGTTAAAGCCTCTGTTCCTAGAGCTACAGTATTTTACAAGAATCTGTTTTCTTTTTTCCTCTTTCTTTAATACACATTTCCAGCTTTGCAGTGAACAAGGAAAGCTTGAAAATGTGATTTCTATGAAGTGCCAAAAGACAAATTAGAATTAAATCTTTACTAAATCTCATAATACTTGGGAGCTTCTCATGCTATAAACACTGTCTAACTCTCCTGGGTCTTCTAGGACAGAAAGACAGAGAAACTGTGTCCCAGTTAGTTAAGCAGCTCGTCACAGACCACGTGCACATCAGTGTTCATTATTCCAGTAGTAGTAACATTGCACTCACTTAATAGCACACAGCAGAGAGTTTCAACGAGCTGAAGAGAGGTTTTTAATATCTACATCTCATTTTACAAATGGGAAAGCCAGGGCACATGGGATGAGAAAACTTGCTGATATTTCACAGGGAGGCATCCAAAAATTCAGAAAGAAAAGTCAAGAGATCCCCACCCCACCTGGACACACGCTTGTCTACTTGCAGATGCTGCCAGTGCCACTCTCGGAAGCTAGAAATGGAAAACGGGAGCCAGACACCTCATTACAATACATTTTGCCAAATTACTGCACAAACCCCGGTCCTTAAACTTTCTGAATACTGCAAAGCTTGTTCTCTCATTTTCAGACCCCGAATCCCAAATGCATTTCAATCACGAAGTTGCAACAGGAGGGAATGAGACACAATGCTGCAAATGCCAGAGAGACAGCACTGTAATGATTTAATTTCACATATCATGGTCACGATGAGACAAGGCAGAGCCAAGCCATTTTGGCTAATGACAACAAACCTACACACGTACATACACACACATCCACCCATACACACGCATGGGGAAAAGCAGAAATGTCCTGACTGTCACCGCAGTGAACTATAAAAACCTCCCACAGTTTCATTGTGATGGCAACCACCAAACTCACATCCTCCAGCTTCAAAATCCTGGCTGTCTCCGGTCTGAAAAATCTCCCTTCGCTGTCGGCAGCGCAGAGTCTACAACAGCTAACTGAGCAGTCCCCTGGTTACATGTAGGAGTGCGGACATATGTACACATTCAGCAAGAACCCAGCCTGCACAATAGGGACCAGATTTCTGGAATGCCTCAGCTCCCATTTAGATGCTTGAATAAATGGTCAGGTTTTCCAAAAAGCTAAATGCTGGGTATTAAGCTCTTTTGAAGATCTGGCCCCGACTACATGTGCTGAGCAACTGCACTCAAACTATTTAGAAAATCTGTCCCACAGAGACCAGTCTTCGTGCTCTGCTCAAAGGAGCGCATTGAAACCAGGACCACCGCAGCCTGAGGAGGAGCTCTGCGGCCCCGTGTCCCTGCACGCAGCCCCCGGCCATGCCCACAGGCACACCTTGCTCCTCCGTGGTGCTTACCAAGCACTTCTCCCTCTCCCACAGCACCTCCTCCCCAGGCTCTCTGTCTCACTCCTGCTTGGGCAGAGCAGAAACCCACAGGGCCAGGGACCCAGGAGCTCTCTGGGCTTCAGCCAGTAGTCCTAAATCTTTGCTGAGTTGGGGTGCCCACTGCCTTTGCACACCCAGCAGCACCCGCCTCCCACCCTCCAGTTACTCTCTAGTGCTTTTGGGAGCTCAGGAGGGCAACAGGACCTGACACCTTCTTCAATATTACTGGAGAAATGCAGTGCCCTGTGTTAAATGGGCAGGACAATTAACTCTGTCACCCCATGGGCGTTTTGCAGACGGGCTGGGCTGCCCCCAGACCAAGGCACTGGTAGGACGGTTACTTTGGCTGCCCGCAGACACCACGGCACTGAGACGGTCAGGGTGCTCAGTCACTCCTGGCTATCTTGCCTGTGTTGACAGGCCCTCAGACAACCTGGGGCGTTCCCAAGCTTGCACCAGAGGCTTTTAAACGTGTGGGTTCTCTCCAGGAACCAGAAGGCTCCAAATGCTTCCTGCAAGAGCTGCAGGGCCCAAAGGGAAGGGAGGGCAAGGGGAGAGGGGGGAAGCAACACTTGGTCCCCTGCCTCCCCAGTGCCCTCTCCCCACCCGGCTTTTCTGCATCCAGCACCTCACCTCCCTGGCACACAGGCATCCTCCCCTCCAAACCCTCCTTGCAGGAAACTTCACGGACCACACAGCCACTGCCAACAGCCCAGCCTGCCCACAGAGCCTTGCCTGGCTGTGCCACGAAGCAGGACTCAGGGGAGGAGGAGGGAGGGAGGATGCACTGTGAGAGCAGGAAACCTTTCAACACCCCCATCCCACCTTTGCAAGCAAAAGCCGAGCCCTACCTTGCAGCCGCTCCGTGCTCCCTGCAGTAGGCTGGCTGGGCGAGCTGCGGTCTGCAGGGAACATGAACCTGCCCCCAGCAACAAACTTCATGGAAAACAAACTCTCTCCATGCAGGACTGAGCAGCTGGGGCTTGGCATGTGGGCACGGAGCAGGCCAGGCCTGCGGCGGGGGGAGCGCGGCTGCATGGGGGGGCGTGCCGGCGACACAATCTCCCTTCGAGCTCCCCAGCGCAGGAGGAACGAAACAGGATCTGTGGCTGCCAAAAAGGGTTGTGCACAGCTCCTCTCGCTCCCCCCACCGCCGTCTCCCCTTCCCTGAGCCCCTTCTTCTAATCTGCTGGACACCGGCAATTGGATCATTAAAAGTAGATTGGGCAGGGGAAGGAGGGAGGGAAGAGCCGGGAAGAGCCAAGCGGGCTCTGCTGCTCCCTCCCTCTTTCCCAGGCTCTCTGAACTCCCTCACCCGGAGAAGGAGGCCTGGTTCTGGGCTGCAGCCATGGCAGCCGCAGTCAGGAGGAAGGCAGCACCGGGCCGAGGGACGCTAAGCCCCTGTCGGCAACCTCGCTTGCACCAGGGCCGTGCTGGGGATTTGCCTTGAGGTATACTCTGAGTGCACGAGAGGTTTTACGCAAGGCCACAGAGCCAGCCCTCACTGGGCTTTGTGCGCTCTCAAATTATTGCTTCAGGATTTGCCGGGGGCGGTTAAACACCCACATAACAAGAGGTCACGGAAAGCCAGTCAAGGATGCGATGAAATAAGGCTACTATAGCTAGATCAGAGCAGATTTAGGTTCAGTACTCCTTCCCAAAACACCTGTGCTGGTCTCACAAGCAGCCACCCACTTGAAAAAAATGTCCACTTTGCCCTTTGGTGCCTGCATGGACACAGAACTCCAAGAGGCAGACCTGCGTCACCAACTCGAATGCAAACACAAAGCCCCTCACAGACACACTGGGTTTAGCTTTCAGCCCAGTACAACTTCTCCAGTGTGCTAAGTCTGCCAGGCTGGGTCCTTGGCTTGTTTCCTCCACTGGCACTGGGTCTAGACAGACAGGCGATGGCAGCGGGGAGGCAGGCTCTGCCGGGCATCTGCTCAGCCGCCGTGGGACCAGGGGCTCATGCGCTGCTCTGGCGGCTGCTGAAGGGATAAGGGGAGCAGGACAGAGACGGTCCCTGTACCCCCATAAAGTGCCCCCGTGGTTAGGGAAGCAGTTCAGGAGCTGAACATGCATTATGATTGTGGAGAACTGGCTCCGTACCCAGACCTGAGGAACACCTGCAGGTGGGCTTATTTGCTCCAAGCGCTTCCCTCTCTTTCCTACGTCACTGGCAGGGACCGTTCCTCTCATAACAATGTCCCATAACCACATTAAAAGTCCTCTGATTTTACTTATGGGTTCCAGGTGTTCACTAAGAATAACACTAGATGACTGTCTCCCTCCGTGGGATACATACCTAAAAATGTTGTAGCGCATGTGCTCCCGTCTGCTCCTGGTGTGACAAATTTCATTCCACGGAGCATGGTAATTTTTTTCTGTGCATTTCAAGCAGACAATATAGGTGACAGAACATCTGTACTTCATTCAACCCCTGTGCGTCATCCAGCATTTTCTTGGTATTTAGCTATTGTTTTCTTTCTTTCTTCTTTCTTTTTTTAAACAAACAAACCCTGCAAAGGCTCCCACAGGGTAGAGCACACACATTGCAATACCAACCCCAAAGAAATAAATGGGGCTGGTTTTGCTAAAGGCCTGCGATGTTCTGAGGAAAACCCAAAGCCTGGAGCTCTCCCGTTTTCGGGACAGCACAGAAGGAAATGCTTGGGCTGGTGTCATTTGTGCCTGCAAGAGGCGGGGGATGCCGACGCTGGCTCGCAGTCCCACATCACAATTGTCCCTTGTTCTGCAGAGAACAAGACCCTTCACAAATGCTGAACTGTTTTACACCAGGGCTTAGGAGTCCAAATCCCAAGTCTTTGCTGTCTTACTGAAGCCACTGGGTAAAATCCTGTGCCCCTCACTTAGTCATTAACTCAGCCAGAGTTTTCCTCCATAAAGCCTAAGGAAACAGCTGCAGCCCTGCACTGGAAGGGAGCTGTCAGGCCCTGAGCTCCTTCTGGAGCGGAGAGCCACGAGCACCTGCAGCCCAGGGGCTCACACACACGCTCTGGGCTGCGGCTGAGCGATCAGCTCCCCTGCAACGCCTCCAGCTCCGGGAGGACGGGACCAGCCGGCTGCGCAGCTGGACAGGCTCAAGAAAAAGCTGTTCTGCTTTAGGTCAGCACAGCAGCACGCCCAGTTCCCCTGAAACACGTGCGATTAAATCATGCACTGCTAGTCACGTACTCCAAAACCATGTGGGAACTAATGGTTCATCCCCCTCTTGGGGTACCCCTTGGAAAGGTCTGTGTTCCCACACCGCCTCACACCCACCCCGCACTTCACAGCCACCCCCAGACCTGTGAACTACCCAACATCCCTGGAAGCCCACAGTGCCCTCCTCACCCTGCCCGTCTCAGCTGCTTTGCACGCCTCGTCCCCCTTTCCGTGCTGTCTCCCCCTCTCCGTGTGGAAGGAGCTGATTTTGCATTTGCGCTGTGGCCCTGCCAAGCAATCCCGGCCCTGGAAGGGGCCTCCATCGGATCTGCTGCTCACAAACCCGATGAGCCATCCGCAGGGGAAAGTGGTGAGGCAGCAGCGAGACAGAGTCTCTGCACGTTTGTGAGGAACCCAGAGGCTAACAATAGTGGCAAGCGCCGCTGAGAAGCCTATAAATAAATCCATATTCCTCCTGTTTTCGCTCTCCCCCTGGCGCTGACCTGCTTTCCAACCAAAGCCGGGAAGCAGCACCTCCCCTGCTCCTACCTGCCAGGCACGTGACTGCGCTCCCACCCCGGCCACCAGAAGCTGTGCAAATATAGAAACCCTGGTACGGTCCCCCAGCCTTGGACTTGTGCAGCCTGTCAGTTACAATTACAGCTGAGCTCTCCAAAGCCGCCGTCAATCACCCCGATCCTGCCCTTTCCCCCCCCACCCCCCCGCCTGCTTGTTGGCTAAAAATAGCACGTTCCAGTACAGCCCCGCACCTTGTGCCAAGCGCTCGCTCCCCGTCCGTGGCACAGATGCTCTTTCTCCCTCCCTCCTCCTCCTCCTCTCCCCGCAGCAGCTGAACACACAAGAGGAGTAAATACTCCGCATACGCTTTAGCCTTGCCGGCGGCAGCAGGAAATGTACTGACTCGGTGTCGGCAGCGGGGCGGGCACCACTTTGTAAGCGAGGTTTGCCTTGTTTGCCCATGGATCAGGTACGGTTTGGGCAAGCTTCCCAAACACGTAATGGACATCGCAGGCAGCGTTTCAAACTGGATATTGCGGGATAACCTCTGTAAATAAAGAGGGAGATGGCTTTCCTGCCCACACGATTTATGGACTCTCAGCTGGGCACGCCAGGAGGGTGTCAGTCAGTATTAACTGATGGCCGTCCTGCTTTTGAAAGCCTGGATGCCCTT
This sequence comes from Rynchops niger, assembly GCA_013400035.1. NCBI lineage: Eukaryota > Metazoa > Chordata > Aves > Charadriiformes > Laridae > Rynchops > Rynchops niger. Next base: position 108,552 of record VXBH01003752.1, on the reverse strand, counting down.
GTCCCCAGGAGACTGGGCTGAGATCCATCAGATTTCGGCCACATAACCCACCGGAGAGTCATCCGGCTGTTTCTGCATGGGGGTCATTACCATTACCATTCAAAATCGTTTACGCATTGTGGGGATGCCTACTGCAACAAGACGAAAGCAAACAAAAAAGAAGTAAACAGCCAGACACCTATGGTAAGACTTAAAAGATTTGCACTGCGATTTGCAGGGGTATCACCAATTGTGTTTATACAACAAGGTATATTTGGCTTCTGATTATAGTGGAATATATCCAGCAGCTGCTTGGTAGAGTAATTCTGGATTTCTGCTAACGAAAACCAGAATGTGGCCCGTAAAGTATTAAAAACTATCTGACCATACTGTCAGCATTCCTGTATAAGTTATTTCTGTTTCAGATCCTACCCCACTGCTTTGTATAGACAGGGTGCGAAGGAGGGTGGCAGTACTACACTGCATCCTTGATAATACAAAAGCTGTATCAAGGGGTAGGATTTCTTACTCTGCTGCCTTGAACTAGCCTTCAGACCTGGATCCTCCAAAAAATGCATGTCCTGCCTTTTAGGGCTATTTATTATTATAAATAACAAATACCTAAGAAGCCTCTGGCCTCCTCATTTCTTTTGGCATAGACCCTTCTACACTTGCAACCTGCATCCCTGTCAGAAGCCAGGAGTCTGCTGGGATTCTGCCTGCCACATTCACTGCTGCTTTTCCTTGAAATATGAGCATTCGTCACGTGAGGCAATTGGTTAATTATGAACCTTGGTGTGCTGTTAACATGTCCTGTAACACTGCAGCAGTTTTGATGAGTACGTCTTAACCAGCAAAGTTAGATAAATAACTATTGTATCAGTCAGATCTGGCATACAGTGCTAAATAATAATTTATCGAAGATAAACTATTTTCACAGGTAGACTTGAAGTAGTTGGAATCCCTATGGTGGCTACTCTGACTAATAAAATGCTACCTAGTTTATACTAATTGTTGTTGTTGCCTACAATTAACCTGCTGACCACAATGCAGATTACTAATCAGTATCTTTTTTGGTTCTTTAAAACGTAGACTCTGGGATCTGAGGACAATGACCTCCCGTTTATGTTCTTAAGCTGCTGCTTTTAAAACCACAGCCCAAACTACTTCCACACAGATCAACTCAGTAGCTGGAAACCATAGCACAACGTCACCCTCAAAGGGGACCTGACGCAAGGCAGAAAGTGGACAGTTGCACATTTCATGGGCATGTTCTGCCAAGACCCCTCGGGCATAATCTGAACATGCAAACTTGGCCGCACGTTCCCCATGGCTGTGCTGCTCTCTTTGCATACACATTTCTAGAGGCCTGTTCAAAAACGCAGCCGCTATTCAGATCCCTGACTGTGAAACTCTCTGCAGAGACAGAGGTGCTCTCTGCACACCCTTCCCCTTCTCACCTCCATCCCACACGACTGTGCCTCTCCAGATTGACAAACTCTGTGCAGATCTTACCTTCTTTGGCCTTTCGTGGTGGGATACATGCTTCTCTTGAGTAGGGGATGTGGATCGACTCCTTCTTCCAGCAATGAAAGAGCTACCTCCAGAGTGACGTGAAGTCTTCTGAGGTAAGCGGGGAAGGGGAGAGGAGGTGGAGACCAGGAGAAAAAAGAAAAAGAGAGAGAGGAAACAGAGTTACAGAGCCCAGCTTTCACTGTTATGGTGAGCAAAATTATAGTAAATGGCTTGTCTACCACATGTAGGACCAAACCCTTTTTGTACCAGATGCCCAGCCTGGCTCCTAACATGGGGACCACAGCAGATGCCATACCAGTGGGCTTACAGAGAGCATGTAGATAGAACTCCCCAAATCCTTGGTTCTCGGTGGCCTATGCACACTGCCACTTGTAAGGTGAAAGGCACAGCTGCTAAGATACCATTCTGTAAACAAGATGAACGGTAGCAGCAGTGTTCGTTAGACAAGCCAGTCCTCCTGAACACCAGTGTCCAGCTTGAGTGGGCATGGGGGCGTGTGGGGAGGGATGCCCTGTTCTCAGACCCCAGGCACAGGCAGAAGTCCCGCTATCTATCTCGGCATCAGCAAACTTGATACAGAGCTACACTTGTGTCGGATACTGAGGGTACCTGAAGGGCAGGGAAGGTGTCCTCCAGTTTGACTGTGAGGGGAAGCTCAAGACATCAGTCACTGTATGTGATAGCACTGATAAGCAGGAAGGAAAGTGGGAAAGGCCAGCAACAAAGGAGCCACTGAGACATAAAGCTGTAGAGGAGGATCAAATTTCCTTTTTGCTGCAGGGGGGAGAGCAGGTGCCTACTAATTATGCAGAACAGGAAAAGGGTTCCTCTCTTTCCTCTCAGTAGTGTAATTAATAGGGGGAAGTCCTTTGCCCCAAATATCCCTCAAACAAGAAATGAATCCATGTCTCTTCTGAGCTCTCTCTGTCCTCAGGCAGAAGTTCTGGCTGTTCCGTGTTACCCTCCTGCCCAGGGTGCCTAAGCTATACCCCCAACTCCCTGCAGCATCAAGCACCATGGCTGGTCTCCGTTGCGGGGACTTAGCTTTCAGCCAGAGTGGGTCAGGGAAGCCAGAATAGGTGGTAAGAATTCATCCCCTAGTTTCAAAAAGGGGTTTAAAGATTCTATAGAAATGCAAAATATAAATTAATCTTTATTCCTAAGTGACTCGGAATGAATGGCTGGAAAGGGAAGCAGGCTGCAGTCTGTGTTCATGTGTTCTTGGCATTTCTTACTGCTCTGAGCACAGATACAGTCTAGGATAACAACGACAAAAAAACTCCGCCACAGGGATGAAGAAACTCACCATTTTATTGAAGTGGTACTTGCAGTAGCCACAGTATTTGACATTGTCAACTTCTAGGACTTCCTCTTCACATAAGAGGCCAGCCATCTGGGCACTGAAATACATGTGATTAGGAGGAGGATAAAGCAAATTGTACAACTAGATCACATATCCCATGAAAGAGCAAAGAATAGTTCAGGATACCCAGGCAGGGTCTTGAAATTTCCTGTTCTGCTTGGCAAATGGTTTGCAAGGAGTGGGGAAAAAGTTCAGACTATTTTTAATTCATATTAAGATCTTCAAAATTGTCAGTACTTTTCTACCAAATCGTCTTGATATTTTTGTTTTTGTTAAGGAAGGCCTGGAAGACCAGTAACAATTCCAACGAAAGGCATATCATGAGCAAGGAATCCATGTAAAGCTGGGAATCTCCCTGTTCTGCTGATAGGAAATGTTGTTTTCAGACTGCGAGGGTACATGAGGATATCAGCCCTTAAAATCACATCATCTAGATGATACTCTTGCATGTGCTCTGCTGGAGAAGGAACATTCCTGGGTTGTGACTCATCTCTTCTCTTCTTGGATTGCACACAGTCTTAGGGAAATCCCCAGACTTGGTTCTCAGCAGGGAAGGCTCACTGGTGAAACCTCAGCCTTCCTGGGGAAGTTCCCCTCACACACTGAGCAAGGATGAGATACCCCTCGCACAAAATAAACCCAGGGCGATTAGCCCAGCTCACCACCACCACCTGTTTGGTGCGGCCTCAAGGTCATAGCAGAAAAACCAATAGCTGGGGGTATTCTTGGGTTGATGCTGTGGGGAACTCACCAGGTGACATGGAAAGCTTGCCGGCAGCCATGCCGGTTACAGGCCATGCACGCTCCAGAAGCTGCTTTGCTCTCCCTGCCCTGCTCTTCACAGATGTAGCAGGTCTGCAAAAAAAAAAGAGGAAAACTGCTCACTCTGAGAGGCAAAGTGTCTGCTTCACTCACAGCCTTCACCAGGAGGCAAAGCCTTCAAGAACTTGTAACTCTGTGTCCAGTCAGCTCCCTCCTATGACAAGAGCTGTAGGTTAGTTCTCAGTGGCACGCACAGAACTCAAGCATTTTCTTTTTCTCCCCAAATAACAACTGTCTCAGATCAAAATGTGGAGTAACCAACATGCAACTGCAAGGCGGAGACTGCTCAAGTTGCAGGGAGTTGGGGAAGAGAGAACTGGATGTCCAAAAAGTTATTTGCAAGAATGGGAATTTAGTTTGTTAGTTCTTTTTAAAGGAATCTGAGTACCCGGAAATTAAAATAAATCGGACAGGAGATGTGGTAGAACAAGATGACCCCAAAACCAAAAGGTGGGGCACGTACACTTTAGGCAGCAAGAGAGAGACGGCCTCACCTTGTTGAAGCGGTCGTGGGGCACATATTGCAGGACAATTGGCTCCATGGTGAGCACGTTGGCAAACTGCACCTCCGGGATGTACAAAGCACAGACGACGTGGGCCCACCCTAGGGGTACAAATAAGACAGAGAACAGAGGTTCACATGGGGCAACCCAGAAGAGTCTTAAACTCAGACAGGGATGCAGACAAGCATGGGAGGGAGAGAAGGAAGAGAGCGTAGGAAAGGAGCCAACTTAAGTTAGATGTTAGATTTGAAATACTGCTTGTTGTAACTTGGTTAGGAATCAAATCCTTTGTGGGTGAAAGACAGACAGATACCACCTCCAGATGAAATAAGAAAGCAAACATTTATTTGGGAAAAGACATGTACAACGCTCATTGTGCTTAAAAGCAACCCCTCAGGACTTGAGACCCAGAGTCGAAGACCTCACCAAACCCAGGAAAAGCATCCAAGCAGTAAATGATGCTGATGGGACAGGTTTGACATGTAGTCAAAACAAAGCTCCCTTTATTGGCTGTTATCAACAGCTAAAGAAGGCTCTTTTTCATCAAGCCAAGTTAGATTAAAATCTAAGTCCACCAAAACACTTCCCAAATCAGATGTATAAGTCAAAATTCCAGCTGGTCAGGACAGAACTGAGAAAGTTTGAAGGCCAGGAGCCTTTGTGGGCTGATCCCTATCAGTATGGGTACTGCACTGGGAGGATTTACCTAGAATTAGGATGGATTCACCCGGGCAGGCGGAACCACACTCCATACAGCACTGTAAGTACTTGGGCTGTATAATTCTGTACAGTGACACAGTTGTAACACTTCTTGTGCCTGTCTACACAGACTTGACCAAACCATGTAATAACATGCTTGGAAGAAGACGCTATGTTATTATAAAACAATCCCCCAACAGGATATTTGTGCTATTGCACTAAGGCTCGTGGCACTTATGACCAGCTCTAGCAAATGCTTCCATAAAATATCCTGGACTTACGGCTTCTTTACTAAATATGGACTCTATCAGAATAAAGACCTCCTTGCCTAATTTAATTCTTTGTGTATTAAGGTAAGTGGCAGGTAGGTACAGAAGCCTTTCTGAGAAATAAGATTTTGAGAAAAATTAATTTTGATCCATACAGCCACTAGCGTCAATAGCTGCAAGCCCTGACAACTAACATCAGACTCCACAGTGCTTCTCACCACCAGAGGCTGAAAGGCATCAACGATGAGCAGATAAGTCCCGCAGAGAAAAACCATCTTTACTGCGTCCTGGTCCCTGCTCTCGGATGGGGAGTCAAAGCTGAGGCTCTGTTAACCTGAGGGTCACCCTGCTGCTGTGCAAGCATGCAGCAAATAACTCATCAGCTTCCACGCTTCTGCAAACAATGCCAGGTCATGCACCGATTCCTGCGAGGTTGAACTCAAGAAAGTGCACATTTCAGGGGCTGTGCTTTGATGCCAGCCAGAGGTCAGGCAGGCCCCCGCCCAGGGAAAGGTCTTCTCGCCATGGAGGCTTCAGAAAGTGAAGTTTTGGAAGAAAAAGGCAGAGTGTTTTCATTCCTCTGGAGCCTCCAGCCTTCCCTTTCTGGTGACATGGGCTCAGAAAGGAATTATTTTGTGCCAGGGACAGCTGACGGGTCCCCGGAGGCTCTGCACGACATACCCGGCTCTGCGCAGGGTACTCACCTCCGTTGTCGGTCCGTTTCAGGGCTCCATCTTTGTGGGGACACAGTTCACATCTCTTGAAATTAAGCAGAAACAACAAGTTTAATCTAACTCCCAGGGGCACGGGGCCAGAAAAGAGATGATTCATTTACAACATGGTTATGAAAGATGGGGCTGCTTTCAAAGAGAGGAAGTGGAAGAAGGGCTGAGAGAGGTGTGGAGGCAAAACGACACCCTGACACAGCTCGATATCGTCCTGTCTGACAGGGACGTATTTAAAGCCTCAGACCAAAAGCCACGGGGCTACAAGTGAACTTTGACTTTCACGGGGCTTTTTTAGAAAAAAAAAAGGCTTTAGTCTTTGCGGTTGGGGAGTAAAACTGAAAACATGACTCAGAGAGCAGAAAGCAAATAAAAAGAAGCCATTATCTATCTTTGCCTCTTTCCTTCCTTCCTTCTCTCTTTCTCTTACGATATTTTTTCCAGTCTCATGAGAAGTGGGTGAGGCTGTTGCGGCATTTTCGCTGGCGGGGCACGGGGGGCCATGGTGAGCCCGGCCCCAACGGCTGGGACTGGTGGGTGGGCACCCTGCTTCCCCCCAGACCCAGCCTCGGGGGCGGCTGAGGTGTGATGGAGACGACGTGCGGGGAACGTTGGCACCGGAGAGTCCCTGCCGCCCGCGGGGGTGGAGGAAGCTCCCTCAGCGCTGCCCTGCTGGGTGGCAGGCCGCAGGCCTGGCGCCATGACGGGCTGTGAGGGAACGGCTCTGCGCCTCCCTCCATGACCAGCGGAATGGCTGCTTTTGGGGAAGGCTGTGAGGGGGAGACACGCCGCCTCCCCCACCATGGGCCAGCAGCCATGGGGCAGCTGGAGATGAGCCCCTTCCCTCTGGAGGTGTCCCCTCATGCCAGGCCCATGGGGCAGGGAGGCCTCCAAGGCCAGTGGTGGCCCCAGACACACTGAAGCGTCTCCCTCATGGCCAGGGTGGGGACAGGCCTCACCCCTGCCACCATGCACCGCCGGCAACGGGGAGGCGAAGGGACAGGGAGAGTCCAGCCAGGCAGGATGGCGAGAGACAGGGAAACCCAGCGCCGTGGCCCTGAGCGCCATTCCTCGCCTCATGGAGGAGGGCGAGGCCTTACACTCCTTTCCCCACCTCACTAATTTGAGCCCTGCCCAGCCGACATGGGGTGTCGCATCGGCTGATCACTACACGAGGGCTCTTCCCCGGCCATAACGCCCTTCTGAAGCATTGGCAGGAGCTGGGGCGGTTTCGGGGCGCGTTGCCACGCATGGCGGAACACACTGCCGGCCCCAAGGGCTCCTCCCAGGCTGAGCCGCCCAAAAACGGCCGCTGTCTTCTCATGGCGTCGCTCAGGGAAAATTACTACGTGCTTTTCGGTTTTTTTGACTTTTTAAAAGGCCTGAAAACCTGCAAGGTGCAACACTTTTCCTTCCCTAGTGGAAAGGTCTGATTTGTTAAACAAACAAAACAAAACAACCAAAAAAAAAACCCCCTGTTTTTCTGTGAAAAAATGTGCTTTGTCAGAAAGTTTTGAAATGAGGTGCCTGGTGTCAAAGCGGGACGGCGGGCTGTGCTGCTGTCCCTCAGCTCTGGCAAGCGTAACGGGGCAGGTGCTCCACACCGTGAAAAACCAACGTATCGAGCCATAACTGGCCACCAGCAAAAGCCTCTGCCACCGACTAGTCCCCAAGGACCTTCCACAAAGGTGGTTTTCCTCAAGCAAGCTCATGATTTCCTGTGCTGGAGTTTTACCTCCCGGACAGATGGATACAATAAATAGGATTGCAATGCGATGGGCAGCCTGATCCTCCAATGCTTTCCTGGGAGCCAAGTGTGTGGGGCTCTCAAAACAGGCACCTTTGGCAAGCACAAAATCCCAGTGCTAGCGTACAACTAAGAGATGAGAGGACAAAGACCAGTCCCATCCTCATCAGCCCGTCTCGCTTTCCCTGCAACTTAGTTTGAACCAGGGATGGATGACCACAGGAAGGGTTTCTCACTGCTCCTGGTTAGGTCCAGGCTGCCAGAATGCTGGAGAGTTGCTCTCACAATTACTATGGAAAGCCCGGCAGAGCCAAGACAGGAAAAGAACTGGGTTAACTGAGACACTGTAATAAGAAATTTGCACTTGAAAAGGCCCCTCCGCTCTCCCCTCCACCCCTCAGATCAAAGCGGCTCTCCCACCATGCGATTAGCAAAGCTCTGATTGTAACAAGAGGGGTTAACAGCTCCATCGGCCCCACACAAGACTTTTAATAGCCCTGCCTCGAAATGACAGCTAAAGCCTTCACATGATCCCTCACATGAGTGCCCTCTGGCCATTGCAGCTCACCGGGCTTCCTAGACAATTTGATTACAAAGTGGATGGGCTTTCAGTTGCTTACTGTAAGCACAATAGCGTCCACGGCATCCTTTAGGGACCTGAGCATCTGAGGAGGGGTTATGAGCAGGGATTAGCGGTACCTCTTCCCTTTATTCGACCTGCAGAGGCCAAGGCAGTCTCCGGGGTCTTTATTTCAACTCTGGGAAAAGAGCAGAGCTCGGTTGATTTAAACCAGGTTGTGACGGGCAAGGTTAGAGCTCCTGACCCCCTGGGGCTTCTAACTCTGGGATCTACCACCAAGTTAGGGCTCCAGCGCTCTCCTCCCAAAGCTGAAGAGAGGATGGAGTCCATCACTCCAAAGGCGAGGTTCAGAAATCAGGAGACCCGTGTTTTAAAAAAACTCACTAAGGAGTGCAATATTCTCCATGCCTCTGTATCTCATTTTCAAAGCAAAAGTAGCAACATTTAGCCAAGAAGTATGTTTGTTATGGACAAAGCTTGTAAACTGTTTTAAGATTCTTCTATGAAGGCAGATGTGGGAAGAAAAACATTGTTGTTTTTCAAAGGAGTTTGCCACACAGTCATTATGAAAGAAATATGAGTATCAATTCACCCTGCTGCTGTTGTCAGCGTATTTAGTGCTCAAATAGCAGCATCTCTCCTTCAAGATCCTGGAGGCAGTGTCTGCAGACTGGTAATGCCCCTTTTACAGCCGGAGAAAGCCAGGCACGGAGCTGCAGTGAAACCCCAGGGCAGTGGAAGAGCCACAGCCTCCTGCCTCGCTGGACCACAGAGGCCAGATTCAAAGTGTTTTACTAACAGAGCCATGCACAGATCTCCTAAGACCTGACTCATTTCCCTTACTCTGATCATGCTGTTCTCTACATCAAAGAACTAGATTTTTTTAAAGTATTTACCCATCTGCGTGTCTGTTGCTATGACTGCTGGTGTTTAACTGAAAAGGTAAGGGATTTAGATAGGAAATCATCCCCAGCTCTACTTCGGAAGGAAGATTTTCACTGTTCAGTTATTATAGTAGCAGGGATGAATGCCACGGGACTGAATGGCATGACTGAAGCCCACCACGCATTGTCTAACAGATTTCACCCAGGGCGAGTTAAATAAGGAGCCACCTGCAGGGGTATTGTTTTCTTGATACCTTGGAGGCGGTTTGAAGTGTACATTGTGCAAGGGAAAAGTTAGAGTCCTCACAAGGAGCACACGTGAGGAGGACTTGTGTGTACGTGTACTGCCACAGCTTACATGGAATTGTAGCTAATGCTGCGGAGTTTCTCTCTGCCTGCACGGTTGGGAGAGCGGGGGGAAGGAGGCCCATGAAATCCAAATTCCTTTCTTTGCTATGAAACTATCTGCAGGATGTAAAACCACTCAAAGACACATTTGATCTTCTTTACTGCAGCGCACATAAAAGCAGCATCTTACAATGGGAAGAGACCTCAGGTCTGAAAGTCTGGTCTTGTTTACACTCCCACTTCCAATGCGGAACGAGTTAATGCAATGTAGAAAGCATGGTACAGATACCTAATTCCCCCATGCACTCATCTCTGCCAAGTTCTTCACCCATCTGTGAGGCAGATTAAACTTTTGTACTGCAGCGAGCAGAGAGCCCTGCTGAGATGGAGCACGCTATTTGCTCAGGCCTGCGCAGATCCGCAGATGCAGAGGTCACCCACACCAGCCTTGCTAGGTATGTACTTTAGAAAAGACTTAGCTGAACCAGTTCAGAAGGCAGAGCAGGCATTAATAAATGTTGTCTGTGCTGAGCGAGGCCTTCTGTATCTAAGGAAAGCCAAAGTTTAATTTAAATTCATCTTTAAGAGAGCAAAGCAGGGAAGATACCTTGGATTTACTGTACGGCAAAAGCAGCATCCGTGGCATAACGAACACATTAAAGGTCTACACCCCGGCACCTCAGCAGTTGGTTGGTGCAGCCGTATCTGATAAGGGCTCGCATGGGAAGTTATTGCAGAGTAGCTGGTGTGCTACAAAGCCGCAGCCTGCTTTACTGCACAAATAACTTTGCCACACAGACGGACCTAGGAGGCAGTCCTGGCCTGATTGTTTCCACTTTCCTGCCTCACCGGGAAATGCCAGAATTAATTAACAACATTTGTAAAGTGTTCTATACTGCTAAATTGCTACTTAGACAGAAACTAAACCCTGATCCAGCTTCCTGTCATTTCCTCTGCTGTTTTACAAACTCGGAAAACTTTATGCAGGAGACTGTTGCGGCGAGATATGAATGCCAATCCGGCCTGCCACTCAGTATGATAACTCTGACAGTAGAGCAGCAGCTCAGGTGATGCCAGCTTCTCTCCGCTCCAAAACTTCCTGAGGAGCTGAATAGAAAAAACAGCAGGGAAACCACCTTTTAGAACAATGCCATTTATTTTTTTAGAAGACTGGGGTCCCCAGACTCAAAATTCTTACCATTGATAACTTGCTTAAAAGCATCTCTGTCAGAGTCTTCATCAAAATGGCTAATAGCATCCGATAGAATCGTTTGATACAGTTACTCCTATCGTATAAACAACATTTAGCAGGTTACAGGCAGAGCTGGGATTACAGTCGCAGTAGTGCTGAAATGCCGGGCTCTGTCAGTTTTGCCAGGGGGCCACGCTGCTTCCAGCAGAGACACAAAGGGCATCGAAGAGACCTATTTAGTGTAAGTAGAAGAGTCCTTCGTACTCACCACCCTGGCGGCTCGCTCTTGAGATTCACATTTCCGACAGAACCAGGGTCCGGTAGGAACCTGGACAATTCCATAGCAAGCTGGAAGAGAAGCAAGGGGAGTTCGTTAGACCATCTTCAAATTGACTGTTGAATTTCTGAGGCATATATAAAAGTTTTCCAGGGCTGTTATCAGGCAGAGATGGGTAACAAAACCAAAAATTACATCTACGCAGCATTTTATTCCCCTTTCTAGTTTCCACATCCAGCAATAGCACTCAGCCTTTTGCGAGAGGTCCCGTGTTATACATTTATTTGAGTTTTCAAATAAGCTCATGCCCGGTATGAAAAATTCCCATGAAAATCTGGCCTAAGTGGGAATCGAGTGCTTCATAAACTGTGCCTAAATCTGGTCTAGTCAACACAAATGGAGCAACTTCTTCCCCCTTAACTTTCCAAGAGTCACTAGTAATCCAAATACAAAATTATGAGATGGATGGCGATGAAGCACCTTAACCATAATTAGGACTAAGGTGACACCTCGGCATTGTGAAGGAAATCATCCCGGTGAGAATTCGGACGAACACCAAGCGAAACTCTCCCCTGTATCCTGCACACCCTCAGGTCTGTCGATCACATCCAGCAGCAGCCTTTTGCACCACGCTTCCAAGATCACCCAATCCAGCCTTTTCAGGATGACTCCTGGGAACAGGTTCTGTGTTGACACAAGTCTCCAGCTGGTAACCCAACAAAACCGCTAGTTTTATCCAGCTACACCAAGCACCCTTTTTGCTTTCTACATCACTACTGATGCTCTCAGGGTCTCCCTCTGCAAGCTGCAGCTCCCACTTCTTTAAAATTGGCTCCCTTCTCTGATGGGGCAACGTTGCTTGAAGACTGTTCTCCTTCTTAGGCAATCTTCTCCCTCTAAGTGTCCAAGGATGGTCTTTCTGAGTCCCAAAGGAAGGGTTTCTGACCCTAAAAGGGCTCTTAGCAGGTGGGTTTAAAGCAACAGAGGCTGGTAAAGATAGCAGTAAGAAGTAAGACTATGTATCTCAGACGAGGGTATAGGAGTCTCCCAGGAAAGAACAAATTATATCTTCCTTATTCCACCTCCAAATGCAAACTGGCGGTTGGAATGGAATCCCAGTCGCTCGAGACATTCAGAACTAGGTTGGACAAAGCATCTGAAAATATCCTGCTGGAAGCAATCCTGTGATGTTCCCTGGGGGACGGAGCAGGCACGACCCGCAATAGGTTCTCTCCATCTCTCTAATGTCTATTATTCCACATCAGCCAGGAAAACGAACGCAATTGTAGAGTTAAACCAAAAGCGCTGACTGCAAGATGAGCCAAGGCATACGCACAAGAAAATAGAAACTACATGAAAGCACTGAGAGAGGAGCCTGCCTTGGGTCCATCTTTAGCAGTGGGCTTGGGGCCAAAAGCAAGCACTCAGCTGGAGCAGCGCGAGCTTCTGTGCCCGCTGCTTCAAAAGGGAAGAAAACAAGGAAGAAAACAAGGAACAACGCCGAATATGAGTGAGGCACAGTTGAAAATACGATTTGTAAATGTTCTTAGCTATCTTATTAGAGTCTTCATTTCCAATCAGATGGTTTTATTAACACTTTTAATTTTTATTTTAATTTATTTTAATTACTGGAAAGACAAGATTTCTAACCATTGTCACAGAAATGGTTCTGATATTTTTAAGAATCAGCCCTAACGTGTAACTATAATATGGGTTTAAAAAAAAAATACAAGGTTCTTTATTTAACTGTACAATCATTTCAAAAGGTAACTTTGGTTTTGCGGATATTCAGGCTGTACAAAGAGATACCAAACCCAGTGTGTGATTGCACGGAATGAGACGAGATGACCCAGATGATCCCCTACAGTGGTTTGTTTCTATTTAAGAAATAAAAGCCTACCAAAACACCACACTACTGCTAGGCTTATGAGCAGCCTTTAAAAAGAGGGTTGATGAACACGCGCTATACACTGCTACACTCCTTATGAATTATTATATCCTGAAGGACTCTTTACAAGACCTAAATAGACAGTAGTGTTTCCCAAATACACAAGTGGTGCCCTCTGAGACTTTTCGAACATCTTTCAACTCTACCAAAACAACGCCACGCGCCCGCTTCCCCAAACACCTCCAGCCTCCCTACCTCTGCGGGCCTAGAAAGAGGCACCCTGAAACAGTAAGAGCATCGCACCTTTGAAACTGTTCTTGCACCTTCAAAACTGTTCTTGCCAGCAAACAAAAGTGTTGATATCAACCTTGGGAGTGGGCATAAGGATGCCAATGCCCTTTATCCCCCTCTGAAAAAGAGAGCGATGAAGAAATCCATTCTCTAGCATGTGGTTTGATAAATAACGGGAAGAATAGCAGACTTACACACCAGCAAAATTAAAACAGAAATAAGTGTCCTTCCAGAGAGACCCTTGTCCTGCCAGGTCATTCTGGCACCCCAGAGAGGCCGCCCAATGACAGGAGACACCCCAGCACCATCTCCGAACGGAGAGAAATCCCCTGCCAGCTTTGCTTCCTCATTTTAACTCCCCTTCAGTCACCTGGTTGCGAGCAGCTTACCGAAGCCGTGAGCACGGCTACACCAAACGGAGGAAAAGCAAAATAAAACGCAACCTAGAGACCCAGAGACCCGCGGCTGACAGGCGGGCAGGGGCAGAGCGGGACACCGGCAGCTGGAGCCGGGAGCGAGCCGCAAGAAGCCGAGGGAGAGGTTACGGAGGAAGAGGCTGGAGATGTGCTGGGAGATGGATAGGATAATAATAGATGGAAAAACAGACATGCCAGATGAGACCAGAAACCTTCGTGTTATTCAAAACAAACCAACCAGGATAATCACTCTGCCTTTCTGCTGGATTTGAACGAATGCAAATACATTTTCTTTTATTAGTATTTTGTTGTTGTTGTTGTGGTGGTTGTTCAGAGACCCGAGGACAAACTTTCCAGCCCGATACCGTGCGTTCGGGGCGTGCTCCGAGTCATTTAAAATGCAAATAGCCCGTCTCTCCGGGGGGAGAAGGGCTGCCCTCCTCCCTGCCCTTGGAGGAGCAGCTCCGGGCCCCGCGGCCCCCCCGGGGGTTACCCGGGGCCATGTGCGGCCGCGGCCCGA
>VXBH01003752.1:56760-67287 GCA_013400035.1 Rynchops niger | reverse complement strand
GGGGGGTGGGGGGGTTGGGCGGTGGGCACCCGTGTGTGTGGGAGGTGCGGGTGCTCTGGTGGAGTGCTCGCTTTTGGGGGTGTGCATTGTGCGTTTGTACACGCAGGACATGTGTGTGTCCACCCACGCAGGGTGTGCGTGTGCCTGCGTGCCGCGGAGGGAGCGTGTATCAGCCCGTGCCGCCGGTCTGTGCACAGCTGTGGCCCTGCACATCTGGCCGTGCGTGTTTATTGACGTGCTTTGGGAAGCACATTCCTCCCCTTGCACCCACCCGTGGGCCTGGCACCCACGTGGGACGCGTGCGCCTGCGTGTTTGTGTGTGCGAGCGTGTCCCCGCGTGTTTGTGGCCACGTCCTCAGTGCTGTACAGCTGCGAGGAGCCACACGTGTGTGTCCGTCACATGTGTGAGTGTGTGACCGTGTGTCCACACATGTGCTTGGCTGCTCTGTGTGTGTCAGAGTTTCTGCGGACAAGTTTTGCCCAAGTGAAACCTTCTTTCTCGACATTTAATCAGAAATCAATAGCTCCTTCCCTCTAATTTGTAGGCCAGAGAGTGTTCCCCAGACATGTGTTTCTATTTTGAGGGCCTCGGGAGTCAGTGCCCTTATGGAGGGAGCACTTCGGATATATTTTTAAACCAAAGAAAAAACGGCTGAAGACGGGAAGATCCCGTTGGAGCAGCATCTGTAGAGCCAGATCCAAACACAAAACCCAACATCGACCAGACCAAGCGACCCAAAGACTAGAAGTGGTTTTCCTCTGGGTGATGTGTCGAAAAGGGCTCAAAGTCTATTATTTCGGTTGTGAGTTGGGAAGGTTGAAATTCTGACCTGGGAAGCATTTACCCGGCTCTTTCACAGCCAGAAAGATTATCTCTCCAAACCGAGAAAAATGGGAAGAGAAACGAAACGCACCCCCCCAGTCAGGACCTCATTAGTTGTGATTAATAACTAGGTGTTATTCGATTGCCACAAAATAATCTGATGACCTCGCTTCTGCAGGAGGCCAGGTAAAAACCCTCTCCGCCCTTAAAAATCACTGAAATCCAAATTACACAAGAATATCGATCTGCGAATCAGGAACGCGGCGCTTGAAACCTATTTGTAGCTTTTTTTTTCTTTTTTCTTTTTTTTTTTTTCCCCCCCCCTCCTCCTTTCTGTCAGGGAGGAAAGGAATCCCAGTTCAACTGACTCCCCTTTAAAAAACATTTAAAATTTCGAGAGGGGAAGCCTGGGAGCAGCCGGAGCAGGAGGCAGCAACCCCCGGCGAGACCGCACCGGGGCTAATCGCAGCCAAATGACCCCGCTATTATTATTATTATCTTTTAAAGAAGGTAATTTAATAATGACGTTAATTATCTGCAGGGACCAGCACGGGACCTGCCGGGGACGGGGCGGGAGGTGGGGGGGGTCCGAGCCCCACTTCAAGCCCGTAGATTTGCGGGTCAAAAACTTGGGAAGGGAAGAAATTTGCAGCAAGGTGTGGGGGGAAGCAGAGGGAAACCGCTGCATTTATTTAGTTTAGTGTCAGGGTGTTAATGATAAATTAGATAGCAGAGGAGGGGCTGAGTAAAACAGCAAGCTGTGAGAAAAAAAGCGGCGTAACCCCCTCCCAGGGCAGGCTGGGCTGGGGGCAGGGAGGGAGCGGGGGGGCCAAGCGGGGAGGGGGGTGAGGGATTAAGTGTCACTAAAGGCCTTTCATTTACCATGTTTACATGTAGTCAATAGAAGAGAATGGACAAGGGTTTATTGTGAGTTATGAGGCTCTTTCTAACTCCCATGTTATCAATATCTCCCTCTTAAAAAAATATATATATATATGCGGGGGAGGAAAAAAAANCAAAATAATCTGATGACCTCGCTTCTGCAGGAGGCCAGGTAAAAACCCTCTCCGCCCTTAAAAATCACTGAAATCCAAATTACACAAGAATATCGATCTGCGAATCAGGAACGCGGCGCTTGAAACCTATTTGTAGCTTTTTTTTTCTTTTTTCTTTTTTTTTTTTTCCCCCCCCCTCCTCCTTTCTGTCAGGGGGGAAAGGAATCCCAGTTCAACTGACTCCCCTTTAAAAAACATTTAAAATTTCGAGAGGGGAAGCCTGGGAGCAGCCGGAGCAGGAGGCAGCAACCCCCGGCGAGACCGCACCGGGGCTAATCGCAGCCAAATGACCCCGCTATTATTATTATTATCTTTTAAAGAAGGTAATTTAATAATGACGTTAATTATCTGCAGGGACCAGCACGGGACCTGCCGGGGACGGGGCGGGAGGTGGGGGGGGTCCGAGCCCCACTTCAAGCCCGTAGATTTGCGGGTCAAAAACTTGGGAAGGGAAGAAATTTGCAGCAAGGTGTGGGGGGAAGCAGAGGGAAACCGCTGCATTTATTTAGTTTAGTGTCAGGGTGTTAATGATAAATTAGATAGCAGAGGAGGGGCTGAGTAAAACAGCAAGCTGTGAGAAAAAAAGCGGCGTAACCCCCTCCCAGGGCAGGCTGGGCTGGGGGCAGGGAGGGAGCGGGGGGGCCAAGCGGGGAGGGGGGTGAGGGATTAAGTGTCACTAAAGGCCTTTCATTTACCATGTTTACATGTAGTCAATAGAAGAGAATGGACAAGGGTTTATTGTGAGTTATGAGGCTCTTTCTAACTCCCATGTTATCAATATCTCCCTCTTAAAAAAATATATATATATATGCGGGGGAGGAAAAAAAAATAATAAAAGGGCAACAAATGAGTTTCCTTCTTTCAAAAAAGAAGAAGAAGAAGAAGAAAAAAAAGACAATCGGCCAACCTTTCTGGAAGGTGGGAGCCGGCCCTCCCGGCCAGCCCACAAAGCGCTTTGGAGGATCCTTCAGCTGTTCCATATAAATCTACGGGCTCCAAAGGTGGAGTTTATGCTTTTAGCAATTGAAAGAAATTACCCTAAATGAGGCCATATGGGAATCTGTCCTCATCCTTCCCCCTCCCCAAAACTCGGGGAGGATTTCGCCTGGCCTTTGTCAGAAAATGGGGGCCGGGGCGGCCACCCCCTGCCCCCCTCCCCGGGGCTGGTGCGCGGCTCCGGTGCTCGCCCCTCGACGGGACCGTGGGGGTGGAAAAGTGCCATAAAATCCTGGTTTCGGCGCAGCTTCCGCCACCCTGCCCGGATCCAGGCTGGGTTTGTGGGGAAAAGGGGGTGGCAGGGGGGTCCCCAAAGCGCTGGGGTGACCCCTGGGGGTGTCCCCCCCGTGGGGGGCTGCTCCCCCAGGAGGGGTGTGGGGATCCCAGAATGTGCGTGTGGGGCTCAGGGCGGTGTTAGCCATCTGACCCATTTTAGCCCCATTTCACCTCAGTTACCCGTCGGCCTCCCCACTGGATCCACTCCCTTTCCCCAGGAGGATCAGGCCCCTCTGTGCTTTGGGGCCCTGTGCGCTTTGGCTATTTACCTGAAATCCCATTTTTTCCTACAGTTTTACCCACTGGGCTCATCCAGCCTTTTAATCAGCTGGAAATACCAGCAACCGCCCGGGCAACTGCTTGTAATTAGCCATTCGTTACAGCGGTTAAACCCCCCCCAAAATAACCAAAGACGTTGCACAGAAGACGGGATCCTGCATGCGAGTGGCTCGTCCCAAAACCAGCAGCGACCCATCGGGATGTGCTCTGGAATCAACCCTCTCTCCGGAGCATGAGGCCCACGTTTTGCTCCCTGTGCTTTCCAGCACCACGAAAAATCTTCCTTGACTCGCAGTAAAGGTCCAAGTTGAGGATTATTTTCGAACTGCTCTTTGACTTCTCATCAGAGGTGACTTTTTTTTTCCTTGGGCGGGCGAGGAAATAACAAAAATGCTGCTGTTAGATTTATAATTTTATATTTTTAGCTCTAACTAACTTCATATGTTCTTAGCATTTCATTTGCGGATGCTGGAGTTACTTTTCCCAGTGCAGCATAAAAAGAAGCATCGGTAACAAGGGAGAAAGATGACTCCAAAGCTACTTAAGTTTGGATTTTGGAAGCAAGAAACTTGGATGAAGTGTGTGTGGGACCAGCTCGTCCCCTGAAAGCCGGTGGGAATGGGGGGAGGTGGCAGGTCCCGGAGAGGCCAGAGATCTGGGGTGCTGCCGTCTCCCCTCCCCAGTCCTCCACCAGCTGCTTCCAGCTGGAACCCCCCGAGCCAAGGTGGTTTTCTGGGAAATAGGGTTATTTTGAGTTGTGTGTGCTGGGGATTTGTCTCTTCTGCTGCTGTTCTCCCTGTTGGGCCAGTGCTCAGGTACTCCCTGACGGTTCCCAACAGCAGAAATACATAAATATGGAAGTGAATAACCTCCAACGGGGCAGGGAGGGCCTGGGGGGAATGGGGAGGTTTTGGGGACATGGACATGTGATGGGGCTGCTTCTGCCCTGCTCCGTGTCCCTCTGGGTGCCTGCAGGACCAGCGGCTCTTGGTGAACTGGAGACTCCCTTCCACCCTGCAAATAACTCCCATTCCTTACTTGCATACTTGTATTCCACCCCCCCCACCCCCCGCCGCTAATTCCCACTTTTCTCTGCATTTATCCAGGTGGGGTGCCCTTCCCTGAAAGGTGCCCCAGGTGAAATACTCATACACGAAAGCTTCTTGCACCTCCAAATCCACGCAGGGACACGGTGTGTCACTTCAGGGTGGCCGGTGGGCACCCATCACCCGTCCTGGGAGTGGGTAGGATCCAGGTGGGGACAGCGGTGGGGCGGGGGGNGAAAATCTCGGCAGCCTGAACTCTGTGAACCCGGGGCGGGACCAGCTGTGCTCCCCCCAGCTGTGCTCCCCCCAGCTGGGCCGCCCGGGGGGGCCGGGGGAGAAGCCCCTTTCGGTTGGTAATGGGCTGCCCAGCAGCGTCCTCCCCTGCCGGTCCCGCCGGGGGTGCGGGATGTGGGGCACGGTGGGGTGCGGGGTGGCGGGCAGGGCTGGATGTGACCCCCAGGGTGCGTGGCTGCGGTGTGAGCGCACGGGACGAGGGTCCCGGGGGTGCAGGAGCCCGGGGTGAAGGTTGGGGTGCACGGCTGGGGTAGGGGGCAGGTCGGGATGAGGGTCCCGGGGGGGGCAGGAGCCCGGGGTGCAGGTTGGGGTGTGAGCACATGGGGGTGCAGGATGGGATGTGGGTCCCTGGGGCGCAGGTCGGGACCCCAGAGAGGCCGTTTCGGTGCACCACCACGACTTTGCAATATTATACGTTTGGTTTTTAATCCCGCAGTTACGGGGGCTGTTGTGCGCTCTGGTTCCCACTATTTTCGTTATTAATCCTTAACCGCTCCTACAGTTATAATGATAATTTCAGCACGTACTCTTCCAGGAGAAGCGCTGGTACCGAGTCTTTGTAAAATACTTCCGTGGAGGAGAAAAAAAAATATCTGTTAATAGCAGTTTGTGACAGAAAATCGTTTGGGCTATGCTGTCAGCATGCCTACTAATACCTGAATAATTAATGTCATACTTCTTCCCCTCTTCAAATATTAACATGTTTAGAGTCCTTGTCAAAATTGAACACCCCCTCCTTGAAATTAATTGCCAGTAAAGATAAGGAGAGGTACGCGGTTTTCAAAATAGATTTTTAATTTTTTTTTTTTCCTTTGGAAATGTGAGAAAAATCTAGACAGGAAAAAAAAAAAAAAATTAATATACTGGGGAGTCCACGGTGTGTTTTCCGCTTTACAGACTTCTTGTAGGTAATAACGTGTGCAGCTGCGTTCTCTGGTTTATGGGTGGTTGTGTGCACACGTGTGCTCAGCCGCGCGCGCGGAGCACGTACATCCACGTGTGCGTGCGTATAATTTAGTACTGTATGTATTATCGCAGAGACCCCCGATTTCTTTTGGGCCGGGTGAGGGGTAGCGGGGCCGTGGGGGGAGCCGCTCCCCCGGGCAGCAGGACCCTCCCTGTGCCCCCCACCCCGAGCAGGGGGGTGCTGGTCCCACCCTGCCGATGGCTTTTCTTCTGGAGGAGCCTTTAGGAATAACTCACTAACATGGCAAGTGGGGGAGAGGAGAGGCTTTTAGAGGGAGGAAGGAGTGTGTGTGGGGGGCTGCTCCTGGGAACCCCCTCCTGTGCATCTGGAGGCAAACCCCCGGCGTGTGCTGCGGAGATGGGGGGAGAAACGCGGGGTCGGCCGGATTGGAGCTGCCGTCCGGGAAAATCGAATGACGCCACCCCCCCATCCTCCCAGTATATATATTTATAACATCCCAAGGGTGTAGCTCTGTCTCTCTTGGTTTAAAACAAAACCAGACAGAGTCTTGAGGGTCAAAAGGGAGGTGGGGGAGGGCTTTTCTCTACCTACCCCCAGACAAAGATCCCTTTGAATCTAATCAAGCAGAAAAGAAACCCCTTTCCTGTGTGTTTTTGTACGAGGGGAGAGGGGTTAGGGCTGCCCTGGAAGGTAAAAGGAAAGGAGATCCCATTTTTCCTTCCAACAATGAGATCTTTATAAATGTTCTTAGGAAAAAAATAAAATAATAAAAAAAAAATCCCCCACCCCAGCCATGGAAGGACGTGGCTGCATTTTCCCAGTGGACATGGTGAAGGTGGGGGCCGGGGCGATGCCCTGGCCAGGAGGGGACATGGGGGGGATGTGCTGGGGGGCCGGCAGGCGGAGGGGTGAGACGATGTTTGCAGTGAGGGCGGGGATGCAATTTGGTGGTTTGTTTTCCACGGGAGGGAGGGTTTCCTGCGCTCCCACCCTGCTCTGCCACCCATGGACCTGCCAGCAAAGAGCCGCTGCCCCCCCTTGCAGCCCGTGCACGTCGCTCCGACGGCTCGATTTCCTACAGGAGACCATTCCTGCAGCCGCTCCGATCCCGGCTTCATCCCTCTCAACCAGAAACCTTCACCAAGGGCCCATTTCCTATCATCGGTCGCCTGCCAAAGCCCGGCCAAGGGGTCCAAAGACCCTGCTCGTGCTGGAGGATTTTCCCTTCGATGTAAAATGCTCCCTGGGTGGAGGGACAGGCCACTGGTCTCCCCAGGGGTGGCCGCAGTCCTGGGGCACCCTGCTTGTGCGATGGCTTTTCTTGGTGACCTTGGCCATGCCTGGAGAAATGCCACATCCCTGTCCTCTGCCGTGGGGTGCCTGGGGAGACCCGTGTGCTGCAGCACGAGGATCCCACCGGGATGTGCTGCAGGACCTGCCGGCACCACCCGTGGGGTGTCATTGCCGTGGGGGGGGGTCATTGCTGTGCCGGAGCTCTCGGAGTCTCCATATGGGAGTGTTGAGGTCCCAGCGCTGCTCTCTGGGTGCTCCTCATCAGTGTCGTAACACAACGGTCCCTGTCCCCCTGTAACCCCCCCCA
Organism: Rynchops niger; assembly: GCA_013400035.1. Lineage (NCBI taxonomy): Eukaryota > Metazoa > Chordata > Aves > Charadriiformes > Laridae > Rynchops > Rynchops niger. The sequence goes on along the minus strand of VXBH01003752.1, from coordinate 59,990 downwards.
GTTTATCCCTCTACGTGCACCTACCCCCGGGTCCCCGAGGGCGCAGCGGTGGCAGGAGCCCTGTCGCTCCCTCCCTCCCCGATGAGCCCCGCTCTGCAGCACAGACAAGGCCTCAGACGCTGCTTTTTACATCCCTTTAACTAATACCACATGACAGTGATTTAAGCTAATCAGTACAACCTCCCCGTGTCAATGCAAGAATCCTCATAACCTCGGTGTTTACATTAAGTACAGCAGTGTTTCAGCTATAAAAGCACTTTCAAAGTGACATTAACTGCAGCGTAACGATGTTAGATTGACTGGAGTTGGGTCAAATGCCTACCAAAAGCCTGCTAGAAAGAAGCTGCCGTTGAATTTATTGCGAAAGCATTAGCGCGGAGTTGTCCTTGCGAGGCTGGGCTTCTCGTGGGCTCCAATAAGCTCTTTGGCGTCTCTGCACCCACGTTTTGTACCGATCCCTCTGGCCGATTGGCAGCAGCCCCGCGGTGCTTTGCCAGGCTGGGCTGTGAGCTGGGGGGGGAGGGGGGGCCAGCTCGCAGCAGCCCCCCACCTTGGAACCCCCCCTTTTACCGCTTTCGGTTGCAAACCCGGTTGCCCACGAGGTGCTGGAGGCGGTTGGAGAATGGTTTCGCTCCTCTTCCGCGCCTCGCTGCCGGAGTTTGCCGTGTTGGAGCAAACCAGCCACGTTATGCCAAGGCAAAGGCGATGGAGGGCTCGTGCGAGGGGTGCTGGGGCTGGGTGACGCACAGCCGGCGGTGGGGACACCCGGTGACAGGCTCAGCCCAGCCCATGGGACCAGGGAGCAAACCCCGACGGCAGCCGCGGTCGCAGCCATGGTCAGGGCTGCTCGTATGCCACATTCCCCTTTTCCACAGCCCCGCGTGCGAGCGGGAGCCCCGGCACGGGGGAGGAACCCCCCTGGGACCGGGAGGCCACCCCCAGGTTTCTCCTACTGAGAGACTTTCGGCCCCAGGGAAGCGGAATAAACCGCGGCGCTTTGGTTTCTGCCTCTGCGTGTCCGCACCGGTGTTTGCATCTCCTCCGCTGCGCTGGTAGAAAAGTTGGTGTTGAAATAACTAAACCAATATAAAAACGGTGCTTATAAAACACTTTGGAGGCACAAGGTTTGGGTTTTGTTTTTTTTGAGAGGGGTGCGGCTCTTTGCCGGGGCTGCGCAGCTGGGTCTGAGGACACCGATACCCCAATGTCACCCGGGGGCTGGTTTTGTGCCACCTTCCTGGTGGCTTTTGGCCGTACCCAGTTGCCCAGATCGCTGTCAGGGACAGGTTTCGTGGCCATTTGCTTCAGGGGCAACTTCTGCCCTGATGGAGGAGCCCCAAAGTGCTTCTACACCTTAGCCAGGAGGCCCCCGGCTCCCCCTTTTCCTTCCCCCCTGGCTCCCCCTTCCCTTTCCATCCCGCTCCGTGCCTTTTCCTCCTCCGCATCTGCTTCTCCTCAGGGGCCGCCCGGTGCCCTGCTCCCTCCCCAGTCGCATTTCAGCGCTGCCATGTGTAAAAATAAAGCAAACAAGCTATTAAATGAAAAAGCTATAAAAACAAATAAATAAGCTATTATTACGATTTTCCAATCCCCCAAAGCCCCAGTCCTGCAGCCGTATCCCCCGAGCGCTTTCTGGCAACAGCCAAGGAGGACGGAGTCGGAGCACGAAGTCCCTTCCCAGTCCCACGTGCAGTCTGGGGGCTTTAGCGGGGACTGTGTAGCACACACACGCGTACGCGCAGGTTTATCTCTACAGCGATATGTATGTATCTCCCCTAACTCTGCTTAATCCGGCTGCTCGTGCAGCAGCAGCTTTTTTATTTGACGGCTATTTATACTTGCCCACAGGCTTTAAAGCTGCGAGGGGCCACGGCGGGCGCTCTCCGTGGCCGTAAAATGACCATCCCTCACAATTTTCCGTGTTTCTCAGCTGTCAACATCTCCCTGGGAGAGGGAAGAGGGGTCCCACAGCACCTGTCCTTCCCAGATGGGTCCACCCATGCAGTCACCTTAGAGGTGACGGAGCCTGAGCGTGAACTCTCTGATGCTTGGGTTGACTTTTGCTCCTCATTTTGCTAGGTTTCTGGCCCAAATACACTCACCCCGGTCCCTGGGTGCTACCTACCGGCACACTATGAGCGCCCAGACCCTCAGGGTCCTTTCAGCCGGCCTGTTACTGAATGCAAAAGCGTTCCCCCCGTTGTGTCTCACCCCTCTCCCAAGCACATGCAGTTGTGGCTCCCCGTGGGTGCAGGTGTAACTCCGTCTCCAGCAAGCGGAGGTGACAGCGGTGTCTCTGGGGTCTCTCGGAGTGGGGAGGCAGCAGGCAGAGCCACCCCCCCCCATCCCTTCTGCGTGACCTGGAGCACACCTTTATTTTCCGCTTCACCCTTTGTCCCTTTTGCTTTCAGCCTGGCCGCTGCCCTCCCCACCCACGGGCCGTTTCCCGGGGGAGCTGAGGAACCCCGCGCAGCGCAATTAATCCGGCTGGTAACGGGGTAACGGGTTGGTTTCCTCGGCCCCCCTCCCCAGCTGCCTTCGGAGCACACAAACCGTGGGGGGACGATGCTCCTGCTTCGCCCCGCAGCACCAGCCTTGGCTCTCACAGCGCAATGCCCTCCCGGGGCAGGGAGAGGGGTGTGTGGGGGGTTCATGCCAGCGGGGGGTAATTTTTTAGCATGGGAGGAACCTAATGAAGGGTTTTCAGGATTTTCCCCGAGCTGCTGCAGCGGGTGCTTGCGAGCCCTGCCCACAGGGTGGCAATATCTGCCCGGCGAGCGCAGGCGGAGCCCGGCAGCGGCCCGGCCCTGCCCGCACAGGTGGGTGTGATGGGGGGGGGATTGCCCAGAAATCGGGGTTTTTTTTTTTTGCTCACTTTCTCCTTCGTGCGTTGTCTGAGAGGCGTTGGCGTTGCAACGAGGTGGGCTGGGCAGGATCCTGCTTTCCCCCAGAGGGACAATGCGTGGGCTCATGGGGCTGGAGATGAGGGAATTTTTGGTCCCAGGGGAGGCGGTGGCTGCGTCCCCTGGCAGCAAGGGCCACGGTGGCAGAGCAGGAGGTCGGGACGCTCCGTTCCCCATCCCGGAGCTGGGTTGGGAAGCTGCTCCCGGACCCCGCTCCATGGCTGAGATCAGCCCCAAGGTTGGGGTCTGGCTGGGACCTGCCCTGGCTGGTTGTCACCAACACGTTTTCTGGAGGTGGGCAGCTTTTTCTCCTACAAGGACTGAGAT
>VXBH01003752.1:35915-48112 GCA_013400035.1 Rynchops niger | reverse complement strand
TTTTTTTTTGTTTTCTTTTCTTTCATCTCCTTCTTGCTCTGAGCTTTTTAGAGACAACTTCCCAGGTCCTGGTGTCAGGCATTGTGACGGGAGCCAGACAAAACCTGCCCAACTGGGGGGGTCCGGCAGGTCCTGGTTTCTCCTTCCTTCCCCTCTGGTTTGCAAAACCCCTTGGTGTCCAGCCCTGGATGTCCACGATGCTCCTCAGCCCTCGTCCCCAGCACCTTCTGCTCCTCCCGAGCAGAGCGGGCTGTGGCCGCCAGAGCTCTCGCAGACCGTACTCAATGGACGCGTCTCAGGATGACGAGACTATCCAATTTACTCTGCAGATCGGTCCCCGGCTTTCGTAAGAACGCTAAAAAAAGTCCCGCAAAGCACAACAGCTTGTGATAGCCTCCCCGCCACCCACCTTCCCTTAGAGGCAGGCAAGTATGGATGGCCCAAAAATAGAGATGAAGAGTCCCGGAGGAAGCATATGGCAGATGGGACTAGATCCCCGGCTATCAGGTTTGCTGTCGGCGCTTTAACTGCATGATCATCCTCTCTCCTTAGCTTTAAAGTATCTCGCTGCTCCCCGTACCAAGGGGATAGACTCTGGCTGTTGGGTTAATGCCTGTGCGGGCTTCTCAGAACCGTGAGGACTTAGTGATGTGGAAGGTAGATTAGGGAGGTTTCCCCAACATTTTAAAGCTGTGTTGCCTTTTGAAGTCTCCTTAAAGCAGAAGCCACGCGAGGAGCAGGTGGGATTAGCTGGAGGAAACCAGAGGAGAGAAAGTGTATTGCTGCACTAGAGCATCCCTGGATTTCAAACGGCAAATGGCACTTTAATATTCCTGTCCTGCGGTAAAGATCTCCTGATAAAGCAGTCGTTGCAGCAGTCTGGGTGATTCCCTCCCGTTGCTTATGGGTCATGGAAACTGGGCCAGGCGCCGCCTGGGAGCGTGGCTGGGGGGTATCCCTGCGCCACGCAGCCACCGCGGGCTCCTCGGCAGAGCCACGAGCCTTCACGCGGGACCGGTGTGCCAGGAACACCGGGGGCTTTGCTGGTCCCCCCCCCCCAATCTCCTCTTTTTATGTCTTGTTTTCCTTTGCTCATCAGCAAGGATGAGCCTTTGCCTGGTGGCCAGGGGCAGGCGAAGGGGTGAGAGCTGCCTCTCCTGGCTGCCGTCTGCCGGCCCCTGGGAGATGGAAGTCGGAGTAAAATTTCTTTTCAGCTCCGAACCCAGTGCCCGGCCACGCATGCGCGGCCTACTGCCTTCAAGGTAACTTTGCGCGGCGTGCGGGCTGCCATCTCACGAGACAGGTTGTTTCTGCAGTGCCCCGTGCCGTGCAAGTACAGCGACAAAACAAGCCGTGCCCTGAGCAGCTGCCATGGACCCGCTGCTCGTCGTGCGCCTTGTAAACCCTGCGCAGGGCTCAATGCTGAAGACAGGCAGCACCCCCACCCCGGGGGTCGCAGCCGGCTCCTGCCTGTGGCCCCTCGCGGGGGTTCTCTGCCTCTTGGGGCCGTTAAGCCTGGGCAGACGCCGGGACGGGGGGTCTCCTATGGACCGTGGGGCAGGCAGGGCCACTGCCAGTCGGCCACGGCAGATGTTCTTGCTAGATGCAAGGAAGCACAGGCTGCCTCCATCCTTGGCTTTAGTGTTGCAGGAAACAAACTTTTCATTTAAGCAGTGACTGCATCAAGGATTTAATTAGCTCCGGCTGGCAAGCCCGGCCCTGATAAGATCAGACTGAAGGGAAATGTGATTGGCGTTTCTATCCTAAACAGCATCATCTCAGGAAGTCCTTTGGGGCTCAGAGGCGGGCAGGGTCAGGAGCGTGCGAGTGTCTGCGCTGCTGCTCTGGTGTTCCCACACTTTTTTGGGGTGTGTTTTGGTTTTTTCTGTGCCTCTGCAGCTGGCGCTCCCAGCGCAAGGCGCCGAGCTCCGGGAGGAGCGAGCCCTTCCCTGCGCCCAGGTTGCGCCCTCCTGGTCATGGTCCAAGTGAAGCCCGAGTCCTGTCGCATCGGTCCTGGTGCTGGGTGAGCTGAGCTCGCCCGTCCTCTGCAGCTCCCGCTGCATCACGCGTTTGACTCCTATTCTGTTTCCCCCCCGCCAGCTCCTGGGGCTGAGCATCCTCTTCCCAGACACTCCAATACCTGCAGCCGGGCAGGCTCCAGGCTCCGCTCTGTCAGCCCCTGTTTGCTAATTCCCAGGGACTGCAGAGGCTCTTATCCCTGTTGGAGCTATGGATATGCCCTTTCCAGCTGCTATCCTGGGGATCAGCCTGTCTCTGATTTAAAGGTACAGTCTGCTGGCAGCTGCTGCCGCATTTCAGGAAAACAAGGGAGGAAAAAGTCTATCGGAGCTGGTTTCCTCAGGGCTCACCAGCTCCTTGCAAATTCCTCTTAGAACTGGGTTCACCATCCCTTTGCCCCCCTCTCTGTCCTCTTACAAATTCAAGGGAGTTTCTCTCCGGCCGAAGGTGAGAGGCCGGGGCAAGGAAGCTGGGAAGGAGGGTATTGCACTGCGTAAATCAAATGAAGAAAGTACCACGAGCACGGGAAGATGCTGCCGCCTTCACAAGGAGGAGGAGAGATGCAGTCAGCCTGCTCTAGCTTTTCAGGAATAGATTTCCTCCCCGCCCCCCCCCCCCCCATCCTGTGCATTTTTGACTTTTCAAAAGTTTTCCTCATTTGTACTGGGCCGAACCCAAGTTTTCTAGAAGTCTTTGCCAAAAAAAAAACCCCTTCTTTTTGTATGGCAGGAGAGATAATCAACAATATTTGAATTGCCAAGTGGAGATCGGTGAGTCAGTGGGAAGCAAGAAGAAAACCTCATGCGCTGCTCCTGTCGCTTATCGATTGCCGTGGAGCGTGTCCTCCCAGAGCACTGCCCGTCCCCTCGCGCTCCCGGGGCGAGCACAGCGCGGCGCCGGGGGCAAATGGACTCCAGGCATGCTTCGCTATCGACCGGCTGCGTGGCTTTGGGCAGAATCGACCCGTCTCCGTTAACCCACGGATGCAAAAGGCAGATCCCCGTAACCGCCTTGACTCCTCCGTTTGTGCTCTGCGGTTGCTGGGTGACGCTGGAAATGGCACCAGGTCCCTGACACGCACCTGGGGAGACCCCTGGGACCCTGAGCTCTGCCGCGGGGCACGGCTGAGCTGCTGGCTTTGGGGACCTCGTCCCCCAAGTTTGGAGAAACACGCCTTTCCCATCCAGCAAGCCACTGACGTGTCTCCTATCCCTTCTGACCCAGATTCCTGGTTCCTCCTGCTACAGAAATAGCCTCTGAACTCCCTCTTTTTAGCCATTTCCACCTTCCGAGCTCTCTCCCGGCGCGGCCGCCCTGCGCAGCGCGTGATTCACAGGCTCTCCCCGCATCCTCCCACCCCTGGCATCCCCTCCTCGCCACCGAGCTGGTGCCGTCGTGGGCAGCCAGGGGACCCTGGGGCTTGAAGCAGAGAAAATCCTGCTTCAGGAGCGCGGGGACCTGGAGAAATCCAAGCTGTTGCCGCCTCTGATGCGATTCTTTCTCCATCGCACCCTTTTACTTCGGGGTGCTGGGAGGAGCAGCCAGGGTCTGGGAGCGCTGGCTCCATCTCCGCTAATGACTCAGGATTGCCTCCGTGCTGTCTCCTGGTGGCTGTCTCGCCATCGGCTCGAGCCCAGCCATGGTAAATAATCTTTAATCCCTGCCTCCGAGTCCTCTACCCTGCTCTTCTCCCTTTCTTTTCTGCTTGCCGCAGACAGCGCTGCTCCGCTCAGGCTGTGGCATTTACCCGCGAGCGAGGTGTTAGCCGTGACTCAGCTCTCTCCTTGCCTTTCCCCTTCCACATTGTCTGAGTCTTCACAGCATATCCCCCCCTTTTTTTNTAATTTTTTTTTTTATCGTTTTTTTTTTTTTTTTTTTGGCACAGAATATTGCCCAAACTCCACTTTTCCCAGTCCCCTCTGAAGCTCGGCGCTGGGATCTCCTCCGCCCTCGGCCCTGCCGAACGCCGCTTTGCCCCGCGCGCGCCCACGCTGGATGCGGCTGCGGAGGTGGCTCTTCAGGCCCGATGCTTTTGCTGCGTTGCTCTTCTCTCTGCTCCTCTCTGCCGCCCTTCCTCCTCCCAGCACAAAAGAAATAATAAATCAGCTGCTGCTTTTGGCTCGCTGTGACCTCTCCCCGCTTGCCCCAGCACGTCTCCTTCCCTTTTAACTGTCAGCGGCTGCCTGTGATCAGCCCGTGATAACTCGTCTCTCTCGTCCCCTTGCTGAACCCCCCAGCAAACCCCTTGGTTTTCTCCTGAGCTGCCCCAAGGCTTCGGAGAAACCCCCGCAGCGGGAGGGACACTTCTCCGGGCTTCCCTGATGGCTCCTGTTTCCCACAACCTTCACTAAACCCCGCTGACTGGTAACGTACCGGCGCACTACAGTCACTTCCATCGCCCATGCTGACGTGGACTTGCAGTTCTCGTTAGGACAAGGCTCGTGCGTGGCTCTGCCAGCAGGACCCAGGCACGGGGAAGTCCCACACCGTCCCCCAGGCAGATTTTCCAGCCCTCACCGGCCTCCTGGCTACTGCAACATCCCCGGTACCATCTTAAGGCTGTGGCCAGCTTGGTATGGGGGGGCTTTGGGGTTTTTTCCTCTCTCTGTTGGATGGAAGAGCCCGCTGTTGCCCCCCGAGCTGGCTCCGCTAGAGGCAGGGCTGCTGGTGCCCTGAGGAGAAGAGGAAAGGGTGGATGGAGCCAGCCGAGCGTGGGGAGCCCCCACAGCCTCTCCTCCCCGCCGGCCACCGTGGCTGGGGGTCACTGCAGGATTTCTTGCCTGGTTACTGGAAATATCGGTCATCTCCTCAACCGGCAAAGCTGTTCCTTCTAACGAGAAAATCCTCTTAAAGCTGCAGGAAGAAATCAAACCTTGTAAAGCACCTGGCTTGTCTTCCCCGGTGAGGGGTGGCTGCTGGGGTGGCTCTGCGGGGAAGGGGGAGGCTCGGACGGCTCCTGTCCCCTCCGTAGGTCTGTCCTGTGGCCAGGGGCTGACATGCCACCAGCTGACAACCGCTCAGCCCCCGAGGAGCAGCACTGTGAGGGCTCTGTCCCCAGTTAGACTCCTGGGACAGCGTGGCCGAAGGTCCCATGGAACAGCGCCAAGGAGGGCAGGGAGTCTGGGGAGGCTCTAGGGAGCAAAGGGTCCCCGTGTAGCAGAGAGAGGTGCCAAATCTGGGGTGAAGAGGGAGGGAGACCTGACTCTCTCAACCTCTTTTCCTCCCCTTTCCTTTCCCCGTTTCCTCCACCCCCCCGCCCCTGCTCGGATGTCCATACATTATGCATCAACAATTCCTTGCCCACACAGCACTTGCGGAGAGAAACCTGGCTACCGGCTGATGAGAGATAACGCCTCCTCCTTCACGCTAGCCCGGGAAGCTGGCCGCAACCTGCGAAAATTGGGCGTAATTCACAGCACATCCCACCCTCCTCCTCGCAGCCTGTCAAACCCCGAGAGGGGCAGCCCCAGCACCCCCGGCCGAGCTGGAGGGACCGGGCTGGGGATTAGAAGTGGGGCTCCAGCCCCAGTTCCCCCCCTGTGACCTTGCCCAGGTTCCCTGCTGTAAAATTTGGGCAATTATAGGTCATCCCCCCCGTTGCGCGGGTGGCAGAAGGCAGGTCTCCTCGCAGATGGTTTGCAGCGTGTCTGGTACATGGGTGCCTCCTTCAGCCCCGAAACGTGCCGGCTGCGCAGCACGATTAGGAGTGGTGGTCACATCTGTCCTCTGTTGCCATGGAGACTTTTCCTCTTCCCGATGCCCAGAGAAAAGCAGCGGATAATGGCAGTGACAGGGAGCTGCTGCCGGAGCCTCGCGCCGGCGTGGCCTCTGCCAGCCGGCATCCCGCGGCACGTGAGAGCAGCATCCCCTCCGCCGCCCAGAGACGCGATACGCGCCCGGTCGCTGTGCCTGGGTCAGTCCCTGCGGATTCAGACACGCAATCCAGATGTGCAGGGGTAGGCACAGCTGTGTAACGACACCCCTGCGCCGCTGCGGGTGAACCTCCGCCCCAGCGTCACCGTGGGAGGGCGAGGATCTGGCTCAGACCTCGGCATCGGGGTTTCCACATTAGGGCTAAAATTTTTTTCCTTTCCTCAGAAACAAGTTGAGGGTCCAAAGTCCCCGACCGAGGCGCCTTTTCTCTTCCAATATTTGAATTTCTGCAGTTTCAGCACCGTTCCCTTCCAGCTGCTCTGGCTGAAGGTTGTCACCTCCTTCCACCACCCGCCTCCGTGGAGGACGGGGTGGTCGTTCCCCTCCACGCGCCTGGGTTTCTGCGCCCGCGGGAGGGCTGGGGGACGAGGATCGCTCGGTCTCCAGAGCTTCTGAGCACACGTGAGCTTTGCAGACGGGTTCCCGGTGGAAATCAGGCACAGACAGGTTCTGAGAGGGACTCTCGGATTCCTCGCACGCTCCAGATGGGAAGGGACACGGAGGCAGCAAAGGGTCTCTCTCTGAGACAATAACATCTATTTGCTGGCGGTGGCTTTGCTGATAAACATCTGCCAATACATGTATTATTTAACTGTTACTAAGCCCTCGCCAATCACTGTGAGATCGGGCAGCCAGCTCCTCCCGGTGTGGGGCAGGTCGGGAAGTTTCAAATTTATTCAGGTTCTGCAGTGCTTCCCTTCTTCTACATATCTTTTCTGGCTTGTCCAACTTGTTTCTGGAGTGCTCCAGCCTCTTCCCTGAACTCCCGGAGGGAGATTTCCATGGGCTGAGGCAGCTGGGGCAGAGCAGGGACCTTGGGCTGGCTCCGGCATCGCAGGGACCTGGCAAAGCCCCTTCCCCTGCCTTGTTTTTCCTGGCTTTACATTCGGGAGAGGAATAATACGGACCTTATTTAGAGGCTGTGGCATTATAGGTGCGGGTCTGCTCTTCTTTGCCCGTAACGGGGCTGCTCGGGAGTGGGAAACCTCCGGAGAGGGGTTTTTTTAGGAGGAGAGGGGCTGGACGGTGGCAATACAAATGGTGCTTGAAGGGAACGTAAAGGCTTCCTTAAGCTTTCCAGGCGGATTTGGGAAGAAGATGGAGTGTGTCTGGAGGGGGGGAACGGAAAAGGCACGTCCCCGAGCCTGCGTGTGGCGGGATGAAGGCGCGAGGGCTTGTGCGTGACTGGGTGCGTTATAAATGGAAGCGTGGGGTTGCGCGGCCAGCGTGGGCGAGGGGCTGGGCACGCGGGTGAGTGCGAGCCTGTGCCGAGGGGGACAGATGTGTGTGGGATGGCTCCGTGCGAAGCGCGATTAAAAATATGAGCAAGGCAGGCTCTGGTGCTTCAGATGCTCAGGCTTTGCTTCAGAGGCGAGGCGGGGAGGGGGACGGTGCCGGAGGGCAGGGCTGAGCCTGGGCCCTCTCAAATCCATCTCAGTCCTGCTTTTGGGGTGGGTCAGCAGGGGCGGCACACGGGACGGACCGGCCGAAGGTGTCCGTGCAGAGCCTGGGCACACTGCTGCTTACAGCTGGGCATTTTTGGCCTGAGCTGCCACGCACAGAGCAGCAAGAGCCACTGTCAATGCGGGGGGACAACCTCAGAGCAACCCCCCCCCAGCCCCCCGGCCAGGGCTGGCAAGGGCTCAGGGTGCCCAGGTGGGGCTCGTATCCACACTCCCATTTACAGCCTCTTCATCTGCTCGGTTCCTCCCCTTGGGTGGAGCATTTTGAAGGATGGGGCACAGATAANTTTTTTTTAATTTTTTTTTGTTGGGACCATGCAGGGGGCAGGTTTGTCATCGCCTGCTGCCAAGTGCCCTGTTAACAGGGTGACGTGACTCCTCGGTGACGAGGGCGGCAGGGTCGGACCGGTAAGAGGAAACCCCTTTTTGGGGGCTGGGGAGATCCGGAGCTCGTTTCTGGCGGAGTTTGGTGAGACCAAGAGGAAGGACGTTGTAGGGCTCAATAAGAGCATCCCGTTCTAGCACCACGGTATTCAACTTTTGGGGCACTGGGCTCTCGGGGGTGCTCTGACCTGGCCTGGGAGAGGGGGAGGCTGTGGCACTGATTCCCCCCACCCCTCTGTGGGAGGCATTTTTGGCTCCCCAAAACCTTTCTCGTGCGCTGGAGCGAGAGGTAGGAGCTGCCCTGGGCTGCCCAGCGGAGGAGAGAGGATGAGGCTGGCTTTGTTTATGGCGAGGGCTAGTTAAAGACAAGGAACATCTAAATCTCATCCTGTGGCGGGTGCTTCGAAGGACTTTTTAGGACATGTCAGACCAAAAAAGAAACGTATGATAAATAATTGAGAGCCCAGGCTCAGTTTTCACGTTCCTCCCATCCAGCCCAGCGGCAAAAGGACCTTGAGCCCCTTTTCTGCAGGGTTGGGAGTGGGAGGGTGACGTGGTGGCCATGGGGAGGGTGAAATGGTGACCATGCTGTTGAGAGGCTGCAGCTGATGAGCTGGGGAGAAGGTTTAGGAGCCCCTTTTCCCCTCTTATCGGGAAGGAAAAGGGCTGCTGGTCTCTGCAGCGGGGTTGGCGTTGGGGGTGTTTTGGGGTGCGCCAGGCCCCCGCGGGATCCCGTCCCCACGGCTCTCGCAGGGAGGGGAGACCTTGGCTCTCTTGCGGAAGCGCCAGCGCCCGACGCCGTGTGGCTATGCGCGATATCTGCTTTCCTTTTCAAATTAAATTCCTCTCTCTTGTGGCCGCGGGACCTTCCCTTTCCCTTCCCCTTTCGCAAAGCCTCGGAAAACAGCAATAAATAGCCTGGCGCTCTGGCCGGCTTTCTTCCAAGAAACGTTGGATGTTTTCAGGTCACTCCCGTGATTTCGGGTTGGGGGCTGGCTCGTGCCCCCTGCCTGTGGTGTTCGCCACCAGAGGGGACCCCCCGGGGGCCACGGCCACCCCGTCGTGTCCTGCCGGCCCCTGCGAAGGTGCTGGGGGGGCGGGAATGTCACCCCAGCTTTGCCCCCAGGGCCAGCCTCTGGTGCATGTGTTTTTAATGGGTTTTTGAAAACAGGAGATTCGCCCCGTGGTATCTTGCGTGCAAGGTTATTGGAAGGAGACCAGCAAAGGTCTGTAACCTCTCCGCTGATGAGGATGAAGTGCTTGTTTAATACATTTTAGCTTTCAAATATTTCTCCTTAATGTGTTTTTGAAATGACTGGAGCTCTGAAGGGAATATGTAACGTGTTAGAAAATAGATGTGCCGATTAGACCGCGTTTCAGCTCATTTAGAGACATTTCACCGCCTCCCTTGGATCTGCCGTGATCAAAACCCCTGCCTCTCTGCAAGCGGCGGAGTCGGGGAGCTGTCAGCTGCCGTCACCCCGCGCTGCGGCCCCGCTGCCACGGCTGGCTTTGCTTTTGCCGTTGCCGAACATGTTTGGCTTCGCTGGTGGCGCGGGGAAGCTGTCACAGCATCGCTGGCTCTGTGTCAGGTTGTCTTGGCCTTTCCCGGCTGCGCAGGTTCATTACGTCCATCCCAGGTACCCCAAAATGTCTCCAACCTGCTCCTCGGTGGCTCCTTGGCTCCCACCGGGGGAGGGAGCGGTTTACACCCCTCTCCTTGGATTTCCCACCTGATGCTCTCTAGAGATTAAATCTCCCCCCGGGTTCACACCAGGCAGCGATGTGGGATCTGCCGTGGGAAACCCTGGAGCCCATGGGGAGGGCAGGATCTGTCCCACGTGGGTTAATCCCCCTGGGCTTGGGAGGTGCCTGGGTGTGGGGTGGCCCCGTGGGGCGGCCGCGCTCCCCTCCGGCACTGGGGGGTTCAGAGTCTCCCGGTGGTGCCTTTTAGAGCGCGGCAGATTCGGATTTGTTATTAAACGAGACACTTTTAATTGCCGGGGGGAACTTTAGCTCCTCTAATCTGCCCACCAGCGAGACACAGACCGGAGGATTTCACTCCATGTCATAAACGCTTCACCTCTTATTACACCTCTGAAGTGCTCCCAGGTCTAACAACAACTCTTTCCAGTCCCGGTTTTCATTCATCTTTTCTTTTCTCCCTCTATCCTGTGTTGTCCCCCAGCCCCCAGCAGCCAGAGCTCCCTTCTCCCCCTCGCCCACCGCAGCAAGATGCGGTTGCAGGGGGGCAAGGGGGCGATGGGGCTGCATCGTGGGGCGATGGGGCTGCCGGAGAGCACGGGACGAGCCCGCTGGGGTACGTCGCCCAGCAGGGACAGGCGGCACATTGCAGCGGGCCCTGTCCCCGTGCCAGCCCCGGGATGCCCGGACCCCCCCCCCCGCCAGGCCGTGCGTGCTGGGGCGTCCCAGCACGTCAGCCCCATCACGATGCACTTCGCTGGCGCTGGAAAAGGTTTTCGCCCCACGGATGTTCTCTAATGGAGCCGGCGTTGTTGCGATCCCCCGTGCCGCTGGGCAGCGGCTCTCCAGCTAATGCAGCGCTGCGGGGGGCTGGGGTTAGCTGCCATCTCCTCCACCCCCCCTTCCCTTCGCTGGGGAGGTGCTGGTCGGCTCCGCAGCCCTGTCCCACGGGGATGGGAACCGCACCGGTGCGGAGAGAAGGGGAGAAAACCTGCGACCCCTCCGCGCTGGTCCCGGGAAATTGTGCAAAACAAAGCGGCCCCTTGTTTATTTTTTTCCTGCCCTGTCCCTCCCCTTTCTCCCTGGTGGACTTCAGGCTCGTTTCTCTTGGCAAGGAGGTGCCAACCCGGGGTGAGGTGTTAGCGGGGCACCCTCGTGTCCCCACCACGCTGTGGGGGCTGCCGTCCGCCCTGCCCACGAGGGCTCGGAGCCTGCCGCTGGGTCCCCAGCGCGGTGGGCACTGCCATCGGGGACCGAGCCTGGGCGCGGGTGCCCCGATGCCGTGGGTGCTCTGCTGCAGGGGGACTCTGCTGGCCGCTCGTGCGGGGAAATGGCAGCTGCCAAATGCTGGGCCAGGTTAGCGGCTGGTCCCGCGGGGCCGGGTACGGTCGCGGCTCTGCTGGCAGCGTTTCCACCTTCCACCACCCTTTGTTTTTTTGTTGTTTTTTTTTTCCTTCCTTTCCCCAACCCGCCTTTAGCAGAAGCGATAGCGCTGCCCGTGCAGGACCGTGGCAGGATGCTGCCCACCCTGCCCCGCTCCCGAGAGACGTGCAAATGCCATTTTGCTGTCCCCTTTCCAGGTACACAATGCCTTGTGAGTGCTCCCCCTGAGCATCCCCCATCCCTGCCTCTCCTGTGCATCCCCCACGGCTCCGGCTGCCTCTCCCGCTGTCAGCGGGCGATGGCACACGGTGGCAACTGGGTGCCACCCGGATCGCTCCTGGCGTTTGGGCTAGCCAGCTATCGCCGAATGCAACGGAGGGGCCTTTAAGAGGGAAGCGGAGAGGGGGAGCCGTCTCCCCGCACATTAATCTATCATGAGCTAATGTGTTTTTCCCATTTGTTCCTTTGTACCTCGCCGAGCTGCGCGCTCCCCCGCGCACACACCCCGGCGCGCGCTCGCGCCCGCGCGCCCGCTCGCTCGCACTCCTGCCTCCGTCTCCCATGCGTGGCTGGGCCTGAGCCCCTCGCCCAGAGGAAGGGAAAGAAAAGAAGGCGAGCAGAGCAGAAATGGGGAATACACCCTCTCAAGGCATGTCACTCTCACTATGTGCATCCATTCTTAAGTAGCAGGTATTTTTTTTAATTTGTGTGGTTTTTTTGCCTCCTCCCTCCACATCGCCGGGGCAGTGTCGCTGATGCCCGGGGCTGGGCTGGGCTAGGGGGAAACGGGGTGTGAAGGGGGGGGGTTGAAAATCGCTGCTCCCGGCGCTGGAGTTTGTTGGTTGTGAACTGACACCCAGGCGGGGTGTGCGTGGGGTTGTGATGCTCCGGAGGGGTGTGTGCGGGGCTCGGGATGCGGTGACACCCCCCTTCCCCCCCCAGCCCCGGCACAGGGGACGGAGGGGCTGGGGGATGCTGAGCCGGTGCTGGCGGTGATGCTGCTTCTCGGGGTTGTTTGTTGTCGGGGCTGCCTCGCTCCGAAGGGACAAAGTAGCTGGAGAGCCTCTGTCCTAGAAACACCGGCGTGGGGAGCGGGAGCGATGGGGTGTTTGGGGGCGGGGGCTCACGGGGGACGCTCGAAGAAATCCGTTATTGTGCCTATGGCTGTTTCAGCTCCGTTGTTGCAGCGTTGTGCATTAAACACGATGTTTTGCTGACCGAACCGGGCTGGATGCTGCCGGGCTCTGGATTTCCTTTCTCTGCGAGCCTGGGGGAGAGCGATGGGTGAGGAGGAGGGATGCTGCGGGCTGC
>VXBH01003752.1:15554-35389 GCA_013400035.1 Rynchops niger | reverse complement strand
TGCTGCCCATGGCGGGGGGTGGGGGGTGTCCCTTTGTCCGCCCGCGCCGCGGGGAGCGCCCAGCCTTCGCCCCGCAGCCTCTCCCCTCTTTGTTCTCTCCATTTTTGCGCTGTGCTGAGACAGGCTGGGGAGGGGCGACGCTTTGGCCCCCCGCGTCCACCCGCTGCTGCTGGTGGGGGGGGGCGGTGCGGGCCAGCGCCCAACTCTCTGGGAAGTTGGTTTTGCCTGTGTTTGGCCCTGGGAATGCAGCCGGCATTGGCCACGGGGCCCTCGGGAGCCGAGCCCCTCGGCAGGCGTCTCAGGGGGTGGGAGGGGGTCGCATCCAGCCAGCTCTCGCTCAAGGATGGAGATGGAAAGGGTCCCTCTGCTCAGCTGGACCAGGTGGGGGGTGGGTGTCCCCTGCCCCGACGTCAGCAGGGAATTCAGCCCTTCCCTACGGCTGGGTCCGTCCCAGGGACCCCAAACTCGCTCAAGGTCTGCCAGCACCCAGATCCTGGGGGCGCAGATGCTTTTCAGTCCCTCTGGTTGCCCCATGGCTCTCACACCGCTGCCCGTGCGGGGGCTGCTGGGCAGGATCCCCCCTCCCACGGCCAACCCAGCCCGGGGTTCAGGGCAGTGCCCCCACCGAATCCGCCTGAAGCTACACGGTTGCTCCAGCCCCAGTGGTGGCTCTTCCCTCATTTTAATGAGGAATACATTTCCAATGTGCTAATTATTTCCCACCAGACTGCCCCCGAAGCTGACAGTGCTCACACGCCTGTGGAAATGGCTCCGTGCTCCTTCTGACAGGTGCCCGGTCCCCCCCCCAAAGGAAGCTGCTGGTGGGCTGCGATCCCCCCTGAGGGGGCCAGGAGGGTGGGGGGAGTGAGTGGGGGGCCACAGGCCCTGGCAGGGCTCCGGAAGGGCTGGTGTCTGTGCAAAGGGGGCTTTAGTCTTTGTCAGGAGCCGTCCCTCCCCTCCCAGCAGGATGGGCCTGGCGGCGGGGGGAGAGGGATGCTCGCCCTATTTGTTTGGTCTGGAACGTCCTGCTCATGGTCCAGGAGATGCTCGTCCCCGTCCCGGGGAGGTGGGCTAGAACGGGAGAGGGTGGGGGGCAACCTGGCTCTGGCCAGGGGGGACGATGTTGAGAACTAGCGTGGCGATTGCACTGAACTGGGAGGTGGTGGGGTTAGCGCTGGTGGTGGTGGGGCGTTAGGGTGAGCTCCATCCTCAGCCCTGGCTCCCCACGCAGGAAAGCCGCACAGCTCTCCCAGAAACTGGTTTTTCCCTTTAGGGAAAGGTGGATGAAGGCTGTGTTGCGGGGGGGTGGTGGGGGGTGTGAGCCCAGGGTACGAACCCGCTCCATCCTGGCTGGACACCTCCTGGTGGGGATGACATCTCTGTCCCGTCCCCCCGCATCGTCCTCGTCCCCTGTCGCTCCTGCCCTTCCCTGGTGCTGGCAGCATCCGCCCCGCAGCCCAGGCCCAGCCTGGTAGGAAACACCCACCCGAGCTGCCTCCGCTGCCTTTTCCGCTAAGAAATTCCCCCTGCCGAAGCCTTTCCGTGGGAGCAGGGGGGCCCTGGGTGCCCTTCGCTGCTGCAGGGACCCAGGTGGGTGCCCACGGATGGCTGGAAGCCCCCACGGCCGCCTCTGCCGGGGGGAGCGGGGCGGGAGGGACGCAGCCTGCCGGTGCAGGGTTTAATTATAGAAATTGATTCTCCTCGTTGCCACGCATCGATCCCAGCCGGGGTTGCGCGATGGCTGCCTCTGAGCCCCCGGGGACACGCCGGGCACGCACAGGCACGTGTGAGCCGAGTCCCACGGCGCGGAGCGCAGCCCGGGGCTGCGGGGAGCGTCCCCATGGTGCTGGGGGGGAACGACAGGGATGGGGTCGGAAGAGGAGGCAAAGGGGTGCTGTGCCTTGAGGCTCTGGCTGTTAATATTTTATTTCCAAGCACGTCGCAGGGGGGAAGAGGGAGGCTGGAGGGGTGTTTCGGAGAGGTTTGGGGGTGCAGCGGAGCGGGGTTTGAACCTGGCACTGGGGAGCTGCGGTGAGTGAGTGGGGAGGAGGAAGAGTGCGGTGCTGCAGTCCCTGTATTGGGGGCGGGGGGGGAGTCCCTTTTCCAGCATTTTGCTCTGCCCCCAGTGCTGGGGTAGCATCCCCAGCTTGCTACCGGTGAAGCACAAATTGCCCCTTGCTCCAGCCCCGCAGCTCTTGGCTTGGAGGCGCCAGACCCCCAGCAACGCAGTGCGATGGGGGTGGGCACCCACGGAGCTGGGGGGCTGCGCTGGGGAAGGGGCTGGATGGGAGTTGGTGGGGAGGTAGAAGGACGGAGACTCCCTTCTGTGCCAGCTCTGTGGCTGTGAAGTTCTTCCAATCGCCAGTGCATCCACCACCCGAAGTTCTTCCAGCCAGCCAGCTCAGCTGGCTCTTTCCCAGCAGCCGCGGTCAAGTTTTGGAACTTTCATTATTATTATTTGGAACTCTTTACTGTTATTATTTTTTATTAAAACCCCTTTAGGTGGGTGAGGTGAGAGACGCCTGGTGTGAGGTTTCCCCGGGGTGGAGCGCGGAGGCTGCTCGGCCTGGCCAAGCTTTGCGGAATTCCTGGCTTCAAAAAGCAGCGAGCAATCCCGTTAGCGTCCCCTGGGGAGGGCCGGAGCCCACCGGGGGTCCGTGCCAGTGGTCCTTACCCACCCGCCAGGCTCCCTCTCCAGCAGCGGCATGTGGGATTGCGGGTCCCAGCTCGTCACCGCAAGGTTCTTCAGCTCGAGCTGGGAGAGCGTGCGCTGCTCCCCGTCAGCTGCGCTTGCTCCCCATCAAAGGTCCTCATTAGCCCCCCTCCTGGCTGTGCCAGGCTGCAGGTGCGCCCAGGCTCAGAGAGGCACTCGGCAAAGGAGCTTAAATGCTTGTTTAAAAATTACTGATTTGCTCCTCGCCGCCCAATGAGGATAATAAAACTTCGCTGTCAGCTGTTTTTATTTTTTTCCCTCCCCCTGCATGGTTTCCACTTTCAGAATAAACGCNGGCATGACAAACACTTATGGTTTGTTTGTTCCCCCCCCCCGCCCCGATGTTCTGATTGCGAAGGGAGGAGGGCGAAGGAAGATGATGCATTTGGGCTTCCAGCACAGCTCGTGGCTCCAGGCTGGGAAATGCAGCATCTGCACTCCAGCGCCAAACTGGGAACCGGTATTCCAGCATAACTGGGAAAGCAGAGCCAAAGAGCAGCTTCTCTTCCTATCCCACCCACGTCGCCCCTTCCTCAGGTCGCCCCGTCCTGTCCCAGCGCTCGCACCTTGGAAAGGGACATCTGGGAAAGGCTGGCGGATGGAGGCGAGGGCTCCCGGCGCTGCGGCTCCTGGCACCGCTCGCCCTGGCGCATCCCTGCCCTCCGCTCCTGCCAGCGGCCGCTCCGGCTGCCGGTGGGGGCTCTCCTCCACCTCAAGTTCATATATTTCAATTACAGCCCCTTAAAAGCCTCCGTTTTTCAGGAGCTGCCCAGATTTAGGAGCTGCTCGGATTTATGGCTCCCCTCCTGCAGCCAGCCCAGGCGTCCTCCTGCCTTTCCTGGGGCTACAGCTCTCCCTGCGGGGCTGCAGCCCCACGGAGCACCGTGGGTCGGTCCCCAGCCCCACAGAGTGCCGTGGGTCGGTCCCCAGCCCCATGAGACCTTACCCACCTCGCTGCAGCCATGACGACGGGCAAGTGTTCGGCTCCTGACCTGCCCCCATTGCCCCTGCTCTCCCCTTTCCCAAAATACCTGCTGTTTTCCTTGTGAGCACCCTGGGACTACGGGCATCCAAATCTTATGGTCAGTGGCTCTCATTAATTGGCTTAATTACCGGTGGGAGGCAGGGGCACCCAAGGTGGGGAAGGGATGCTGTAACTCCCAGCCCAGTAGCTTGACTCCCAGAGAGATGGTTTTGAAAAGTGGTTGTGGCATCTGGTCTGGGTTTTTTGTTTTTTTTCTTTTTTTTTCTTTTTTTTGTGGTTTTCTTTGTAATGGGATATTTTGAGCTGAAATGGGACCAAGTGTGGAACGATAGAGACTCAGAACCTGTACCCGGCTGAGCTGGGAGGGAGCCGACAGCTCGCTGTGGGAGCCGCGGGGAGGGATGAAGATCTGGGATGGGATTTGGGGGGGATGCATTTCCCAGGGCAGGATCCCCCGGTCCTTTGGAAGCCTCGTGGGGCAGGAGGGAGGGGAAAGGGATGAAAACAGAGATGTGAATCCAGCGCCGTGCAGGGAGGAAAGGGCTGTGCAGGGACCTGGCCGGGGGGCAGCCGGGGTGCTGTGGATTCGGTCTCTTGCTCTGACACGGATCTCCGGCTGGATACCAGGCACGGCGCCTCGGGCCACACATGTTTCTAAAGCGCTGGCATGTTTCAGAAGCCAAATTCCTCCAGAACAGGTGTGCATGAAGCACACGCGTCTTGCAAGCCTGTAGTCGGCCTCATGGGGCTGCCTTGCCCATCTCCTGCTCTGCCTGGGAGCTCCTCGGAGCCCCAGGATCCCGATATTTTTGGGGTACCTGGAGACAAGGCTGCCTTAGGGAGATCCCCCTGCTCCAGCTGCCCAACATCTGGGCTTGGGCACCCCTCTGCCAGCCTTGCCGAGGGGTTTGAGTCGCGCTGCCTTTCCCCTCGCTGGCTGCCGGCTGCGGGGCTCGAAATCTCCTCCATCTGTCAGCGGCTCGGAGGCGGCGGGGCCGAGCGGAGCGGCTCGGGAATAGGGTGTGAAACAACCACCTGCCGGTTGACTTTCCTCCTGCGGCTGCCATGGCGCCTGGCAAGGGCAGAGCTGGAGATGAATAAACTCTCCTCGCCCGTGTTATCGGGAGGGATGCTGTCACGGCGCTCGGGGTTTTTATTTGGCTCGGCGGTTTTATGTTAATGAACCAGCTCGCTCTCGCGCTTCGAAAAGAGAAGGGAAAAAGTGTCACTTTGGATCTTCACGCACGGAAAAATACAGCACCTCCCTCCCGCAATTAGAGTTGGATCTCCGGGAAAGCGCACGGGGAGGCAGGCAGGGCCGGAGATGCGGGCGTCTGCCCCCGCCGAGGCATCGGCTGAGCCCACTGTGGCCACCTCTTGCCCCGCTTTGGCCAGCACGTGCCTTTTTCTGGCTTCAGCAGCCGCTTTGCAGTGACCTGCTGGCCCCAGCCGGGGGGAGGCCCGAAGAGCCCGTGATTGCTCCTCTTCCCGCATCACACGGATGAGACCGTCCCAAGTGCTCTGCCTTCGGGAGGGCTGGAAGGGCAGCGCCGGATCCTGGCAGCTCCCGACCACCGGGAGACCGTGATGCTTTCAGGAGAGAGGAGGGCAGGGTGGATTTGGGTGACGCCACCTCCTCCCAGGTGCCGTCGGGCTGTTTCTGATCATTTTTGCTTCCCAGATAATTTTTAGAATCACTGAATGGTTTGGGTGGGAAAGGACCTTTAAAAGCCATCGAGTCCCACCCCCTGCCATCAGCAGGGACATCTCCCACCAGACCAGGTCGCTCAGAGCCCCGTCCAACCTGGCCTGGGATGTTTCCAGGGATGGGGCATCTCCCACCTCTTTGGGCAACCCGAGGGAGGGTCTCACCACCCCCATGGTAAAAAATGTCTTCCTTATTTCTTCTTTTGCCCCTGTGGAGCATCTCCGGTAGGGAGGGACCTCCAGCACCCATCAGCCCAGGTCTGCGAGTGGTGGTGGGTGCGTGGGGGGGTGAGGAGGACCACGAGGCCCGTGCTGGCCGGATCCAGCTTGGATGAGTGGGCATCCCCGAGGAGCGTGGCGAGGAGATGCAGGGCTGTGGTCCTCCTCCTGCCCACTGTGCCACGCGCGTGTGCTGCAGCCGAGCGCCCGCAGCACAGGGGGTCCGGCCACCTGGGTCCCTCATGGAAGCGGGGGTCAGGGCTATGGGGGGGGTCACATCTCGATGGCCCCGCTGCCGCCAGCGAGCAGCGGAGCGGCGGCAGCGCCTGCCTGCTCAGTCGTGCAACAGGCAGC
This sequence comes from Rynchops niger, assembly GCA_013400035.1. Classification (NCBI taxonomy): domain Eukaryota; kingdom Metazoa; phylum Chordata; class Aves; order Charadriiformes; family Laridae; genus Rynchops; species Rynchops niger. The sequence continues at coordinate 29,411 of VXBH01003752.1, read as the reverse complement.
CCCGGCGCTGCCTGCGGGCTGCGGAGCCTGTCTCGTTTCGGGAGGATTAATGATTCCAGCATAATTTGAAAAACATTATATGGCTCATTAAAAACACATTGCCCAGACCAAACACAGAGTAGTTGCGTGTTTCCAGCCCTGCCAGCTCACCTCCCCATGCCAGCCCGGGGCATCGCCCTCTGCCCGCTGGGCTGCAGGGGATGATGGCGAGGCCGAAGGCTGCGCTTGCCGCGTGTGGAGCATCCCTGACTGGGAGCGTGTGGGGCGGCCGGCCGCCTTTCCTTCCTCCTCCAGCTGCTTCTGGGAGCACTGGGGGTAGCCAGCCAGCTCCGTCACGGTGTTCCCTTGGGATTTTTTGGTGGTGCCGAGGTGTGGGTGTGCTTTGGGGAAGAGACATCGGTGCATGGCTGTTTGGAGCATCGTCTGCCCTCGCCTCCCCTCCATGGCACATGGAGGCTCCCGGGGAGCCCTTGTCCCCTCAAAGGGCACCTGATTTCCATGGGTCCGCAGGGCGAAGGGGACCAGCAGCATCTCCTCTCCCCCCACACCCGCTCCATTTCTCCCTCCTCCCTTCCCGCACGCCTCCTCCTTTCTCTCGCCTTCACTGCTTCCTTTCAACTCTCTCTGTGGTGGGGGGAATCAAAGACGAGAGCAGTTTGGGATTTTTCAGTCCTTCCTCATCCGCTGCACTGCGTGAAAAGCAAAGCCTCTAAAGGACAGTCAAGGACGCTGCGATGGCGCCTTCCCCACCCCTCTCCCTGCCCTCCTCCTCTTCCTCCCCTGCAGAAAGCAATGGGAAAAAGCTCCTGCCCTGGGGAACCGCCTGTGGCGCGGCCAGGGCTTGGCTGGGCTGCTCCGCCACGGCTCCCGGCTCCATCCCTGCCTCCGGTTTGATGTCCCCGTATGAGCTGCCCAGGTGTGAAGCAGCATCTTCTCCCTGTGTGAGGTGCCTCAGGGCCAGGCGGCCACTAGAGCTCTCAGAAAGGGACCTGCGCCGGTCCCTCGAGCCTTACATGGGGGTGCAAAAGCAAAGAAGGGGCCCCTGAGCCCTGGGGGACTGGCACGCGTGGTTTGGCTTCGGTCTGGGTGCTGCTGGGGGGTCTCTGTCCCCTTGAGCCAATTGCCCGGCGACTTGGTCTCTCCGCCAAAATAACCGCGGGGAGGTTGTGGTGCTCCACAGATAATAATTATCTCTTTTCAGCTGTCAGTCGCAGCTCCTTGTAACAGCATGTCTGTTATCTCCCTTCCACACGTGGGGAAGCCAAGGTGCTCCCAGGGCAGGTCCTTGGCCCAAGGTGACGTAGGGTGAAGCGCGGACTAAAACCGGGAGCCGGGTCCTGCTGCCGCCGGGGTCTCGGCTTGGGATGCTGGGCAGCACTGCCCGCTGGGAACACCCCCAGCCCCTTCCTCCCCCCGACACCAAGAAAACCCTGAGGATGAGGTTGGAGAGCTCGGTCTTTCTGCATGGAAAACGCGTAAGAGGAGCCACGTTTGTCCCCCTCCTTTTTTTTGCGTTCCACTAGGAAAGCTGTATTTTGTCACCCAGCTCTCATTGCAAGCTGGGGAGAGGAAGGATGTTCTTGCAGGTAAGATGTAACTTTGGGAGCATCGTCCCTCGTGCCAGGTTAGGCAGGTCCGCTCCTGCCTCTGGGCTCCGCTGCCCGTGTCCAGGCGGGATGGCGGGGCTGGCGGGGGTCTCGGGGTCCCTGCCCTCGCTGGGGGCTGCCGGGTACCGCAGCCATCAACAGCAGGAAATTTGCTCCGGAGTGTTTCCTGGCATATTACAAAGCATGGCGTAAATAATTAAACCTGAACTACAATTATCAAAACAAATGAATAAAGCACATTTAGGAAGGATTTTCCACTTTTATTTTGTGCTTCTTGTTTCTCTCCCATTATGTCTTTAAGATTATTTACTCACTCTGGGTGTGAAATCCATTCCCGAACCACGGGCCTTTGAATCCACACCCTGATCCCCGGGAATGTGTGTGGTCCTGGAGGCGAGGGAGGAGCTGCACATCGCAACCGAAATCCCCCAGCTTGGGTCTGGGGGTGAAACGCCCCCCCCAAACCCAGGGAGGACGGGGTTTGGCCGAGCCCCTGGGAGCATCCCAAGCACGGCACGGCAGAGCTCCAGCGGCGGTCGCAGGGTTGCCGAGTCCGTCAGTGCCGTTTCTTGGGCTTGCAGCCACGCATGGGTTAGGAACGGCATTCATCACCCTGCCACCCTCCTCCTCCTCGCTGGGCAAGGGGGGACTCGCAGAGCCCCCCCTACCCCGAGCTGCCGGGTCTCGCCCCACGGCTGAACCCAGAGGGCAGCGATGGAAGGACTGACGCCCGCGCGGGGACACGCGGAGCAGAGCTGAGCTCGGGGCGAGGGGACGGATGTCCCGCGGCCGTGGGCGTGATGGATGAGCTGCCTCCCGGCGCCGCGCAAAGAAAGACGTCCTTGTGGGCGCTGAGGTCGCGCCGGCCCGGCTGTCCCCTGCCAGCCCCTGCCCTTGTCACCCCGCTCCTCCAGGCACAGGGGCTTGTGAGGGGGAGGATAAAAACACCCCATGTCCCTAAAAAGAAAGGCTCAAAGCAGCTCTGGGCTGTTTTGCCCAGGCTCAGCCGCCTGCGGGCAGGATGCTCGGGGGGTCCGGACCCATGGGGCAGGGGTTGGGGGGAGCCCTGCCCAGCGCCTCCCCCCTCCCCGTACTCACCCATCTCAATTCTTGGCATCGTGCTCACTTAGACCCCAGCCCGTACCCACAGACAGGTTTGGGCCCCGCAGAGCTGGGGCTGGGAAGGTGTTTTTCGGCACTGGGATTTTGGAGCCGACGTTGGGGGGGAGCTGGCAGGTCCCCAGGAGGGGCTGTGCTGCTGCACCCCTCGGGGCACGACAAGAAGCCCATCGACACCGATTCTCCCTCGCTCTTCCGCTCCTCTTCCCAACAAGCGTCCGGCGCTTGGGCTGGAGGCTGAGCCGGGCAGGGGCCCCTCGGTGAGACCCCGCAGCCGCGGCAGAGCGGGGGGTTTCGGGGTCCGTTCGCAGCCCGTGAGTGGATGTTCGTCTCCCTACACGTGGGAGCAAACCCCCCGTGCCCAGGGGATGCCGTGTCCGGCACCGTGGGTGTGGGGCCGAAGGGGGCTGCCCCCCTCGTGCCCCCCTGGCAGGGCAGAGCCTGGCTGCCCGTCGCCCTCCGCGCTGTGTTTCATTCTCAGATGCTTTTTGCTGCTGCTCTTTTCGTTTCAGATTGATTGTGTGTTTGCTTGCTCTGATTTATTTGTTTATTCCCCCTCCATCCCCGGCGAACTTTCCCGCCTGGATCGCGTTCATTCATGAATCTCCTCCTTTCCTGTCCCTAACCAGGGCTCGATCGAATTGCAAGAGGGAAGAAGCCAGGACTCTGTTCCCTTTGTTTAAAGTCTCCAGGTCAGTACCCGGGGCCAGCAGCGTGCTCCTCCCCATCCTCATCCTTGTTTCATGTTTGATGTTCGCTCCTTCCCCGACCCTCTCCCGGGGGCAGGGGCCGTGGTGGGTGAGGGCAGCACCTGTAGCTCGTTCTTCTGGGTGCTTATAGGAGGGTGCTGCCTGGTTTCTGCTTTGCACCCATGATCAAGGCACCAGCTCCCACCCTCTCCACCGGGGAGGGAGGGTTTTTGAAGCCGGGGATGGTGGCTGCAGCCGGAGCCATTGCTGTTGCTCCTGGAGGGACCAGCTCTTTCTCGACCAGATGCTGGAGCTTGTAAGGTTTGGGGTTTTCCTTGTTGGGAGCGGGAGGGGAAAGCTTTCAAAGGACGTGAGAGGAATTCGCTGCCTCTCCGGGTTAGGTGGAGAGGCAGGTGCCTTGTCTCGGAGCCGGCTGTGGAAGCGCGGCCGGTTGAGAAAAGCTGTGAGAGGGGAAATGTGGTGGAATCCGTTCAGTAGCAACCCCTGCTGGGTCTGTCATAATAATAGATTTTATTTCTGTGGCATCTGTCGGCCTCTAATGGGCTGGGTGTTCACGTTGCCAGTGATGGTTCCAGTATCTCAGGGAAGATTTCAGCCTTTCTTTTTGGGGGTGGCTGGGAAGCGCCCCAGAGCCCTGTCAATCAGGGCACCAGCTCCCAGCCGAAATCACCCCGAGAGCAGCAGCAGCACCAGCCAGTCCTGGTCCGGGTGATCAGGAAACCACCTGCCTTCAGAAAATAAACTCTTTTCCCCCCACATCCAAGCTCTCCGAGAGCCCACCCCGTAGCCATTCCCCAGGGCTGAGAGCCGCAGGCATCAACGCGACATCCCTGGAGGGACACCAACCCGCAGCATCCCCTTGCCTTCTGCTTTGGGCTTATTTATCTGGGGCTTTGGTGGCCACTTGCCCTGGCGTGGGTAGAGTTTTCTGTGCTGGTGCCAGCTTGAAGGTAAGGGGAGCTGCGCCGGCACGTCTGTCGGAAGGGTGGGCTGTCAGCTGGAGTCCCAGCCGGGGAGGACAGCCTGGAGGGGGAGGAAATCAAGCTTGTAATCCTTGGGGTGTACCAGGCCTCCCGACATGAGACCCTTTTCGGTGTAAAACCAAGGCACCGGAACAGCGGGCTGTAATTTAATTGCGTTCCCTGCGAAGGCTGCTTTGAGTTGTAATGACCACGTTATCCCGAAACGGGAGTGGGGAAGCGGGATGAAGACAGCAGCCCATGGCCGGGCCGTCCACCCATATGGGGACCTGCCTCGGGCGCCGAACGCTGTTCTAGCTCGTTTGCCATCCCAGAATTAGATTTACACATGCAATTAAGTTTCTGGCTCCAAACGGCGCGTGCGCTTGCCCCTCAGCTGGAGAGCAGATTGCAGGGCTGCTTCCTTGGGGCCGTGAGGGAAGCGGGGCTCGGCGCTGTGCTGGTGGCCGTGGCTCCTGCAGCTCGTCGCGGGAGCTGGCCCCGCGGGCTGGAGGCACCGCCAGCCCCGGTGGCTTCGTCGCTGGTGTTTGTGGGGAGGGTCCCGCGGGTCCTGCTGGTGCTGAACCTCAACGTATTGGCGGAGGGGGGCGGGAAACAGCGTGGCGGCGGTGCTTTGTTGGGATTCAGGTTCTTGAACGGATCAGGCAGAGCTTGGGGGTCTTAAACCCAGCCCAGGGAAGGCTGAGGGCAGGGGGTGAAGGGGATGGGTGGGAGACCTTAGAGCAGCCTTCCAGTGCCTGCAGGGGAGATGGGGAGGGACTCTTTAGGAGGGATAGGACGAGGGGGAATGGCTTTAAACTGGAAGAGGGGACATTGAGATGAGATCTCAGGCAGAAATTCTTGGCTGTGAGGGGGGTGAGCCCCTGGCCCAGGTTGCCCAGAGAAGCTGTGGCTGCCCCATCCCTGGAGGGGTTCAAGGCCAGGTTGGACGGGGCTTGGAGCCACCTGGGCTGGTGGGAGGTGTCCCTGCCCAGGGCAGGGGGTGGCACTGGGGGGGCTTTAAGGTCCTTTCCCACCCAAACCGATTTGTTGTGTTTGTGGGGTCCCTTAAGACCAGAAAAGACCCTTCTGATCACCCAGTTTGACCCCAGCTGTGTGACAGAAGCCGAAAACCTCTCGGCGGTAACTCCTGCATCAAGACCATAACTTCTGGCCGAGCGGGCGTTTATCTCTCAGAGGTGGGAGATGACGGAGAAGCCACCCCGCTCGGCGCAGGCTCTCCCGGCCCCGTTCAGCACATTTCCCTTCTCTCTTGTCTGCTCTTCTGACGTCTCAGCTTCCAGCTATCAGATCTTGTTCTGCCTTTGTCTGAACAAGATTAAGGAGCCCTCGCTCTCAGAAGCCGCATCCTTGCGGAGGTGAACATATAGACAGTTATAAGGTCATCCCACAGCCGTGTAACGATGCCGGTTAATGAGCTTGTCTCTCGTGGAAAAAAGGTGGTTTTGACCCCTTTGGAAAGGTTGCCGGCACCTGCTTAGGCTGACAGACCCACGGCTCGGTGACGGAAATCAGCACCGCTCTTTCATCCCACCTCGGGTTCCGGCAGCGACGTGGCTCGGGGTAACCCTGGAGGCAGCCAGGGAGGTTTTCGGATTGTCTCGCCAGGTTGGAGGTTGGCTTTTGTTTCCCGAGTCTCGCCGCAAGCCAACAGGATGCGACGGGGACTCGTTAGATGGAGCCGAGCCCTGGAATGGAGCGGGGACAAGCGAGGGGCCATCCGTGGAAGGTCCGTGCATCCTGGGCACTGGGGATGCTCGGCTCGTGCCCAGGTGAAGGGGGGGCAGCTACAGGCAGGGATGGTGCTGGCTCCGACAGACCAAAGGGCAGGGGGTCCTGGATGCCACGGTGTCCCCGTGGGACAGGGGAAGGGGCTGTCCCCATCCTTTTCCCAGCGGTTCCCACCTGCCTCTTCCCTTGCCGGGGCTCCCCAGGTCAGGATGCTGAACCTGCCGCCAAAATACTTCTCCCTGTCAGGCAGCCCAGGGAGGAATAATTCACAGAGTCAACGGCTTTTTAACATCTCTGTGCTTCGAGTCAATTTTCAGTGGAGTCATTTACCTTTTAATTAACATTATTGCTTCACCCCCCATGCGCATCTTCCTCCCCCACCCCTTTTAAAATCAGCAAAGAGCCAGCCTGCCTCCTCCTCCTCCTCTTCTTCGCTGGCGCTGTTTGAGCTTCCCAACCACGGGCTGCTCCTGGGCTGGAGCTTTGTCCGCTCTTGCCCATCGTTGCCTTGTGGCCACAGCTCCGGCTCGCCGGCAGCCGGGGACGTTCTCCCCTCTGGTTTCTCGCCTGCTTTATTAAAAATATGCAATGGAACTAGATGCACCGATACCCTTCCCTGGTGTAAATCGGGGCCGATCGGCTGCAATAAGCAGAGCCGCGGTGATTTACACCACGGTCTGGCACCCGTGGCCAGGTGGCATCGCCAGGATGAGTGCGTGGTCCGTGGGCAGCCTCTGCGGGGGCAGGCAGCAGGTGCCTGTTCCTCAGCCGGTGCCGGTGAAATCCCGGTGTCAAATGGGGCAGATGCGGGAGCAGCCTCCTGAGCCCGGTCTAGAGCCCACGGGGGACGGAGCCCCCCCTTTCCGAACAGCAGCCGGAGCGGGACGGGGCTGGTGGCGGCGGGATGAGCCCCGGTGTAACAGAGGGTGCCGGGGGGCCCGGCAGTGCAGAGTGATCCCCAAAATAGAGCCGTGAGAGAATACAGCCCCTCTGGGCTCCCCGCGGGGCATCTGCAGCGCCGCGCTGACAGGTACCAGGCTGACGAGCTCCAGACTTGTCAGCGCCCGTGATGTACCTATAATTACTGTCTGATGTGCCAGAATTAGACTGGGAGCTGAGTAGTTTGATGCAGACGTGAGTGTCCTTGGCTGCCAGCGAGGGGTTTAACAAGTGCGAGGCAGAGCAGATCCACCCCCCCTCTCCTCATCATCCTGTGACCGCTCCGATCCCCGGCCGGGATCCAGCTTTCGGGAAGGATGGGCGCGGAGCGGGATGCAGCCCTGTGCCCAGGGGCTGCGGCGGTGGCAGGAGGGCTCGAGGCCGCTGCTGGGGAAGGGGCTGTTGCGTTCAACTGGCTGTTTCATCCACGAACCCCCCAACTCCCCACCGTGGTGGGTGACGGAGGCTGCCTGAGCCTCGGCTCCTCCTTCGGAGCCACGGAAAGCCCCCGGGATGGCTGCGCGCCCCGGAGCATCCCTCGGCTCGAGGCAGCTCTGTCGACCGCCCTCGGCTCCCGTGTCACTCGCCCGTTTCTCGCCGCCGTTTCTGGTTTCGCAGCTCCCGTCCGTGGCTCTGGCCGCCTGTCGCCAGCCGTGCTCGCTGTGACGGGTACCCCCAGCCTGCGCCAAGGTATTAAAGCCTTTATCGTAGTCCAGGGCCTGTAATTCACAGCACAAGAACCAATAAAAGGGAATGATTCAGAATCATTTAGCAGCTTCTGCTCAGGAAGAGAGAGACCAGGACCTCAATTAAGCTATTTGTAAATTGTTAATTTAAGCATTTCACTCAGATGCCTTAAATTGTTCCCTCCTGCAGTTTACAAACGGGTAAAGAGCACAGAAATATAAATGGAGCGGTGGGGAAATGCCATTTAGTTACCGTTTTCGGCAGTGGTAATAGCACTGTAGCTAACAGCGCTTTGATTTAAATCAGAGTAAACCGGGGCCTGCTTTAAAGGGAGATCGACCGGGGAGCGGCGGTCCCCAGGTGATGGGGGACCCCCGGCGCGGGGGTGTCGAGGACGTGATGCTGCCGTGGGATGACAAGCCGAGAGCTGCCAAAATGTGCGGGCAGCCCTGGGATCGATGAGCCCCTGTGCCAGGGATGCTCGCTTGTGGGGGTTTTTCTGTACCCTGCCAAGTAATTGTTAAAAAAAAAAAATAAATCCTTTATCTTTCCTCTGGGTTTACGCTGGGTGACGGCTGTCCCGGAGAGGGCTGTGTCCCCGGGTGGGTGAGCAGCACCAGCATCGTCGGCTGGTCCGGATGGGTGCAGCTCCCGGGAGTTGGTGCTGCCACCCTGATTTACCCCACCCTGCAGATTTACCCCAAAGCACACGAGGCGAATGGTTTGGCAGCGGCACAGCTGGTCAGTGCCAAAAGGTTTTTAGGAGCCGTGAACCTCATCCGTGGCACTTGGGCAACCTCCCCCTCCCGAAGCGCCGGGGAGGAGGCAGCTTGTGGCCCCCCGAGACCCAGCGCTGCCCTCGCCGAGGCTTTCACCGCGCAGGGGATTGCTTTCTCTCTGCAGAGCTAAAATTAAAAGCTCCTTCCAGGGACCTGGACCAAGACCTGGACCCACATCAACTGCTGCCGCAGCTGGTCCTGCCGTATGTTCCTTCCCGTTTCGTGTTTCAGGGTGGCGGCTATTTTAATGCAGAACCGGGCACATCTCCCGTAAACCTGCCCCCCCCTCCCCGGCTTGGGCTGGGACAAGGCTCAGCTCTGAATCCTGTCGCGGGGAGCGGGATTTGCTGCATCTGTGCTCCGCAAGTGAGCAAAGGGAGGAGGGTGCCGGAGCTCGGCGGGCGCAGAAGGACTTGGTGCGGTGCCACGGCGCCGGGTGGGAGCCGGGTGCTGCGGGCGCCAGCCTGGCCCGGGAGGTGTTGCTGCGGCAGCTCGGGTTGTGCCGTTCGGGGAACAAATTCTCGCTTGCCGCTTCCCCAGGCGGGTTTTGGCTTCTTCGCCAGCTGGGGACCGAAGCCCCAGCCCCACCGACTGGCCCAGCGGGTGCCGGGGCGGCCGCGGGAACAGCTTGGGCTGCGAGCAGAGCCCAGCCCCGATGCGCGGTGGCACCGGTGCCCGTGGGAGGCTGGCGGGGACGGGGAGGGGAGTGTGCGGTGGGGGCCCTGCCGGTGCCAAATCCTCCCCTGGCCTCCACCTGCCACCGCTTGGCAGGTCCCGGCTGGGATCCGCGGTGGGTGCTGCCAGCGCCGCCGAGCGATGCCAGCCTCGGCAGATGTTGCCGCCAGCCTGGGCAGGCGAAGCGGCCACGTGGCCCCGGTTTCTCTCTGGTGGATCTGTTCCCTTCGCTCCCCCTGAGGAGGATGAGCCGTCTTCGGAGCTGCCTCGACACCTCCGGGTTCTTGCTGGGGTTTAAGGAGGGTTTTTTTGTTTGTTTTTTTTTTTATTACTCTTGAACTTATCAACCATCCGTTGGTGGAGTTCAGTAAGAAATTACACTCCCTGACCCTTCAACTGTGAAATGCGTTTAGCCGAGCAATGTCAAAAAGTCTCCAGTGGATTTTTTTTTTATCCCTCTCTTTTTTTTTTTTTTTTTTTTTTCCTTATCTGGCTTCCTCCCGGTTTGTGATAGCAGCAGATACGCTACGTCTGCCAGTTCGGTGCGAACGCCAGCCTCTCAGATGGAAAAGGCCTTTCTGTCCACCCAGCTCTAGGCTGCCCCGCGGCTGGTGCTCCCTCGTGCCCGGGCGGGGGTGTTTTCCTGCTTGTGACACCCCAAGGACGGGGACAAGGTCTGGTCCAAGCAGATCTGCAGTCCCAGCCCCCGGCGCCACAGGGTTTGAGGCAGAGCTCGTGTCCTGTCGCGGCCGTTTCTGGCCCGGTACTGGCCATTGCCGTGTGGGGAGGGGGATTCGAGCACGGGAAAGTGTTTCCCCCCGAGACACTGATTTCCCATCAGATCTCCGCCAGCCCGGCTCAGCGTTGTGCTTGGGTGGGTGCCGTTAGCGGAGGCTCCTCCGGCCGCCTGGTGCCTCAAATACCTGTGTGCGAGCAGGGGAAGGCTGTCTGTCCGTCTGTCTGTGTCCGCGCTCTCGAGGACGGACAGACTGGCTGCTGCGGGAAAAGCTCAAATCCAGCACCTCGTTCTCCCCAGCCCCTGGGAATGGAGGTCCCCCCACATGGGCTGGGGAGGTCCCTCAGCCCGGCACAGGGCACGCAGGGGACGCTGAGCACTGACCCCGCTGGCAGATCAAACTGCCTGTAGCGCGGTTGGGGGTTTTTTGCGTGTTTTTTTTTTTGTTTTTTTTTTTTTTTTTCTTTTGCAAGACCTTCAGTGTCACTCCGCTGCCGGTTAACTCTTCTCTGCCTCTCCGAGCATCCTTGGCTGCTTGACGTGGAAGGCCCCCGCTCCTCCTCCTCCAGCGCTGGAGCTCGGCCTCGCTGCCGGCTCCTGAGCATCCTCTCCCGCCCCAGGAGCGCAGCGCTCGGTTAGTGCCCGGTGTCTTGTCGTTGGACTGGTGTACAATAGCCCCACTGTGTGCGGCGCGTTCGGGCACCGCATGCGTGAATATTGCTGTATAGACTGCGTGTGCCGAGCCCCGTTGCGAGCTGACACAAAGCTGCGCTGTCTGCCCCGGCACGGGGGGAAGGCGGCTGTTTCCCCCCCCCCCCGCCCCCGATGACTGTCCTACTGTTCGCGTCGCAACCGCCGTGAGCGGTGCCGGGGCAGAGCGGGGGCTCCGTTGTGCTGGGGGCTGTATGTGGGCGTTGTGAGAAGCAAATCGTGTCCCCGAAGACCTCACAGATTAAATAGGAGTGGGGGGAGGTGGTGTGGAGGAATCGGAGCGTGCCCGGAGCCGGCACCAGAACCAGAGAGGGGACACGGAGCAGGGCATCGGGCATCCTTCTCCCTCGCAGGCGCTTGAGGTGCCGGTGCTGTCTGGAAACAGCTCCTCGGGAAGCTGCTGAGAGCAAACCCGTGTCTGGCGTTTGCAGGTGTAAATGCAGACGTCTCACCCCGCCGTCTGAGCTGCTTTTACCAGCCTCTCGCTGGGAATTGCTTCGCTGACGCGCATCCGATCCCGGCCCTGGCGAGGGCAAGGTGGCACCAAGCAACGGGCTTTTTGCCTGCGCAAGTGGCTCTTGCCACCGCCCTGCCAGCTCAGGTTGGCGCGGCAGAGAGGCCACAGCCTTGGAAAGCCCCGAAGTGGGAAGATCTACCTTTGGATTTAAAAACCAGGCGTTTGCCTCCGTTACTGAGCAAGTCTGGCTGGGCTTTCAGGGTGCAGGTGATGGTGCCCCTTCCCACGGTGACAGCGGGACCCTCCTGGGGACCGTCCCCATGGTGTCGGTGCGGCAGTGCCAGGCGCTGGCGATGCTGGTAGGACCTGGGATGGTGCCTGGTCCTTGCGGTGAGGGAGGTGGTGGGAAGGTCCTGGGGTAAACTGGGTGGCACCCTCAGCTCCTGTCCCCGTCCTGCGGCCGCTCAGCTCCCGGCCTGTGAGATGGGGGACGGCGCTGCTCCGCTGCCCAGGAGTGCGGGGACCATCGGGGCGATGGATGCACGACAGTGACAGATCTGGGGGCAGGCCCTTCTGAGCGGCTTTTGAACTGCAATAACGCTTATTTACTTCTCATCGGCAGAGCAATCAGAATTAAAAGGTCACCCCATCCTCTGGCCCTCCCCGCAGCAGGGCTGCGGGAAGGAGCCAGGATTCAGGGATCAGCAGGAAGGACAATTAATCCTTGCTGCCAGCAGTAATCATGTTTGCCTTTCCAGCACAGCATCCTCCCATCGCTATACGCTCCTCGTGCCCCCAGACCTCCAGCTTCAGCTCTGGCGGCCCCGTGCTGTCCCTGCGATGGGGAGCACGGGGCATCTCCCCGCCGCTCTGGGTGCTGGGCGAGCTTCCCGGCCCTGCCACAGACCTGCTGTTCGCCCTCGGTCATGTCTCCTCGCCTCTCGCCTCCCATCTGCATGGCCCGTATTAACTCAAAGCTCTTTGGAGCAAGTCCTGCCTTCTCCCCACGGCGCTGGCCCGGCACAGCGAGCACGGCCGATGTGCCAATACAAATAGCACGCGGGCTGCAGATAACACAGACAATAGGAGGGCGGGGGGGAGAGGTGCCCTTGGCCCCAGACTAATGAAGAGAGGGGAAGAAGCCCCCCCCCGTGCATGTGGGAGCCAGCCCAGCCTCCTCGCTTGGCGCCCCCCAGAAGTGCTCAGCAAAGAGGAGCAGGGTTTGTCTGGGGGTCGTCATGGCAGAGCATGCAATGCATCCCGCCTGCGCCAGCTGTGACTCACGGCTGCGGCTGTTGGAGAGCCTGGAAGGGCTCCAGCCGGGAGCTCGGCGCTCCCCAGTCTCTCCCTTCTTGCCCTGCCACCGCTGGGCTCCGAGCTGGGAGCGCTCCCATGTGCCTCCTCCATCTATGCCTCAGTTTCCCCATCTGCAAAATGGGGATAAAGCCTACCTGCGGGTCTTCGGTGTGAGGTTTCCTGGGCTCTACAGCCCCATCCAAGCCTTGAGTGGTTGGAAGCCCGTGAGATAACCTTTAGGATGCCACAACGAGCAGGGCAGGCTAGTCGGGGAGAAACACCGGGAATGGGGGACGGAGGGGAAAAAGGGTGAGTTTGCAAAGCCTCTTCCCAGCGCCGGAAAAGAGGGGAGAGACCCTGGAAAGGTGGGCAGGAGGGAGGCAGGTGGGGCTGTACGGAGCTGGGCCGAGCACACGCCGTCGTTAGCTGTTGGCTGGGGTTTGCTCTGCCACGGGTGGCAGGAGAAAGTCGCGGCGCAGGCAGCGGAGAGCCGTCTCCCGAGCGGGTGAGCTGTTTTCCTCCCAGCGAGGCGGTTTAATTGGCTTCCATCCAGGTGATCAGCAAAGTGCCCTTTGGTGGGTTTTTAAATCTGGGCAAATGGGGTTTCTCAGAGCGACGCTGGGGCCGCCGTGCGTTCAGCTGGATGTTTATTAATTTTAGCGGGTAGAAAGGCAGCTCTTGGCTCTCCCGTAATTGTGACTGGATGCCAGGGGGCAAGTGTCCCCATCAGTGGGCAGGGGGGGTGGTGGTTTTGGGGTGCTGCTGACACTGCCACTGCCTGGGGGGCTGCTGGGGTTTGCTTTTAATTGCATTTCGTCATCATTTGGGTGCTGCTCGGTGGCAGCTGGGCTGACGGGTGTCCTGGCAGGGGAGGTCAGGGCTGTGCTGGGGGGTGACGGACCTGCAGGACTGCACTGGGTTGGGGTAGGGCTGAGTTTTGGGGTGCCTGTGGCTGGGCTGGCATCTCCTCCAGGACCTTGGGGGAAGGGGCATGCAAACCCCCTCCCCCAGAATGTGGGCATTTCTTCATTAGCTTGGATGGACCAGGAGGAGCTGGCTTGTGGCTCCAGCGTCTCTCAGGTCCTCACTGCCTCTTCCTCCCCTCTTCGGGGTAACTCATCCCCCTGACGGGACCAGCCTGGCCAGGGGGTTCTGGGCAGTTTGGGAAGGGTCACTCTGACCCGTACAAGACCCCTCCAGCAGCAGGTTGTGACCTGCCCTGCCTCAGCATGGCCAAGGGCCGCATCCAGCATCGTGTCCTGGGGACAAGACTTTTGCTCGGTGGGCAGCTCGGGGGCACTGGGGAGGCAAACAGGCTCTTGCGTCCCCTGCACCGAGCAGCCCTGGTCCCCTGTGGATGTCCACCCCCCCAGCCTTGAACCCGGGACCGGGGTGGGAGGATGAGAAGGGCTCCGCGAGCGGTGCCGGCA
>VXBH01003752.1:2401-15153 GCA_013400035.1 Rynchops niger | reverse complement strand
AGCGGTGCCGGCAGCCCGCGGCACGCCGCCGGCGGGACCTGGTGTTGGCAGGGCAGGGAGGGGACAGCGCGGCAATCTGCTGGTGGCTGTGCACGGCTGTGCACCGGCTCCTGGCTCCCAGCCCATGTGATGTGTTTGAGGGGGGAAAGTCGCCAGGGTAAGGAAAGAAAGGATGTGAGCAAAAGTGCTGGCTTGGAGCCGGGAGGATGCGATGGCCGCTGGCAGCAAAACTGGGGCAGCGACTGTCAGCCATGGAGACAGCCCCGCCGCCCGCCCGCCGGCCGTGCGCCCCTCGCTAGCGCGAGGACAGGAGCGGGGACCGACGGGAGCCGGGTGGTGGCAGACCGGCAGCTCGGGAGCTCCCGCATCCATCCGGCGTCGCTCCGGCTCCGCTTCCCCGCGCGCAGGATCGGGCTCTGGATGTAAGGCGGCAGCCACCGCAACGGCTGAGCGCCCGCCGAGTGCTGCGCGCGAGGTCGGCGCCGCGCAATAAGGTCGGTAACAATCCACCTCGCCGCTCGCTTCCGCTGCATACATGTTTGATAATGAACCGCTTCTGTATTTAATTAACATAAACAGCTAATGCAACTCGATACGTCTCCTTAGATTTAACTTGACAGAGACGGCGTGTTGCTTTAAATGCCAAGCGATTAGTAAAACCATATTTCATTTGGTTTAAACATATGCGATAAGATGCATGTGTTTGTCGCACAGATTTTTGGAGCCGTGCTCCGAGCCGTCTCCGGGTTCCTCTCGGCTGCCTGGGTGCCACCATGCTTCCTCGCTGGGCAAAGCATCCCTTTGGCGCTTCCCCCCGAGCCGTGCCGAGGCCGCGGGAGCAAGAGAGACCCCCCGAGCCCGGGGGCTACCGGCTGACTCCGTCGCTCGTGGGTATGGACTTTGGTGGGGAGGGGGGATGGGATGGACGCACGGAGCGGGACGCGGGTTCCGGAGGCAGCGGGCGATGGTGGCCCCTCGGGGACGGTGCCAGCCCCATCAGGTGGTGATGGCCCGGGGTGCACTGGGTGCCCGGCGCTGGTGGGGGGAGGCAGGCAGGGCTGCAGGCAGCTGTTGCCGCCACCCTCCTTTTGCTTGAATAAACCTCGCTGCCGGGAAAGCTTCCGCCTGGCGCGGGTGGGAGGGCTGCGGCGTTGGAGGGGCCGCAGTTCTCCCTCCGACGGGCCCCGCCGGGACTTGGGATGGGCAGCGGCAGGGTTTGCCCAGCGCCGGCAGGGACAGGAGGGATGGCATCTGCCTCCGGGGACAGTGCGGTGGCCTTGTCCTGGTGCCACCCGCAGCAGGACACGGGACACCACTGAGGTGGCATGTATCGGGGGATGCGGTGGCAGGTACTGGGGGATGCGGTGGGCAAGGGACCTTGGTGTTCTCATGCCCTGCAGGTGGCTGGGGGGACACATCCCAGCAGCATCCCTGCGCCAGGGTCCCTGGTGGGGCTGACGGCAAAGCCCGGCTGGATCTTACCCCGTATTTTCAAATCGCGAGTGCGCTTCCCTGTGTCTAAGAGCATTTGGACGTGAATTTTTTTTTTTTCCCCCCAGCATTTTTGATTTTTAACTAGCTGTGACTAACCGGGCTGGCACAGCAGGCTGTGACCAACCACCTACGTGCTACCTGGGTGCTTCTAAATAGGGTCTGTCCTCCACACCCCGCTTGGAGTGTTCCTGGGCTCCCGAGCCCCTCTGTAACACCAAACCAGCTTCTTCCAGCCTCTCCCCTGGAGCTGCTGGAGTGTAGCATCACCCCATCTCCTGGCAGGAGTCACCCAAAAAGGCGGCGCCCCCCTCAAGTTCCTGCTGGGGGGCTCTGCGGGAGCAGGGCTCGGTGCCGTGGCCGGCCCTGCTGAGCTCCGGGCTTTGCGTCCAAGCACGTCGCGATGGCGGCGGGAGCCAAGTCTTCGAAAGAGTTGGTTCCCCCTGTGCCAAGGCAGAGACGGGCCAAGTGTTGTGCCGGGCTGAGCGCGGCTCTCCCTGCCGCAGCCGGCATCACCGTGGGCCCCCGCCATGCCAAGCCAGGGAAAATCCCCACGGCCGCGGCCCCCGCCATGCCAAGCCAGGGAAAATCCCCCTTCCGGGTGCTTTCTCATGGAGCCAAGCTCTTTGTTGACTCCAGCCCCGGCGGCTGTAATCCCAGGCTGCAGGGCAAGAGCTGGAAAAGCCATGGCTTTGGCTTGAATTCTTCCCTTGCGAGCCCCGCTCCTGGCAGGGATGCTGGGGAGGTGGATTCCCCCCGCGGCCCCGCCGTGGTCTTTCAGATGAATTTGTGTTTGATGAGGTGTGGCGCGTAGTCGAAGCTCCTCGTCAGGCAGCTCCGGCCTCCCGGCGGCGAGCGAGCGAGCGGCGAGCGTGGCTGCGCTAATGGCAGGAGATGAGGGAGGGGAAGCCATTCCGCTTCCTTGGAAAATTGCACCCGATGCATTTAGCAGCAGAGCAGCGCCGGCGCGGCGCATCGCTGCGTGCGGGCAGGGCCGTCGCCCGCTCTGTCCCATCGCTCTCCCCCCGCGCGGCAGAGCTTTTCTTTCACCCGTCAGCCGTCCTCTCCATCGACTTGTTGCCTTTCGCCCCGGCCCTTCATGGCAAGCTCTCCGAAGCCAAAGCTTGCCCATGTTTCCAATGGTGCGGTGATGCCGGCATGCATCCCTGGTGGCCGTCCCCAGGAGCCTCGTGCCCGGCTCTTGGCTCCCATCTCGCAGTTGCCCGTGGCCACGGGCTGGGCTGGAGGGTCCTGCCTATGCAGACCCCCCCCGCCGCTGCCGGACCGGCCGCTCCTCCGCATCTCTCCTGTCGTGGATGCGATGGCGGTGGCCTGGCTCTGTTTGGCGACTTCCCTCGGTGTCTCATTAGAGGAAGAAATGGTCCTGTTGGGAATCAATTTTTTTATCTTGGTGTGTGTCCCCTCCAGCTCACCCTCCTCCTCCTCTCTGCCGGCCCCCCCTTGCCGCCGGCCGGTTCTGTGACCTCCCCACGCCTCTGCCCTCCTGCTCCGCTTGCGGAAAGATGAGAATAAGGAATGAATCCAAACCCTGACCGCGGGCTCAGATGAGGTCCTGCCCCAAAACGAGCAAACGCGTGCGGCCGCGGGTTACGGGTGAAGGCTGGAGCCCGAGCCCCCCGCTCCCAGGGTCTGGCAGCCGCTCTCCCGAGCTTTTCCCGCTGATCCAACCCGGAGCAGTTTTGCACAGCACGTAAACTACATCTTCTCTACCCTTTGCCGCATCAATAGCTGGTTTTGGGGCCGTTTCCTTCCCAGCTGGACCCAGCTCTCGCTTGCAGCAGGACCCCGGTCCCCCCGTCACCCCCCGTGCTCCCTGCCCTCCCCCGCAGCCCCGCTCCCCACCTCCTCCCTCTGCTCTGGGCTAAGAGGAACCATCGATTTGGTGTCTTGAGGGGGCAGTTTATCGCTTTCCTGACGCCTGATAGATTGGAATTGATTTCCAGAGCAATTTGCTTGAGCAGCTCGAGGCGGGAGTGCTCGGGACCCGGCTTTGCGGGAGCGTGGGGGGGGCGGATGCATCTTTGGGGCTCTTCTGAACCGCGGCACTGGTTGGTGCTGGGGATCCTCCGTCGGGAGGGGAGACCCGCGGGGCAAGGGGGGTTCTCAGAGCAGCCTGAATTCACCTGCCTGCAGGAGAAGGGGAGATGGAGACGACAGCTTTGCAGGTGATGGGGGGCTCTGGGGGCCCAGGTCCTAGTGCGATCCTGGGCTCATCCCGAAGGATTCTCCCCACCCAGGGCAGAGCACGGAGCAGGGGGGACCAGGCTTGGCAGGGAGACTTGGCTCTGTTTCGCCACACGACTGCGGGTGAGTCACTGCCCCGCGTCCACGTGTGCCTGCAGGGAGGCAGACGCTGCGCTCGCCCGTGGCAGCGCGGCGGTGGGAGTCAGCAGGCGCTGCCACGATGCCGGGAAAACACCGGGTCCTTTCGGGAGATGCTAAATACTGATGCAACCAGGGCACCGGGCTGGGCACGAAGGCAGCACATGGCTCTGCCTGGTGTTTTCCCCCTGCTCCGACACTGGGTTCAACCCCCTCGTGTCTCAGCATCCCCATCTGCAGCCGGACTCATGCCAGAGCCTTTCCTCCCCCAGACGCGTGCCTCAGTTTCCCTCTCCCATCCTGGGCCAAGGGGGATTCCCAGGCTCGGTCTTGGCTGGCGCCGCCTGGTCTAATCCCATCCCAGTTGCCACCGCGTGGGTGGGAGAGGAGACCACAATGTGGCTTGTGTTTATGCCGTGAAGAGCCTGGTCCCTTCCATCCTCTCCTCTCCTTTTATTTTCATCCGGCGTCCCCGAGCTGCTGGCATCTCCCCAGTCACTGTGCCGTCGCCGCCAGCTGAGGATGCAGCCTCTCGCCAGGGCACGCAGGGCTCCTTTCTCCTCCGGTCCCTGGCGGGGAAGGCCCTGCCCTGGGCAGGGATGCTCTCCACTCACAGAAGGTGCCGCTGGCTTCGGTCTCCTGCCAAAAGTCGGGGAGGAAGCTGATGACAGGGAAGGATTTGCCCCGGCTCTCCCAGCTCTGAGCCATCCTTCCCACGCGGTGTCACCCTCCACCAGGCTTGTTTTCCCTTGCCTGAGTGAGGGCAGCTACTTTCTGCCTCCCACCGCAGCGGGGACCGACGCTTCCCACCACCGGGGTGTCTGGGGGGAACGGGACAGGTGGGGCTAAACCCTCGCTCGGATGCTGTCCTGCCTGTGGAGCGGTGGGGACATTCCCGCTTACCTGCCACATCACCAGTCGCACAGGGCTTGTCCCCTTACAGACCCCCCCATTGCCTCCGTCAGCAGAGCCCACCCCACCGGCCTCTTGCTCTTCAGCATCGCAGCCACCGCGCGAGAGGGAGCAGGGACACGGCTGCCTTGGTGCTGTCCCCTCCCGTCCCTGCCCGCCTGCGAGGAAGCATTTGGGTGAGGGTAGGGATGGCTCCCAGCCTGGAGCTGGCAGGAGATCCCGGGGAGACGCTGAGCCGAGGAGACGGTGGGAGGAAGAGGAAGGAGGGGGGGCTTTTTCAGTGGGATGCTCCTGCTGCGAGCGGGCAGGGGACAGGCAGCGCGGTGGCAGGGAGCCCTGCCTGCGAAATCAACCCCCAGGGGAGCTGCCGGCTGAGGTGGGCAAGGCTGGGGGAGCTCCTCGGGGTGTCGGGTCCCCCTTCCCCGGGTGAGAGCTCGGGGACCAGCCTGGCTCCTGTGCCCTGGGCTCGTAGGAGGGATGTGGGGACGCAGGGCTCCGGGCAGGGGGGTGCTGGTCCTGATCCTGGGCACAACGTGAGCTGCTGGCCCCGCACTTGGCGCTGCCGTCCAGGGGAGTCAGGAGGTGAACTCGTCTCCCGTTTCTACGCGCACGCGTGGGTGCGATAACACCCGGCGAGGTGGGAAGTAGCTGCTGCTTTTTACAGGGATGGACAGATGGGATTTCTCCTTCAGTTTGGGTTTTGACAATGACATGGGAATTTATCCGGTTGTTTCTCTGCTTCCGAAAGTAAAGGAGCTGCTTGTCAGGGCAGTGTCGCGGAGAGATGCCAGCTGGGCTGCCCCGAGCTCCGACCGGGCAGCAACCAGCACATCGCACGGCTTCAGAGCGGCTCCTCGTCCCCGCGCAGCTCCGCTGGCATCGGCGGGGCTGGCACTAGTGGGGTGCAGGTGGCGTCCAGGGCACGTAGCGGCTGGGGCCAGGCAGGGCCAGGTCTGCAGGGTCGCATCCGGACTGTCACCGCGTGCAGGCACCCTGCCCCTGCAGGAGCCAAGCGGCATCCTGGCAGCGGCGCCGATGGAGCGGGGCCGTGGGGTCTGCGCTAACCTGGCCGGGAAGTTCCCGATGAAACGGTCGGCGGGTGGTGTTTTATTTTCCCTGGTTCCGCTTGAATTTGGGAGTGAAAGGCTCGGCGGGGAGCCCGCTGCTGAGCCCAGGGTAAGCCGCAGCCTGGTGCTGCGGGGAGGGACCCTTGAGGATGGGGAGAGGAGGTGGGAAAGCTGCATCCCCCACCTCCTGGGGGGGAACGTTTGTCCCGGGACGGATGTTAATGGTCCTTCGTGGGAGACCTTGGCATCGCCTGGCGTTTCCCAGGCAGTTCGGCGCCGGGTTTCCATTAGGCCAGGAGGAGGAGGAGGATGGCAGGGAAGCTTCAGCCCAGCTGCCCGTCAGCATTCGTTCCTCTGTTGCTCGCCCGGTGCTCTGCCAGGCGTGGGGAGGACGTGCAGACGCTCAACTCACACGTGCTGGGATGGACCCTGGGTCTGTCCCGCTCCCGGCATCCCCGCGGGACAGGAGCATCGGCAGCCCACGGTCTCGGCCCGAAATAGGGACACATTTCTCTGTAGTTTGATTTAAACGAGCAGATCTGGCTACGTAAAGTGCCGGCGATGTCTGGACCCGTTCGGCACGGGGCTGTGGGGTGGGTGAAGGGTGCTTGTGTCCCCCCCCGGCGTGTTGGCTGCCTTGTCACCGCTCCTGGGCATGGCCTGGGTAGGAGGACATGGACAGCTGTGCAGCTCCCGGTGCTTTTTGGCTGTTTCCTGGCCCTGTTGGGGGGTGAGATGGGAGCCGGGTCCCGGAGGGCACTTGACCACCGTGTCCCCATCCCGAAATGAGCACAAAGAGAGTGTGGCTGCGCCAGGGACAGGGACTCAACGGCAGCGTTTTGCTTTTATCCCTCTGGACCCCCTCTAAGAAAACAAAATAATTTAGAGTTTGGGTTTATCAGCGAAATTATAAAAAATGTCCGTAAGGGTTATGCCACTGACTTCTTCTCGCCATCTGTGAGGTCCGGTTTCCCGATAGGCAAAAATCCAGCCAAAACGATTCCCTGCCCTTCCCAGCCGTCGCTCCATCGCTCCCGCCTCCCGGCCGGCCTGGCAGCGGCGTGGCAGGGAAGGGGTTAGTGCGGAGCGGGGCCGTGGGCGCTGGGCAGCCTCCCTGGGCACTGCGCGGGCAGCGCGGCAGCCGCAGCCTGCGGGAGAAGGCGAGCGCATCCCGCTCTTCCCGCTGCCTTTAATGGCCGGCTGCGGGGGAGCCGCATCGCTCCGAGGGGCTTCTATTCTTTCGCCGCCCTTTCTCCCCAGATGTACTCGCTCCTTCCCCTCCCCTCGCCCCTTTTTGTACAATTGCTTTCTCGGATGATTTTTCATGCTCCGCTAACTGCCGTCGCCTTCACGGCCCGGCTGAGCCTTGCTGCCTCATGAAGATTTATGAAACCGCAGTAATAAACTGTGTTTGAAAGATCCTCTTTTATGATAAACCCCCGGCAAGCTGCTGACGGGGGGATCGGAGGGGACGGTGCAGCCGACCCTGCAGCCGCTCCGACCTGGCGTGGCTCTCGCGGGGCAGGTTTTTGGGGGCTTCTCCCAGCCCCGACTCCCGGCGAGGGAGCGGGGAGCCAGCGGAGAGCTGCTGCTCAGCCTGCAGAGCAGTGCTCCTGAAGAGCATCACCCGAAGCGCGGTCGGGCTCCGGTGCCTCTGGCGATCCCCCGGGAAGCAGGCGATGGCCGCATCCTGCTAGGAGCCTGGGCTGCGGCCCCGGCACAGGTGACCCCCCTGGCAGGTAAGGCAGATGGATGGATGAATCGGCAAAGAGACCCACGCTCCCTTAACCCCCCGCCGCTCGGAGAGGGGCTTGCCAGGATTTACCGCGGGATTTTGGCTGTGGTGGGAGCCCTGCGCCCGGCCAAGGAGCCGCCTTCAGCCCCTGGGGACACGGGGGCTGCCTGCCCCGTCCCGCCGAAGCAGTTTGCCGGCCGCCGTGGAAGCCGTCCTGCGCCCGCGGGTAAGCGATGGCATGGTCCCTGTGTGGGGGACACGTCCCCGAGGGGCACTTGGCTGGGCTGGGGCAGTGCCGAGATGGGGACCCCGGGCAGGCTCCGGCCACCAGCTTTCCCACCCCAGTGACCTACTTGGAAGCAGTCCCGGGAAGTTCTGACCAGGGATCTGCTGCTGCCGTCGCGGGCAGCGGGTGCGGGTACCAGTGGGTACCGGGGTGTGGGTACCACTGCCCAGCATCCGTGCGGGATCCCCCCGTGGGAGGAAGAGAAACAACTCGGTGGGGGATTTCGGGTGGCAGGATGTAATTACCCCCTTGGGGTGAGGCCGGGAGGGAAGGATTAACACCCTCTTTCCGTGCATAGTGCCAGGGAAGAACCACCCTGGGTGGTTTAAGGTCCCTTTCTGAGGGAGCCCCCGTACCCCAGCTGTTGGCTGTTCCATTATCAGCTGGTCTCTGCCCACTCCGGGCTGGGATACGGAGAAGGTGGGTGATGTGGGGACAGGTACACGCGCGTCTGCGGTGGCTTTTCCTCCCCTCGCCTTGGTGGGGCTCCTGGATCATGGGGTTCATGGTGCTGGGGCTGCCTCCCCACCTCCCCGTTTGCTCTGGAGCCCGGCGAGGGACGCGGGAGCGGATGCGGCGCAGGTGGGGGTGGAAGAGCCCCCGACAGCATCCAGCTTTGCTCTGACCCCTCTGCAGATTGTGCAGGGCTTTTCAACTCATCCTTTTTAGTAGTCGGCAGAGAGACAGCGAGCTGGCGCGTTCCACTCCTGGAGCATGTAATTAGGGAGCGGGGAGCTGCATGCTGATGCACAGCTCGGCGAGAGGAGGAGGAGGAGGGTGGGAAGGAGCCAGGGCTGCTGAGCCCGGGGCTGGGGAGGCATCGGGGAGGCAGCTGCAGGGAGCCAGCCCCTCTCTCACCCCGAGCCCCCATCCCAGCACCTTCCTCTGGCTCAGGCCTCCTCGCTGCCGCTCTCCCCGGCGAGGGAGAGGAGCTGCAGCTCCTTCCTCCCAGCCCTGTCGCTGCTGTGGACGGGGGTTTTCGGGCTGCCCCGTCACCCAGCTTTTGCAGCCTTCGCTGTTCCCATGGGACACTGGGTGTCCCGGTGGCACTCAGGATCCAGCGCTGCAGAGGGACTGGTTTGGTGGGAACGGGCCACATGGGGGGATGCTCGGGCTCCTGCTCCCCCCTCCTCCACCCTAGAGCTGAGAGCCCCAAGGATGCGTCCAGGCAGCCCATGCTGGGGCTGGGGTGGGTGCCGGGTGCTGGATGTGGCCCCCCCAGCGCATCTCCGCTGCTTTGCCATCGTAGCGTAAACACTTGAGCGACGGACCGAGGGCAGGATGGGGTTTTCTGCCCGGTAGCAGCAAACCCTCGGCGAGAAGCGCGTGTTGTGGGGGGCTGTTGGGTGACAGGGGAGGTGGGAAGGCGGCTCCTGGGGCTCAGCAGGGCGGTACAGGAGAAACTGCTCCATCTGCGTTTAGCAGCCCATCGGTGCCGGTGTTTAGCAGAGGCTCCTCAGCCCGTGGTGCCCGGAGACCCCGGGACGATGCCCTCAGCCCTGCGCCTTCTCCGCTGCCAGCGGAAGGAATGGAGGTGGCCCCTCTGACACCTCCCCTGCGCCGCTTTCCCTGGGGCATCCCGGGGTGTTCGGCACGTGGCAGATGCTCCGCACCCTCTGCAGGGACACAGGGACCCAGCTGACGGCGAGGTGGGGAGGGACCGGGAGCTCCAGCTCTCGCTCACATTCTGCCACCGTCTTCTGTGTGACGGTGCCCCGGCCAAGGTCACGCCTGGGGATGGAGCTGTGGGCGGAGGGAGCTGGATCGGTTGTTTTTTGGAGGAGGAAAGGAGGGATGAAGCTTTGGCGGGTGAGGATGGCCCCGTGCCATCCGCTGAGAGCGTTGTGTCCCCGCATGGCTCGTAGCAAATCCCTTGTATGACCTTGAGCGGAGGAGTTATGTCTGTAGCACCCGCTGGAGTCCTGTCTTACATTAATAACACAATCAGTTGTTATAAAGCTAATACGTTGGGCTGATAAATAATTAAGGGAAAAGGAAAAACCCTCTGTGATATACTTAACAGGAGCTTGGGAAGGAAAGGAGGGGGGGAAAAAGGACAAGGAGGGAGATGAATAATGGATCAAGGTTAAATAGCGAGCGAAAAAGGCAAGCCTTAACGCGGTGACTCCCTGCAACACACATGTGCAGGTTGCCAAAATAGTTAGTGGTGGCAAAGATGGCTCGTGGGCTCGGCGCAGGCACGGTGACAGTGTCCGGGACCAGCCCAGGGCTGTGTGACACGGGATCAGACAGCTGGAGACCCTCAAAAGTGGCTTTTTGGGGTGGGGGCTGGTGCCCCAGAGCTGCTCTGCAGGGGCTGGGGGCCACGGGGTGGCCCCATCCTGCAGCCACCGCGGCGCTGCCAGGCGCTGGCAGCACGCGGGGACTTCCAGGCATTCATTACCGCTGGCGTCGTACGCGCTCGGCACAACTGCCCTGGAAATTAAAATCGCACCGTGCGGCTAATGAATTATTAGCAGAGGGACGTGTCCCTTTTGCCTCACTGCACGCGTGACCCCCTGCCCGCCCCGCTGGCCCCCTGCCCACCCGGGATGGGGTGAGCTGGGAGAGGCTGGGCCGGGGCAGAGCATCCCCGCGGTGCCGGCGGCGGTGCCGAGTTTGGTGCCCGCGGGCTGGGAGCAGTTGGCGACCCGCGGGTGGGGGGCTGCTCCTGCGGTGGGGGTCTCCGGCAGGGCAGGGGGGGCCCTGCCCACCCCCGTGGGCAGCAGCACAGCGCAGACACGAACCTCCCCCCAGCCTGGCATTTCATTTTCTTTTTGGTTTGTCCGTGTGTCCGTGTCCCCCTGTCTGTCTGTGCCCCAGAGCGGTGCCCGGCTCCTGTGTCTTGTCTGTGCCGTTTTAGTGACCCAACGCTGTTTGGTTCATGTTTCGGTCTGAACATCATGGCCTCGGTGGCATCCCAGCCCCTCTGTCCCCCCCGCTGCCCCCTGCCCCATCCATCTCCTGCCCCGTGCCCAGGAGCGGGGACACCGCTGCCATCACAGGGGGACAAACCCTGCACCCACCAACCTGCCGGTTGTATCCCTTGAAGGGAAGACCCTGCTCCCAGTTAGGCTCACGTCACTCCTAGCTTAAAACCTTCTCCCTGTCCCCGAATCTTAGCACCCCACCTCTGCCCCACAGCAGTGGGGCTGCCCCTGGGCCGGCCCTGACCCCGCTCTGCTCTCCTCCTTCCCCGTGCAGATCCCGAGAGGACGAGCACCCACATGATCTCGGCGGACGATGCCGAGTACCCGCGGGAATACCGGACCTTGGGCAA
Source organism: Rynchops niger (assembly GCA_013400035.1). Classification (NCBI taxonomy): domain Eukaryota; kingdom Metazoa; phylum Chordata; class Aves; order Charadriiformes; family Laridae; genus Rynchops; species Rynchops niger. The sequence goes on along the minus strand of VXBH01003752.1, from coordinate 4,039 downwards.
CGGCACCCGGCGCTTCTCCAACGTAGGGCTGGTGCACACCTCGGAGCGCCGGCACACCGTCATCGCCGCCCAGAGCCTGGAGGCCCTCACCGGCCTCCAGAAGTCGGAGATGGAGCGCAAGCGGGACGCCTTCATGGACCACCTGAAGAACAAGTACCCGCAGCACGCTCTGGCGCTCCGGGGGCAGCAGGAGCGCATGCGGGACCAGGTAAGGGGCGTCTTCTCGGGGTAAAGGGGGAGGGGGGCACGGGGATGCCATCTTGGCTTTGGGGATCTCCGGAGGAGAAGAGGCTCAGTGGGGGCTTGGGTGGTGCGGGAAATTGTTGGCTGCTTGCTGCGACCCTGCGGGAATCATCCTCCAGGTCTGAGGAAGAGCATCCTCCAGCCCCAGGGGGGAGCATCCTCCAGCCCTTGTAGGGAGCACCCCCCAGGTCTGAGGAAGAGCATCCCCCAGCCCTGATGGGGAGCCCCCCCCCCCCTCTCCCTGGCACTGGGTTGAGGTGGGGGTTCCCAGGCAGATTTCCCCTGCCATACGGGTGGCTTCGATCCCGCTGGCTGTCGGCAGCCACAGGGAGGAGAGGGATGTTTCTCCCTGACGAGGAGGGCGCAGGGGGGGTGGGTGTGGTGGCCGTGAGGGACAGCTGGCACCTGGATTTGCCCCGCGGGGGGGTGACACCCAGCCCAGGTCTCGGTGGGTTTTGGCTGGGCTGCAAACCCCAATTTCGCAGGCTGGTNCCCAATTTCGCAGGCTGGTGTCTGCAAACCCTGCCGTGTGCCTGGCACTGCGCGGCCCCACAAACATCCCCCGGCCCCCCCGCGCCCCTGCAGCCCCCCCAGCCCTGGAGCTCCTTAGCTTGCATGGTACAAAAGGCCTAAATAAACACTTTGCCCAGGCAAAATTTCACCCCAAATTCACGTCCCGGTGCCAGCCCTGGTGCCCCAGCACAGCCCGTCCCCGAGTGTCCGTGCAGCAGCGCTGGGGGTGCGGATTTAGCGTTAATTATCGTTTGGGCAGGCGGGTGCTGCGGGCACCGCCTTCAATCCCAGCCTGGCTGCCAAGCCCCCCGTGCTCTCCACTGTGTTCCGGGGTCCCCCCAGTTGAGGACATGGGTGCAAAACTGCAGCCAGCCCTGACCTGTGTGGCACTGGCATGGGGACGGGGACGTCTCTGAGCCAGGGGGGTCGGTGCAGCTCCGGGGGCAGAGATCTGCCCCCCAGCAAGGTGCTAGGGATGCGGGTGAGCTGGCGGGGACGGGGCTCTGCCGCCGGCACGTGCTGTGGTGAGGGATGGGATGCGTTGGGCGAGCGGCAACCAGGGTTTCGTGCCCGCATCCACGCGGGGATGTCCCTGGGTCCCCTGTTCCCCGGGGACTCAAACCCTCCCCTCGCAGGGACCAGCCGGTCCTCGGAGCAGGACGGGTGAGGGACAGTGACACGTCTGGGCACCCTCGCTGAAAGCAGCAGAGCCCCCGGGCTAGAGGGTCCCTGGGGACAATGTCCATCCTTGGGGTGCCCCCCAGGCCAGGCAGCACCCCGGGGTGCTGGGGAGCTCAGACCGCTCCTCCTCCGGGTACCAGCGATGCCCCAGCGATGCCGTGGGGGCAGCAATAAATCCTCACCCAAACCAGCACTTCTATA
>VXBH01003749.1:0-15440 GCA_013400035.1 Rynchops niger | reverse complement strand
TTTATTTATTTATTTTTTTTACTTCAATGCACACAATACATTACTACACCACATGCATTTACCTGTACTGCAAGATCAGGATTCTGGCTTAATGACTGCATCATGCTTCTCATATAGGGTGCAGACAACATATTCTGCATAAGTTGTGGATTTTCTGTTATCTGCTGTAATAAACTCTGCATTCCTGGTGTGTTGAACATACCAGCTTAAAAAAAAAAAAAAGTAAAAGGCCACTAGAGTAAACATCCTGACTATCATCAGACAAATTAGTCTGCTTAAAATGAGGATATAACCACTTGGTTTCTAAGAGTTTTAGTTCTTGAAATAAACCTCAATGTGCTTCTGCTTAAACAGGCGCATCTACCCTAGAAGTTAAGACAGGCTATATCCAACAAGCAGTCCCACTAAGTATCTACATTCTTATCTGTTTGCCTCCAAATAGGAAAAATACTATGTAGAGACTCCTTACTTTTGTTATTTTAAGGCAATACACAAGTGCCGTTATCACTCTTACTATACTTTCCATGTTTGTTTTTCTACGGAGAGCTTTGATAGTAGTCAATTGTTCTACAAAAGTAAATAGCAATAAAAACTTTTAATCAAAAACGCGCTTTCCAATGAAAGAATCATTTCAGTAAACCCTCAAGTTTGTGCAAATACATACAACTGCAATAACAAACACACCTCCTACTCCAGGTCCCAAATTTGGTACAGTTGAGCTCTGTCCCGTACTGCCAGAGGTGCTATTTCCAGCACTACTACTGCCACCGCTCTCACCACTGGTGCTGGTACCCGTTGTAGATGGCTGCGAGCTGGACTGAGGAGCCCAGGGATTTGGTAAAGGATCTCTATTTTCTGTACGAGATGGCTGACTGTCCCCTCCTGTAGATGCATTGCTTACTAAAGAAGCAAACGGGTTACCTCCAAACTACAGAGGATGGAAAGCAAACATGTATCATCTCTTAAGGCAACTGTTTTTAAATCTGCTATAAATAGCAAATTACTTTTCCAAAATTACACATGAAGATAAACACTGATAGCTCTTGATGAGTTATACTCACCATGCTACAGTAATTCATTGTAAATATTCTGAAAAGACGCCAACATTGAGAGATACTAGTGCCTCCAAAAAAATTAAATCACATTTCTTTTTGAAAACAGTGTTGCTACTACACTGGTATTTTGAACACAGTAAGATTATATCTTGCATGCTGGAATCCAACTTCAAAGCCTTTTTTCTTTCCATCTCAAGTTCCAAGTTACTCAACACACCCTTAGAAAAAAAATTCAGGGACCTCAGAATTTTAAGGCACAGAATTAAAGGAATTCAAATTTAAGTAATACAGAAATTCATTAACTTCTAAATAGCTTCTCAAACACACAAAGCGGTATCTATAACTTAGTACCTTCAAGCTTAGAAGAGCATAGAATTTTTAAAGATCTTTTCCCTCAAGCGTAACAGGCCACACAGTGACTTCAAGCTTCAAGAAATGTTCTGTCAAGTACAGATTTGGAAATTTGCAGTATTTACATCCTTTTGTTTTTAAAAAAATATTTACTTTCAGTGGCATTTGCAATCTTTTCTCACCTGTTCCTGTGCTGCATTCAACATTGGCTCCTGAATATCTGTGTACATACGTCGCAAGGCATTGTAGCCACCTGGTATACTTTCAAGGTTGCTCAAGGCTCTGTCTTGGTTTCGCATCATTTCCTGCATCATTGCAGGGTTTCTAGCAAGTTCTAGTGTCTAGGGAAGTGGAACGTTTAATCTGTATTAATAAGAAATCCATTCTAAAGTGAAAACGTCAGCATTTGACAATATCTCAGTTACCATTGTCTAACCCATTTCAAATTACGAATAAAGTCACATCAATATGTCAGCTTAGTGGCAGTCACCTGAATTAGATATTTAGCCAGCATTCTATGACAAACACTATGCTGGTTGGGCCAGGAAGCACTAACTAAAGAGAAGAAAAACCTTGACTGAACTATTCTTTCTTCCTCTTTTCAACACGATATACTCCTACTATTTATTTCTAACATTGTTACAGCAGGCAGTCTGTAATATGAACTTTAAAATAAGTATCTAAATTTTTAAAACTATCTATTTGGTTTTTTGATACATTCTGCCACACAGCATATCTTACATACCATCTTATTTCAAAAGTACCTATAGTTAGATAAAATGAAGACATGTAGTATTTTGGAGGATTACTACTTTTGGTAAACTCATTGCTGGCTAGACAGAAGGCTTCAAGTGCACACAGCGACATCCAAGTATAACCTCAGAAGACACTATTACACAGTTTTCAATGTCTTTCAAAACTATGCTGCATATTTTCTGAATTATCAGTTTATTTCAGACATCAACAACTAGAAATACAAACACCAGTTGCCTAGAAAATCCATAAAATATTCCTGTAACCAGACTAAATACTTCAAGAATGTTTAAGCACTCAACTAAGCATGTCCAGTTCCTGCTCTGTTGTTCACAGTTACAGTATAATCAAAGGCCATGAACTTAGAGAGATCCTTCTACGTACCTGTCTCATTATATCTGGATTATTCAGCATGTGACTGATTTCTGGATTTCTCTGTATCAGTTGCTGCATTTGAGGGTTAGCCATAATTAACTGCCTCATCAGGTCAGGATTTGAAAGCATGCTCTGAACAAATGGATTTTCCATTATCTGAACCATCATTTCTGGGTTGGACATAAGTTGCCGTTGCATCTGACTTTGCAACTCTGAAAAGTTTGATGTATTTAAGCCCAGGCTACCGAGACCTGCCAAGCCTCCAAGGCCACCTTTAAGAGGATGAAAAAAAAAAAATAATTGAACCTTCAGCTTCTAACAGACTTTTAAACACATCCGGGTTCTTTCTCTATACAAAATACTTGAACATAGCCCACACTTCAAAATGACGAAACCCCCATCTTTGCAAGGCTGTTAATGAGTTCTCCACTAACAGTGTGCTGCTTTAAATAACAAGACACATAACTAGAAAGCCAACAAACTGCATCTGAAATATAACTTGGTTACAATTCTAACAGCTTTTCTTCTTATTTTCCACAGCTAAGATAAAAGGGATGTTTGAGTTTTGGGGCCTTAGGTTCCCCTTGCCCCCAACACTTTCCAATGCATTTATAATAATAATTTATCTGCCTCCTATTGGTTAGACTATAACCAAGAGAGATCTCCCAACATCACTCATATTCCCTATTCTAATTAAAAGTACAGCTGTTCTTACTAATGCTCCAAGAACTAATTATGCTTTGAATTTGCCTCCTTTGTTGAGTCCAAACAAAAAAATTTCAGAAGGTACTAGCCAGTCTGAAGAACTGTTTACATCTAAAAAACCGACTGCTTACAACAGTTAGCTTTCCAATTCTATGTCTCCCCCACACCATGAAAACAAATGAAATGAAAAAGAATGAACCAAGAACTCCACTGTGATTACACAAACAGATAGTATTTTTAAGTCAATAGACTGCAGGCTCTTTATTCGTGAAAGATAAGACTGATAATGCTATCAGATTTGGAACCTGGGAAATACTGAACTGTAAGATTAGCAGCAATTTTGTTACTTCTGTTCCAGATCTTGGATTCACATTACAGGTTCAACTTCATCAATACTCTCCTCACAACAATTCAGATGGACTTTTAAGGAACACAAGGACACTGGAGGAGTTTCATTACCCATAGCGCCAGAATGAAACATCACTGGCACGCTTCTACTGAAGGTGAAACAGCACGAGTCTGAAGTTTTGCATATAAAATTAAGGAAACAACTTCCCTCTTATAACTTACTGATCAAAAACATCCTACAAGCAATATCCTAGATATCTGTAATCAGTTTTTTAGGTGTTTGTTTGGGTTTTTTTTTAAAGTTCTGTCTACATGAGAATAAAGTTTCAGGGACAACTACCTGAATCCAAGAGAGGACACCCACCATGCTACCTAACAAATATTCTTACCCAAGCCAAAAGGGTTACTATTTGTTGAAGCTGGTGTTGAGGTACTACTGCTTGATGTTGATGTGGTAGCAGTACTCCCTGTGGTGTTTGCTTGTTGAGCTGGGTGGTCTTGTGATCTAAAAAAGCAAGTTTAAAAGTTGCAAGTTTAACACGTTAACTTAAATAATGCTAATAAATACAGGAACAGGCATACTTGAGAATCTTAATTTACATTTTGATTCTTCCTTAAAAATCATGCTATTATCTCCAGGTCGCCTCCTGCAACAAATCGTTCTCACACATCTGTAATGTCATCAGTTTTTCAGAACAGTAGTTTGAAAAATTAAGAAAATGGATGGGTACAAAGGCAGCCATTGCCAACTTCTCAGCCTACCCCCTGGGATGCCCACCAATGAATTGTTTCCTCTGTCCTTACCTTGCTTTAAGGATCCTTGCCTTATTCCACCATACTCAAATACCACTGATTACATGCCTGGGGCATGTAATAAAGCCTAGCAAGATTTAACATCAGATTTATTTCATGACAGATCTTTAATAGGTTGCCTTACTGAATGTGAAATTCAGTTAACATCTTATTTCATTAGAAGACAAACATCAGAATCTCACTAACCTTTAAGACTTCAAGAACAGGGTAAGAACAGAGGTACACAAAGTTAAAGCCAGCATAACTTAGCACAGGCACTAAAGGCTGCCCAAGTCATATATTCACCACACACTTCTACTGCAGAGGCATCAACACAGGTGCTGCCATGTAGTAAAAGAGATCAAGGAACTAAGTTTGTTTAAAGCTAACCTGGCCTCTATTCAAAAGAAAAGGGGCTAGTTAGAAACCTAAATCAGTTCTCCAGTTTCATTCAACAATCAAACTCAAAAATGCCTGCATATGCAGAACTAAAGCATGAAATAACTTGTAGAAACTATTAATTCAGACCTCATAACAAAGATTTGAGAATTCGACAGTACATTAAATTTCATACCCCAGTTCATCTGAGTACCTTTCAGCTACAGTAATATTCTGTGCTTGTTTCACTAAAGCAAAGATCAGAAAAAAACCCAAACAAATGAACCAACCAAAAAAACCCTAAACAAACAAACAAGTAAAAAAAGACCCATGAGCCTAAGAGATGCTTCAGGTCCAGAGGCTTCGCTGAGGTTTCTAAGAGTTCTCGAGTCCAAGCTAAACATTAACCCCCAAAATGACAGACAGAAACCAAAGGAACAATGAGAACACGTTGCACGCTTCACAATTCCTTCCACCAAATCATCAACAATAGCTTTTAAGTGCCCCATCTGCTGGTATATCCTGCTGATTTGACTGGCATTCTTGTAAATAGGTAAATAAAATACCCATGCGAGTCATGAAGGTATATGGTGCCATGCAACCAAATCACCTCATTCAAGGTCTTACTGATGTTCTGGATGTGGGGGAGAAAGGAATTTGAGTCCAAAAGATCTAACAGTTCTTCTATAACTTAAGTCCATGGCAATTCCTATGAATTTGGTTTCGTATATTTTTATTTGTATTTCTTTCTTGCTTATTTTCAAATCTATCAAATTGGGGGCACATACACTCAAGATAATGTTTTGACTGTCAAGTCTGTCAGCCTCACATCTTTGAGTGAGTGGAATTCCTATAAAGTGCACATCATATTTTATATCCACTCCACCAATACATTTCCTCCTGTTGCTTGTGAAGCAATTATAGATGTTGACTTGGAACTTTGTATTCAGAAATGCAATGCACCTTCACTGCCCATTGCTAATCACTCACAGCTCCTCTGACACTGCATAGGCCAGGTTACAAGATTACACTGGAAGTCTGTATCATTCTGGAAAACTTAGTACGTAATAATAAATTACCTTTTTTCAACAAGGATTGGTTGGGATATATGAGGATTCCTATTTTAAAGTTACATATATAATATTGTTTAGAAGGGAAATTATCATCTTCATATCTAATTTCGGAAAATAACTTTTGTTTATTCAGATATATGGCAGCAACAGTAGCAGCAAAAGTTAAGTAAATGGCATAGCGTAAAGTGGTTGGGAGCAATCCAATCTTGACACTCATTGCTGAAAATCAGCACTTGCCAGGCCACACCAGCAGGGTTTAAGTCTTGCCTTTTGGGTCAAGCATAAAATCCAGTTATTTTAGTAAGAAGATTGAGATAGTTCAGCACGATGTTATACTTTCTGAAACGTGATTTTCATTGTGCTGGCAATTCTCTTTAGCAGGTCTCAAAAGCATATTTTTAGTTTACTTGAGCAAAGCCAGTAGGTGAAAACATTACTGCCTCATTTGAAGATAAGGTAGATACATACAAAGGGTCTGTAGTTTTTTGTTTATACTTCCTTTTCTGAGACATAATTAAAACATTCTGAAGGTAATGGTAATACATTCTTCTAAAATTATTCAAAAAAAGTGGGGGAGAGAGGAGACATGGACTGCAATGCTGACAGGACTGATGCACCAATACCAAAAGTCCCCCAAAATCCATGAAGTGGCATCATGCATGGGTGCTCATTTGGAAGATACAAGAGACTGGCACCTGTATTTCAGTACCTACAGTTATTGTAGGTCCAAACTATGAACCCCCTGATGCCTGTGCAAACTGTCACTACTTATGAAGCCTCTCTGACACACTCAAGGCTGCAGGCAAAAAAAAAAGCAGAAGTGACGACAACAGCAGAATACTACTAGTTTAGATGCATGGAGCACAAAAGTGCAGGATTAGTTCATACTATATCCAAGATTGGGAGGGCTATCAGGCCTAAACTTCAGCCTATGGAGGCACAGGGCACGGAAGGGACACCTCTGCCAGTGCAAACACAAGTGTTTTGACAGAGACAAGACTGCAGGACAGAGGAGATAGTCCCATCAGGATGTCAGCATGGAGTTGAAGACATCAGTTTCAACAACGATGAAGACATCAGCGTCAACAGACGCCTAAATTTAATGCTAATGTTCCTAATAGACCTTTGTGACTTTGTGAGGCCTGGAAAACACATTTCTTTTCTCTCTTAAGTACCATGCTCTTTCCTGTATAATCTTACATTTCCCACAGGAGGAGATCTTCACCACGAACAGGAAAGACTTCAGTAGAAGAGGAGCAAGAATACTTTCAGTCTAGAACAACAAACATCTTATCGACTATGCAAGCTAGACTAAATTAAGGGATACATTAACCTATCTGCTGAAAGGGTTTTTTAGTTGAGCCTTTTTCTTCCGAGCACTTCACAGGAAGTAATGGGCAGATGCCATAGCTCAACTGACTCAACTTTCTCATGGTCATTTTAAAGTTGCCTCACCAAAACAAAGAAACAAACAAAATCTTAAAATCCAAGATTTTCTCTTCTACCAGATAAATTAGTTGCACTAAAGCAGTTCTCTCAGAATCTTCTTTCCTTGTTTTACCAGAACAGTGAGTAAGGATTCACTTAAGTTTTCACGCATCAGAAGAAAAGCCACACAACATATCTTTATGGACAGTAAGAGCTGATATCTAAGAACTATGGAGCAAAAGCAGAGCCAGCACTCAGCACTAAAAGCAAAACAGTTAAGTAACAAAAAAGCAAGAGATTTGCATTTAGAAACATAAATTCAATTAAACTACAAGAAAAAAACAAAGAAAAGAGCACCATTAGCTACTGTTATTCTGTACCAACTGATACTAAGGAGCTGACTGAAGTGATTTAGTCAAATCTAGGTTTGCCCAACAGAAAGCTGTCACAAAGAATTCAGAGCATTTTTACTTCTGAGAGGTAAATAGAAGATGACTCATCAGTAAGGTTACCTGTTTTGTGTTTTGATAACCAGGTGAACAGTGAGTCCATCGTGAATGCCATGTTGAGTCAAAGTATCTTGATCTTTTAAAATTTTTCCAGCAAATATCAAAACAAGCTGATCAGTGTGGGACTTGAAACGCTTGGAGATTTCTTCCTTGAACTAAATAAAAAAGTTAGTATTATACATTTATGTAACTGAATACGGATTTGTAAATTTGTAAATTTTTAAATTATTTAAGTACCTAGCTACTTTGTTCACATTTAATGTATTACCCTGCTTGCACTGGACATTCTGCTTCACACAATCTAGAAATACTTTATTGAAGTCTTCTGAGCCTTTTTTGTCCATAGGAAGATGGGAAATAGTTATTTCTTTTCCGTACAATAAAAATCTTCTGAGTTTCACATCTAGATCACTAGTTATATAACTAGCAATAACAAAAATCTGACTCCACTCAAAGACTGCTGTTGTTTCAATCAGGCATGCATCCATGACAACAGACATATACCAGTATATACAGTAGTATGTAAGTAATATATATACACTATATATAAAAGTACTATATAAGTACTATATATACTTTTTATGTACACATACATATACTGTAATGTACATAATTATATGCTAGTAAGTATACACTAATATATATATACACACACAGACACACACACGCAGCACTGAAGTCATCCATAGCTGAAAGACTGAGGATGCAATGTCACAAGTACAATAAATCTGTCTACACTTTTGCTGGAACTGAACAGTGGAGTATCCTCTCTTCTTAGACATATTTTTGCTGCCTTCCATGTGTCAAAACTAGCATCCCTTTCCACAAAGGCAAAAGTTACCTCTCTAGTGGCTCTGCTTTCTCATTCAACACATGACACAGCTACATGAAATGCGTTTGCAGCCCAGGGCATGGTGAATAGCCACATTCTTCATCTGACCAAGAAATTATGCCCTCATTAAAACAACTCAACACGGAAGCCCAATGTGTACCTTGTTGCTTTCCTAGCCAATAATAACCAGGTTATGCTTTGACTGAGTTCTGACTGACATTTATTATCCTCCAGAAAATGCTCTCACTGAAAGAAAAAAATTCACAAAACTTAAGAGAGGAACACAGCCAAGAAAAATACTAATGACTTGATTATAAGAAAGCCAGATAAATTTATTCAACGAGACTAGTCAGTAGGCTAAGTATATTTAAAAGAATCCCAGGCAGTTAGTAAGTCCTTCAGGAGTCTCCCCTATTTAACATTTTAAAATTAAGTTGACCATGCTACTTTAAAAAACACCCCAAATATCCTACGGAATTCTTCCTCCATATAAGAAAGTAAAATATTAATCTTGCAGTTAGTTACTAATAATTACATTTTATAATAGGCAGGACTAAAAAAGTAAAATCCCACTGTACTATGCTTTGAAGGTGAGACTGTAATTGAAAGAATCCATAGTACATGAAGAGAAAAAAAAACACAGATTGAAAAAGAGAGAGAGTTTGAAGTAAAAAGTCTCTGTATTTGGGTAGAAATTTGGCCTTGGTTAGTTAAAAGTCTTCTCACACAGAGTTAGTTCCAGTTCTTGGGGACACAACTTTTAAGTCAGCCTTTATACTGATAATATTTAGACTCGCAAGTATTCCATTCCTTCCCAAAGTGGGTTACTTACCTGAATTATTCCTGACATGTTTATCTAGTCTGTTCTCTGAGGTCCCAGCAACCTTTTCCCAAGAAACCTACTCGAGTGTTTCACTATCCTTTTTCTTCGCTGCCCTGCCCACAATGGACAACACAAACAGATTGTTGTTCTCCTTAGAATAAAGGGTTGCAGTAAAGCTAATCTTTCCTTGAGAGCTGTGTTTTCTAATCCAATCATTCCCACCACTCTTTGTATTTTCAAATCCAATTACATCTTTCAAAGTGTAGGGCTCAACCTGGCCAAAATATTCCTCACCAGTTGTTATCTACAGTTAGTGGAACAACAGGATAAACCCCGCATCCTGCATGCTACATTCCTTCTTACAGGAAAAAGTGAGAAATCCATGTGGGGAAACATTAGTGTAACAGTGATGACTTAGCTATAAACTCTAGACCCTTTTCTGCAAAGCAACTATTCAGGCAGTTACTTCCGATTCTGCATTCTTCTGGTTAATTATTCTTAATACATGTTCCAAAGTAACACAAAACCAACAGAAATACTCACAATTTGTACAATGCTAATGCATAAGAATAAAGAGCTACCATACTGTGCCAAACCAAAGAGTAATGTCATTTACCCAAACTCATTTATTGTCAAATTTTCCACAATATGTTCTGACAGCGAGATCCACAACTTATTTCTCATCATAAGGCTGATGCTGTAGTGTAACAACATTCATAGAAACACAGAACATCTCAAGTCGGAAGGGAGCTGTAAGGACCATTGAGTCCAACTCCCTGCATCTCACAGGACTACCTAAAACTAAATCATATGACTCAGAGCATTGTCCACATGGTCCTTGAACTCTGATAGGCTTGGTGCTGTGACCACTTCCCTGCAGAGCTGTTCTAGTGACCGACCACCCTCTCGGTGAAGAGCCTTTTCCTAATGTCCAATCTGTACTTCCCCTGGTGCAGCTTCATTCCATTTCCTTGTGTCCTGTTGCTGGTCACCAGAGAGATAAACACCTCCCCCTCTGCTGCCCACCTTGAGGAAGCTGTAGACTACAATGACGTCACCCCTCAGCCTTCCCTTCTCCAAGATGAACAAACCAAGTGACTTCAGCCACTCCTCATAAGTGTTGCCCTCAAGACATTCCACTATCTTGTTCACCCTCCTCTGGACACACTCTACTTGTTTGATATCCTTCTTTAAATTACTTTATCTTAGAAAAAGTCCCGTCACACATTTCTAGAAGCTGCTATTTACCCATAAGGTCAAAGGAAACAAAACACCATTTATAGAATATAACCAAACTGTATCAAATATTACTAGTACCTAGGCATCAAAGGGTATACGCTTCCTTTTCCCTACTTGCATGCAATGCTATTTAGAAGATCTACAAAAACAACACTACAGTAAGATATGAAAGCAACAGGTACCAGGACCCCCAAAACAACCTTTACAGCAACACACATGCATGATTCAAACACACAATAGACCTCTTTCCAGCCACAATAACAAAACTGTCAAGAATACTGAGCCAATTTTGGCTAACTAAGGCATATTTACATAAAAAGCCTAACCAAGATGCAAAAAGAGCCCAGTCTCTTCACCACCTTCATTTGCGTTCAGCACAAGCTTGGGACTTCTGAAACAACAGGGTTTAAGCAGAACGAAGCTCTCTGTTTGATGCTTCATTCACAGAAGACTACCACATGAAACCTAGGTTACCATACAGGGTATTTTGCACAGAAAACCAAAAGCAGGAGGAGTTCGAAGTGTCACTAGCCGGAAACAATGGGCATTTCTGTCCAATTCTCCTACTGCACTGACTTTTCCTGTTTATTAGCAGGTAACACGCCAAGCAATGCTTTCATCTGATTTGCTTTACTGTTCTAAAATACAAGTTTTACTTCACTGTAATAATACTAGACATTGTGATATTACAAAGGCTTTCAGTTACATCTGAATATAGAAAAGGACTTGAAGTTGTAAAAACAACGTTTCACCACACCTAACACCTAGCATATTCACAGAAACTAGTTCATCATACTCCACTAGTAACTGAATGCAATAAAAATAATGTAAAAACATGTAAATTTTAGACATAACTGTTAAATGAGTAAGTGTAGAGAAACACAATGGGAATCAGACTGAAACACAAGACTAATATCTAGACAGAGGCTTGCTTTGCCTAGGGAGAAGAGGGGAAAGCATTCTTAAGCAGAGCAATTAGTTCAAGGTCACAGCCTCCTCAAAGCATGGCAACTGGTAATTTTGGTATGAATTAGAGCAAATCCAAAGCTAGTCTTGTTGAAGAACCTTATCCACATTACCATTTTACTTCATGTTAACTTGTTTCTATCATTTTTTTTTTTAAAGGACAAAACAACGTGAGTTTTCACATTGAGAGCATTCACATTTTTTTTAGCTGCACACCAGCACTTCTTGTTTACACTATCAATTTCCATGCCAAATATTCTCATATTCATACGACTTTAAAAAAGTCAGCCCAATACTCCACTAACAAACCTCAGCTTTTTTGTTCCATGTGAACACAAAGAAAGGCTTCATGAAGCAGGTTAGGACTTCTATTACACCTGCTCAACTTGATTGCCTCTGAACATTTTTGCAAGTTTATGGGTGGACACCATGGTGTTGATGCCCAGTGCTGAAAAAATGCACACTCCTACCTGAGCTATTTAAAGTAAACACTTTGTCACTGAACAAAGCAAACATCTGAATACACATGTAGTAGAACAGCTGACTAAAACAGAGACTGTTTTGCACTGTCACTTTGCAAAACAGATCCATACTTTAAATATTAACCAATTAACATTTGACCATTTGACAAGTTGGCCTAGGAAGGGCCTGGTAAAAAGTTATTCCAGACGAAACAAAAATCTTGACATATAAACTGTCCTTTGATATGTTATTACCATATAATGATTCAAAAGCTTTTGCTGAGTCACTCTATAACATCACAATCAGCAACTGTATTAACATAACTATCCAGTCACATGATGAAGTGCTGTGAAAAAGGAACAAAAAGAGGAAAACAAATAAGCAAAAAAATAATTTCTCAAATCCTCTCAAGCTTGGCGTAATAAGATATATTTAAAAATTAAATCACAGTAACAGTCTGAAAGAGGCGTCAGGAATTAACATCCAATTCCCACTGAAAAGTAACAAAAAACAGGACCCTAAAAACTGCAACTGCTTTGAAAATACTAAGCTACAACTTCATCTAGATGACAATAAAAAAGCAAAGTTGCTGATTCTTTGCACACAAAACCGTGTTTTGAACACAGTAGTGGATGACACAGAAGCAAAGGTTTGCATCTAGAGGGCTGAACTGCAGTTTATGTTCCCAGCAGTCCCTCAAACAGTTCTACTACAAAGAAAGACTTTCAAATCACATTACCTTGTTCAGCACTGCTGTTTCAGAACACATCCATGACCATTTAAATTTTCAATGGCTGTTCCTATTAACATACACAGCCCAGCATATTAGCTGGACTCAAGCCTCTCTTACACCCATGTCCAGCAGTTTCAACAGAGCCTAACTTTGATGTGCTCCAGCTTTCTTTCATACAACAGAACTAATGGCTACAGGTCTTCTTGACCCAAGAAGTAAGGAACCAAACACGCTTATGGCAATACAACTGCTGCTAACTGTGGTGTCCTCTTCTGGTGAATCACACCTGGTAATTTCATGACTGTGAATTGAAGTGAGTCAGTGAAAACAGGGTTTCATTGCACTATTCTTGGACACTGCACAGGAAGGGGGACAAGGACTTGTGGTTTCAATTAGAAAAGCACTTTTGGCTACACAGCCCATGGTTTGCAGCAGATAAAGCATAGCTGGAAAGCACACCCAAGATTAGGCTTCTGCATAAGCTTACTCTGCCTCTCATGACTCGATGGAGTTACTAACTTCCTGTTCCTTTGCCAATGACCCATGCCAGCTTGACAACAAAATTATTTCCTCAAAACGCTGCAACCAAACCAAACTCACAAAAAAAATAATCTCAAGAAACAAATTCAGATTCTTGATGAGCGTACAAGGCTAGCAGCCCATAAAGGAAAACTGCAGCAGTACAACCTAGTGTAAAGGGCTCCTGGTCTAACTGTTTCTATCCCTTCCAGGCATCCTTCAGCAAGTCACTCCACTCCTCCATGCCTTTACTTAGGAGAAACGGTAAGCAATACTTCCCTTCTCCATAAAAGCACTTTGCAATCTACTGATGGAAAGTTTGTACTTGTAAAGAGAACTAGCCTGTTCTCTAACAGGTCACTGAGATCGCAAAAGGGCATAAAAGCATTACATGTAAAACAGCATTTTTGTAGTAGAGCTTCTTTTTGAGAATCGACCTATGCTTTCTTTTTCACAAGATAGCATAAGACATTTTATACTTCAGTTTAACTGTGAGGAGCTTGAGCAACACCCATTTTTTCTGAGGAAACACTGAGATGTGAGTTATTGCCAATAGAATTTCTTCTCATCTGAACTTGTAGGGAAGCATCTTTAAATTGTTTGACTTTAGCAAGTTTTAAATTTAAGGCAATACACAGACAGATGAGTGGACTAAAGACATAATGGCTAACAGTCTTTTTAGCCTCTCAGTGGTAGTGAACCCATCAACAAGAAGTCTATAAACAAAAGTTATTTTTCTCCATGTCACTACATAATCCCCAATTCTTAAGATTTTGACCAAACCTTACTCCCAGACAGTGACACTCCTTACATAGCCAAGGTTTATTGAGAAGTTGACTGGGCTCTAAAATAAATATGTAGAATACCTTATAGTGACACCTCTACAACAGCTTTTCATTCCTTAGGGTTTTCTCTGCTGTTGGCAATTTTAAACCCTAAGCAGGACAATCTTTAAAGATTCTGTGACATCCCTGATCCGTGACTGAGGGCGAGGGATGCTAGCACAACAGACCCACATGAAATACAGGTGGAAGGCAGGCCTTATTTGACACAGGTAAAGTTTTAAAAGGATATAAAAATTGAAATATCAAGACAAACCTGTTACTCTGCAGAAAATCAACTGCACGTATGACACTTTACAACACTTCACAGTATTATTTAAATAGGTAGTCTTATTTTACTGTATCTACCAGTCATTCATGAGAAAACACCTGCTAAGTGCCACGGTTAGACAACTGACACTTTTTAGTTACATCTAACTAAGCCAACTGTCAGGAGAGTCAATATACCTTCTTCTAAAGGCTCTTATTCTACTAAATAGACATCTATCATTGCCTTGAAACCATTTTATTGAGAATGCCAAAGTGCATAAAAAATAGCTTAAGAAACATGAATAATCAGAGTGTATTGCAAGGCAGACTCCATAAAGTCACACAGATGTGTCTCAATGCAGACACCAGAAAACCTAAATAACTGAGGTACTCAAGTGGCTTGGATGCCAACAAAAAGCTAATAATCCTGGAAAAAAGAACAAACTAGACTCCATTATACAGTTTCAACCTCTTTTGGTTGTACCATTCAGTAATCCCTGGACTACGGAAAAACACTGAGACAGAACTATATTAAGTTAAAAGAATTTAAATTTAAACGTTCTTATAAAATAAAACATTACACAAAGTATTAAAAGCATGCACAAATCAGGAAAGATGCTCCACTAACAAATCACCCAATGTTGCCCTTAACATTTACACCTGTGTGATCTTTATAAGCAGAACATTACCAATTTGTGATCACGAGAACCAGGCACAAATCCGAAACCCTGGATTTATAGATGTAAAGTTTCAACCATAAACTGTACTCAAGTTGTAATCAGAGAATAAAAATTCATGAGATCTCCACTAGACAAAAAAGCAGAATCTCAACACAATATATACATTTACAGGTATAATTCAGTATGTCAGGTTTTTTTATCTATAATTTAGTCTAGTACAGAAAGCACAATATTTATGTATTCCCTTAGTTTAAAAAACATACAAGATGTTAAATACACTATAACTGAAAACTGTATTCCACACTGAGAAAACTCCCTTCCCTGGTTC
>VXBH01003747.1:5521-54578 GCA_013400035.1 Rynchops niger | reverse complement strand
TTATTATTATTATTATTATTATCGTAACTGTTACCATGCAGGACGCAGGGAAGCTGAGGAGCGAAGCTGGCTGCCTCCATTGCTCTGCCTCCATCCTCCGTCATCCCCTGCCTGGTGCCTGTCTGCAGGGTGAGTGGTTTATATACCACCCCCTGAGCAGCTTCTGCTCCCCAGAGGGTGCGAGAGAGCCCAACGGCTCCATGGCCCTGTGCTGGCTCATCCCCACCGCCCTGGAGTAAGCCTGGGCCCATTGGGGAGGACAGCAGGGAGACCCTTGGCTTTTGGGTTGGAGGAGCTGCTCCCTCTTCCTCGCAGGTCCAGGCAGCTCTACAGGGGGTGATGGGGAGGTGGAGGGCAGGGGGAGCGGAGGTGGGGGCCAGGAGCCTATCTGAAAGGGTTACTGCCAAACGCAAACAAAAACACGATGCAAATGAGCCGCTTGCAACAGGTAGCCTTAATCAGATGCTGTCAGATGAATTCAGCATCTCTCCGATTGTCGCCTGCACTAGCCTCCCGTTCGGAAGCCCTCATCTGCTCCAGATGTGGTTTAATTTACTGCGACTTGGCTAATTACTGTAATTAAGGATTAATTACTGTTAATTACTTTCACATAAACTCAACGCCAGTCAAAGAGCGGAGCCTTATGAAGCCTGCCACAGCAGCTAACACAAGCACGGCGGCTTGGGTGGGCCCACTGGGTCCTCGGGGCAATCCTGAACTGGTACCCACCACCCGACCGGCTCCCAGTCCCGGCCCTTGCCCCGCAGGGTCACCCCTTCCCTGGCCCTCCCGGGGCCGGCGGGCACGCGTGGCAGGGCTCCAGATGGCATCCAGCGAGCCAGCCGCTGTTATTATCGTTAATAATTAGATAGAGCGGGGATTTGCTGTGCAAACCCTGGTTAGGAAGGAGAGGCCAGCAGCGTCTCCGGCAGGCTCTTGAAAGGTGCAGCGGATGAAAGATGCAGCGGATTAACCACCTTTCCCATCCCCAGCCCTTCCCGATGCTCCCACCCACCATGTCCTCCACCGCCCTCTCCCCACACAGGCACCTTTCTGGAGACCCTTAATATGCAAGAGACGCAAAATTGTGATGCTTCCCCTGACATCATGTATGCATAAAGGTGCTTTAGCAAACAAGGGGAAAAATCAACCCTGTATCTAAGGGAACAGGAGCCGGGAAAACCTGTGGTGGGTGTGGGAAGGAGCACCAAAATGATTCATGGGCACTATGGCATGCAGTATTCCCATGGGAAACAGGGGTCTTCCTGGCTCCCTTGGACTTGTTAGGCTCAATAGCTATCGGGCTTATTAGTTTTAAAAGTCCTGGGGCTTTTTCCACCGCAGCAGAGCGAGGAAGACCCTGGCGTGGAGGGGGGATGAGGTGCAGCCATGGTGGCAAAGCCGAGAGCGTGCCGTGCCCCGTCCTCACCCGTTGCCTGCGGCCCCGGCTCTGTCTCATGGCTGCGTGTGTAATATGAAGGCAGGATGGGGAGAGAAAAATCGGCATGATTAGATGGGTATTGTTCTATTAGATCTCTGCCTGCTTGCTGTTGTGTCTCAGCATTTGAAGATGAAACATATTCATTTAGCTCCCAGGATGAATGGTTTTAATAAGGGGAGCAAGATGAGGTGGGGTAGTCCTGATGACTTCAGAGACCCATCAGCTCTCCCCCTAAGGCCATTTCAGTGATGACATGGGCCACACGACCATTAATGTCGCAATCAGGACAAGTTTTCCGTGTCCCTGCGAATCCTTCAGCTAGGAAGAGCGTGTTTCGGAGCCCAGGAGGAGATGTGTATCAGCAGTAATCGGATTGAGCCTGCGGGGAGGGCAGGCAGGGGCTGAAGCAGGGGCTCCCGGGATGTGATTCCCGGGGGGAGACAAGGGAGAGCGGAGATGCAGGCTGGCCAGCTGGGGAGGCTTCAGGGGGTGAGTTGCCAGCCAGTGTCTGCTGGATTGCCACCTTCCCCACATCCTGGCACCCAGCTGATGCCATCCCGCGTAGGGGCTGAGACCTGACGGTTCTCATTGGTTATTTCAGCCCTATTCGGCACCTCTCTCTGCCCCAACACCAGCCCCAACTGCTTCGCTGCCATCCATCCGCCCCTGGGTTGGCTGGGACCTGCTCTAAGCCCCAAATCATGATAATTGTTAATTCCCGTTATTAGGATCTCTGGGGTCAGGGGAAGGGACACCACGACGCTGACGGTGTCTGCATGCCCCGGCCTTGCTGGTTTGGAGCTGGGGGTGCGGCGGTGGGGGAAAGCACGCTCCGGCGAGCGAGACAGGGAAGCCAGCCGGCACTCTGGCTGTCAGCTCCGCTCAGCCCGGCTGTCAGGTGCGGGGATGCGGAGGGCCTCATTGCTTTAATTGACACCTTCCCCTCGCATCCCACGCTCGGCTGTCCCAGCCTCATCCGTCCTTTCATCTTCCTTCTCCTCTCCGTGAGGAAGCGGGGTGCAGTCCAGCCTTCTCCTTGCCCCCCGCGCCCCTGGAGCCAAGGCAGGGGGAGAAGCGGGGAGACCGCGGGCTGAGCCAGGCTGGGTGCAGGAACGCAGTTGCCACCCCTTGCATGACACTTCTGCCTGCACTGATCTTCCTGAATGTCGGAGCATCCCATGTGGATTTCCATGCCCCCGTCCTTTTCCAAGGCTCTGCAGAAATGTCTCATGGCAGCACTCCTGGGTAATTGCTGCTCACGGAAGGACCAGAGCCTGAAGACCCATAGGATTTCTGGTCATGCCTTGCTGTTTTGGAGGCATCTCTGTGTGCCCATCAGTGAGGAGCGAGGGCGGGTTGCTCTGCGGAGCACGCACCAGCTGTGCTGCAAGGGCCCTATAAATCCCAAAGGGGAGGGCGGAAGGTGGGGGCCGGAGGAGGTGGCAGGGTGGCTTCGTGTTCCTTGATCATCTCCGATGCAAATCGTGCCCAGCATGTCAGGGTGTCCTGCTGAAAGCCAGGAGAGCCTGCTGCTTTCTAGGCCAGGAGCCGGGGACAGATGGCTATGGGGTGCTGGTGGAAGGCGAAGCTGGTTTCTGGTTAGTGCCCTTTTTCTTGAGTGGATACTGAAGGCATTTTCTCTCACGAACAAATGGGAAGCAGCAGAACTCAGGATTCTTGTCCATCAGGAGCTGCAGACTCAGCCCAAGCAGGGCCAAGGCTTCCTGTAGAAGGTTGCTCTTTAGGGTGAAGGACCTGTTTGGAAAATTCCACCTCAGGACCTCCAGGTGCAATGGGTGCATTCATCTCTGGGGAAATGGATGCACGCAGCGCCCGGGGCTGGTGCTGAGACCAGCTGTGATGGCGACCACCAGTGCCTGGTGTGTGGCAGTGACTCCTGTCCCATCCTCTCCCACAACTCAGTCTTGGCTGTTCCACCCAGCGCCTTGCGGCTTGCCCACCCTAGCTAGCAGACAGGCCCCATAGTTGGTCCTTCCTTCGATGGAGGCCTCAGAAGGCTTTGCTGCAACCATGGCTGGTCCTGCAGGGACAAACTGCCCCCCCGACTTGCCTGTGCCTTCTGGGAACATGCCATGCAAATAAAATCTAGCTGCTCCCACCTCTTCCCCTGCCTTTCATTGCCCGGGGGTCTGGTGAACCCAGTCACCCCCAACGTTCAACCCAGGCAGCCAGCAAAAGCGATGGGGGAGAGGTCTCCCATGGACCGCGCTGTCTTTGCTCTCTATTTATTTTAAAGTTGGGAGCCCTTTGATGTCTGCCTTTGCAGCTCGTATTCTGCCAGGAGGCTCAGAGCAGCCTGCGTAATTAGCCCAGAAAAATGCTGCTTTCATGTGGGCCGGGGGACCCAAGCGGAGAAGAGGTTTCCAAGGGCTTTGTTCTGTTGCAGAGAAATGTTGTTTGGGGTTTGGTGGGTTTCGACAGAGCTCTTCTCGCCCTTCCCTTTTTCTCCTACTGGAGGGTGGAGCTGAGGGTTTTGGCAGGGAAAGCACACGTGGCAAGCTGCTGCTCTACAGGAGATGGGCCATTCAGCGCTGGGCTGGGGTTTCGGGTATGTGCAGAAGCCTCTTGTGCTTGAGCAAGGGATCAGCCAGAGCCGCGCTTCACCTGGCCCAGGGGAAGAGGCAACCAACCCAGATGTTGCAGGATCGCTTCCCGCAGCTTTAGTTTTTTCCTTATTCCCCCTAAAAAGCATCCAAGCAGGGCGCTGCTCTGCCAAGCCCCGATGGTCCCATGCAAGCATTGCTGTCTGCGCAAGGGCACGCCGAGGGGCGTAAAGCAGAGCAGTGTAATCCCTCGCCAGCGGTGAATCCATGCTCTCCGTCGGCTCTTGAGCCGGTGTTTGCCACAGCTGGGTCATGGTCAAGGACAACAGGTCTGTTTGCTATCCTTCTGGGATGGTGAGAGCCGCCACCACCGTTACACTGTGACTCTGGGCATCCTTTTCTTGCACCAGGGGTTTGCAAAGGCGCGGCGCCCTTTGGGTTGCCTCGGCATGGCAGGTTGGAGTTTCAGCCTTGCCTTTTATCTGCCCTCGCCCGTAAATCGGCAGTGGCAGGGTGGCAGGCTTGGGGGGCTTTTGCCAGGAGGGTGGGTACAAGGTGCCACGGTCTGCGTCCCTGCCCACGTCACTCGCGCCCTTGCCTGCACAGTGGTTACCCACATCCCTGCCTGCGCAGGGGTTACCCGCTGCTCCGGTTGTCTCACTGACACCTGAGTGCAGCATCCTACCTCTGCTCCAGGTGCTTCCCACAACGCTGAGGCTTTCTGCTGAAGCAGTTTTCATTCCCAGTCGTTAGCAGGCACAGCCTGCATGTCTTTTCTCCCCCTGCCATTACCCCCTGCCCTCGGGGCACATGGGACATTGCAGAGATGCTCCATCAGGAAAGGTGGAGATGTCCTCCTGCCCCAGGAGGTGGATGAGTTGGCAAACTGGTTTTCAGGATCCTGGGGATTTGGCTGGGAAACATACCCATGTCAGGGTGATGGTGAGGGGGTGCTCTGGTCTCCCCTGTGTGGCAGGATCTCCCCACCCTAAAAGCAGCAAGAGCCACAGAGCACTTTGGAAACCGAGCAGCAAATGGGGTTTATTTCCCCCCCCGCTTCTTTTCCCCTGAGAATTGAATAAAAACCCCACAGCAAACAACCCCAACCCACCCAACAAACCCTAAACCAACATGTAACGACGTTTCTTCCCAAACCAGGGCTGACACGCAGAGCTAGCTGCTGTGGACGCGGGCAGAGGTCTTACCTGTTATTTCTCATGTATCTCTTTGCTTAAAGACCTTGTGCCGTCTTCCCGCCTGGAAGGGAGCCGTGGGGCCTCCCCGGAGAGCCCCCTCCTCTTCCCAGCTCTGATTCTTTCAGCTTTCGCTTGGGGGATGAACGGATGTGACGGAGCCCCCCCGTGAGCGCGGCACGGGTCCCCAGTGCCCGCGCGTGTGTACATACAGGGTGTGGGTTATATACGGGCATGTGGTATTTAGACCACATTAATGAGCATACAGGAGAGCTGGGAAAATGGATCATTTCTGGTTACGATCTGGCTACTGTCAAAATACGGTGTTATTTTGACGGTTGCTTTGTCTTTGCTCTCTGAGCAATATGAAGGTAGTTTCTTAGCAACAAAAACTCTGTTCGCAAACAACACCAGTGAAAAACAACCCCCCCACACACAAGAAGAAGAGGAGGCGGCCTCCGGAGCACGGCTCCTCCACGTCCCCTGGCCACACTGCATCTTTAAATTAGATGGAGAACGTCTTACAGGACAGCAGGCGCTTGCCCCCACAGCCATGGCGCCATGCCAGTGCTGCCCCCGTCCCCCCTGCACTGCGTTGCTTGGGATGTGATCACCGTCCCTTTTGCGGATGGGTAAACTGAGGCAGCCAGGGGCTGGGAAGAGTGTCGTGGGATGGCCCTTAGGTGACATGGGAGGGTTTGAGCTGCTGCTGGGTGCTGCTCGCCACGTGGTGGCTGGCAGGCGCTGTCTCAGTCCTCTCTTGGCCAAGGTCTTCTCTAGGGTCTTGTCCCTGCGTCTCAGATGGGTCCCAGAAGGAGGGTGGGAGGGAGCTGCCTGCAAACGATTTTGGCAAAGGTTTTCCTGTGCAATTTGGAGCATCTCTCCTTTGAAGGCAGCGCTGGGCCTGGTGTCTGTGCTGACGCTGGAGTCCATGAGAGCAAGCGGTTCCTCCAGCCAAGTATCTGCCAGGCTGTGTCGGGAGAACTTTTATCATTTCTGTCACAGACATCACAACTCGCTTGTCTTACCATACATCTTCCTAAATGTGACAGAATATTCAGCTGTTATTAATTGAATACTCTCTAATTTAACTGCTTAGCAGGAGGGAGAGCGACTGGTTTGTCTCAGCGCAGAGAGCTGCCATTGGGCTTGCAGGAGGTTTTGGGGTGCAGAAAGGCAGTTTGGGGAGCAAAATGGGGCTTTTGGACCTGTTAGTATTCCCCTACCCACCCCTCACCCCCCCGCCATATGCCTGGTCCTGCCAGGGAAGGGCTGCAGCATCTGCTGTGGCTCCTGGTCCCAGGGCGTGTGGCTGAGCCCAGGCTGGAGATGCTGAGGACATCACTGCCTCTCCGCTCCCATCCCGGTGCTTCTGCCTGGGGATGGCGGGATAGGGATTCCCTGGGTGCCTGGCAGGGAAGGGTGGTTGGGACCGAGTTGTCCCCACCTCCATCCAGGCACCCGGAGGTGATGCCTGCAGTGGGTAAATCCCTTCTTCATCTTTGCTGAGCCGCGTGGGTGGGCTCCTCGCCTGAATCGTGATGCCCGTCGTGGCCTGGCCATCCCAGTTACAGCTTCTTGTCTTCCACCTCCATGTCACCTCCAGAGATGTCCCACGTGCAGACTGGTTGTTATCATAGGGTTGCTGAGGAGCTCAGCTCCTTGGGAGGAGGTGGGAAGTCAGCTCTTCTCGCTCTCATCTGCCTGGCAAGGTGGTGGGTGGACGGACCGTCCTCTCCAGCCACCCCAGCCCCCTGCCCGCTTGCACGCACACACGCTTGCATCCCTCTGCCTCTCTGCCAGAAAGTTCAAACCCGGAGTCAAGTTTATTGTTTCTATCTCGTTTATTTTAAGTATAGTTTTACACTTTATTATATGCTGTGACATCTTAAATGGAGCCTGTCACTCCATCTTGACTACTGCTAGGGGCTACAGCCACTTACTGTGTCAGGCTTTTTCGGCAGCCCTGATTAACGATATCAAAACGAATGGATCCCGGCGCAGGCACAAGCACGAAAATCAAGGGGTGATTTGCATATTCAGATTGTGCACGGCATCGAAAGGCTACGGCTCGGGCGAGTGTTGTACCGACACACGCCATGGATGCGCATACATGCCGCCGTGCATCCCTGCCTACGAGACCTGTATGTGTTGGTAGGATTTGTGCACGCCTATGTCTTTTTATTTACTATCTTCAGCCAAAAAGAAAAATCTTTTCCCTTTCTTTCTGCGAGTTTTTTCATCTCCCCAGACAATATATCAATTAGGGTAGTTAAATGGAATAATATTTTTTTTTTTTCTCGTGAGCCTGTTGGGATATGCTGCAGAATTACCCATGCAAATGGTTTGTTTTGTTTTGTTGTGGATTTTGTTTTTTTTTTTTTTCCTGAAAGTAACATTTTGTTAGGTTAATTCATGCACTGGAAAAACAAACTTTCTGTTCTTCCAGTCCAATCTCCACTTACAAGTCAGGTTTTTGTAACCCTGTCATTAAAATGCGAGGTAGCCTACAGTAATTTGAATATTTCATTCTGCCGGCTGCTAATGCACTCTGCATTACAGATGGTACTTGCTCCATCCTTCTGGACTGGGTTCAATTATAAATGAAAGTAGGGAGCTGAGATTTGTCTTTTTGTCTCTGCTTAGTTGGAATAACACAATAAAGCTTGATAGGTAGGAATTCCTCAAGCTGCCTCCTCTTTGCCTGCGACGTCTCCCGTGTAGCTTTCTCCTCTCCATAGCGGATCCCGCTCGCCTTTCAAGTCGAGCCGGGAGTATTTGGGTTGGCAATGGCGGGGTTTTTCATGAGTCATTTTTGGCGCGGATGCGTTGCGTCCCCTTTTTTGGAAGCGCTCAGCCGAGTCCTGTTCTTTTCTCTCCGTTTATTTGCTGGCCCCTGTGTCCCCTTTTGCATCCCAGGCAGGGAGCGGTGGTAGGAGAAACCTGCGTGGGCTGGGGAAGAAGGGTGCTGTGTGGCTTTTGTTCCGGTGGCGACACTGCTGGGATGGTGGGGACATACTCCCCTCTCGGTGTATCCCTTTCTAAACCAGGATGGGGACAACAACCAGGTTCCCAGCTGGAAAGAAGCGATGGGGATGCAGAGCAGCCCTCCTCCATCCCTGAGCTGCTGCTGCGGGCTCTTCCCAAAGGCCCTGGGAATAATGGGGCCCCTGGAGATCCAAAGAAAACATTTACCTCTGCTTTGTGATTAACAAAAAGGGGGGTCGCAAACCTCTAGCCCAGCTGCACGGGGGGCTCTATATTACATACAGATGCCTTTTGCAAGCCCCTTCCCCGTCCCCGTCCGGTAAAAGCAATATTGCGGAGGGAGTCAGAGGAGGTGAGGGCAGGGCTTTCAATTTGGTTTTACATTTACAAGGACCAGATGGTTTCGATGGAGATGATCTTTGATCTGGGACGCAGCCGGAGTCGGGCAAAGATTTTAAAAAAAATTTTTTTTTTTTTTCTCCCTTTTTAATCTCCCCTCTGTTTATGGCAGGGGCCTCTCTCGCAGGAGCAGGGGAGGGGGAACTCTGCGTCCGCCAGTATTGTGGGGCTGGGTGTCACCCCCCCTCTGCCCGAGGGTGCTGCCAAACCATTAGGGCAGGGGGGGCAGACTTGGTGGTAAAAGCCCCGAGCGGGGTTGGGGTTGTCCAGGGTAGAAGGCAGAGCCGGATCCCGTTACACCACCACCCTGCAGCACGGAAATCTGTGTCAACAACCTCTTCCATGGAATATAATTAAACACACGTAGGTGCCTCGAAACAGAAATGCCACTAATTGATCCTTTTTAATTATTTTCCCCAGTTTTCCTCTAGTGTCTCGCACCCTTCCAGCAGCGCGGACGTGTAGGGGTTCTCTCCTTCCCTCTTGCCTTGCTGGTTTTGGGTTTCTTTCTTCCCCCCACATGTTTTGAATGGAGTGGGAGCGAAGGCAGCCGATCCTATTTCACAAGCGCTTGGACTCTTGCAGCACTCTCCCTCCTGTCCAAACAGATCGTTTACAGAAGGGGCCTCTATTTAAAGAAGGAACTGAACGTTCAGAGCTGTTTTCTGGCCTTAAAACGCTGCCGACCGGCTGTTGCCTTTCAAAGAGTCAGGCTTTGTCTGGTGCGCTCAAGGACGGGGTTTGAGGCCGGGCTCAGCAGGTCGGCACGGTGGCATGAGGGACTGAGCATCGTGCAGAAAATGTGCTCATTTATTTGCCCAAGATCATCGGATCCCAGCAAAGCTGGGTTCAAGATAGCATGTCTTAGCCATGGAAGCTTGATGGACCACCTAGGCTTGGGCAAACTTGACCTCTCTGTGGTGCTGTGGGTGGGACGAGCTTGGAAACCAAGCAAATGGAAGAGGAACAGTCAGATTTTGGTGTGATCTATGTATAGCATAGGGAGAAAGACCTTGCACGTGTGTGTACGGGAAGTCTGCAAGGAGTCAGAGGAACATTTAGTCCTGGAGAGCTGTGGTGCTTCAGAAACACATGGGACTCATTCATATGGGTTCAAGGGAGGCTGACGCTGGTCCTATAGGACATCTATAATACTGTGAAGTGGCCTGATATTGTCCCGATACAGGCCACCACCAAAACTAGGTGCCTGCGGTTGCCCAGTGGCAGATGTGTTGCATCTAAATGGTGGCTACACTACAGGAGTTTGGGTGGGACTTCCGATAACTTGGTTACGGTTCCTTCTTCTGCTTTGGATTTGTCCTGTCCTCATATGCCCATAACTTACTTTCAGTTCAGATTTTTCATGGAGAAGGCTTTCAATCACCTGGTGCCATGGCTCGGGGGGAGGCGGACATGGGGAGGGATGGTTTCTAATGCATCTGGAATGGAAAACCCCTGTGTTTTGGGGAAGAGCAGTGTCCATCCTCCATGAGGCAGAGACCCTGGGCCATGGCTGACCCTCAGAGAAGACAGTCGCTGATGGAAGGCACTTCTGATCTGCTTGTGATTGGCAGTAGCTGCAGTTTTTCCCCTTTGCCAGGGCAGTAGTTTTCCTGCTGCAAAACCCACCCCTGAGGTTTCACCCTGGGTGGAGAGTCCTCACTTAACAGTTGCTTTTCCTTCTCTTTTCCTTCCCTCTTGTCTGTATTCACCAAAAAAAGGATATGCTGTTCCTGCAGCCACCTCTCCAAGCACCAAGGGATGAGGCTGCCTTCGAGTAAGCAGGAGGAGTGACGAGGGCCGTGCTCGGCCCTTGGGTTGTATCAGAAGGTCGCTGCTGGACATGGGAATGTGGTTCCAGGCAGAGACCGCGCCAGTAAGCAGGAGGTGGCAGGTCCCTAGGCAGTGGAAGGAGAGGACATGGCCCCAGGGGGCTCTGCAGTGGGAGGCTGTTAGGTGTCTGTCCCCAGCTTTTGGTGAAGATGTCTGTCATGAGTTTGCACCACCCGCTTCGTGAGAGAGAAAGGGAGGGAAAGAACGGTGTGTTTTCCTGCAATGGCTTGGCCCTGAGACCTGGAAAATCTCTCCTGCATTGCACAAAATGCCGAATCAAACCCACAGCAAGGCCATTAATGTGGCGACAGAGCGGCAGCACCCTCGGCCATGTGGTGGTCAGCGGGCGCCTTCAAATTATGCATTAAACCGAAGACTTGAGTGGGGGGGCATTGCCATCTAATGAGCCCCGAGTCAGCTTTCCTTGGATGGAGTCTCATGGGATGTCTTTTTTTAAAGGATGGCAGGTGAAGGGAATCCTGAAATGCATCTTTTCAGCTTGGGCTCTCGCCAGTCTTTTCACCTATGACTTTTCTTGCCCCCGCCGCTTTGTGCGTGGAGCAGCCATTCGCAGGCGCTGCGTGGCCAGGGGAGATGACCTTTCCGAGACGGGGAGCAGGCTGGAAAGGCAGCTTCCTTCTGGGGGGAAAAACCTCTCTTTGTTTGTTCTCCAGTTTCAGGGCTTGGCCTGGGGCGGTGGAAAGGGGACCCTTGTCCTCAGAGGGGCTCTGGAGGCCCCGGCTCCTCATTAGCAGATTCAGCTCATTCAAAGGACCCGTTTCTTTTCAGCAAGGAGAATTCATATGCAAAGCACCTCGCCAGAGCAGGAGGCAGATCCCAGCCCAACTGGCGTTCAGAGGGGAGGGGGTTTATGGCTGGACCTGTTCTGGGAGCAATCCCATCTTTTGTTTGCAGATTTGTTCCTGCAGGGCTTAGGGAGCTTCTCATCCTCTCCGGTGCCTCCAGGTGGGACAAACACCAGGTCCAAGCCATCTCCTGGGGTGGGGACAATGGCTTGCTCTGTCCTTCAGTGACAGTTTACTCTCTCGGTGCTGCAGAGGGGAGTCTGGTCCATCACCCAGACACCAGCAGGAGAAGGTGAGGTCCCGGCACAGCAGGTGCTGCCATTGGAAGGACCGAGGCAGAGCCTTCTGTTTAACCGCCTATTCTCAGCGCAATAGCAAAATGTGATTCTTTTGCCCCATATTGTAATCTGGGATTGGAAAAAATCCGAGACACCAAGAGGTGTGGGAAGGAGGCAGATCCATGGGTTTTGTGTTGTCCTCCTCCCCTCCGCTGCCTCTAGTGCCAACTTACCCATCCCAGCCGCCGCCTTTTCTCTACGGCAGATGCTGCTCCCCCGAGCCGGGACAGCCCGCGGTCAATTAGCTGGTTTACCTCTTCTGCTTAAATCTGGCCCAGCAGCAGAGCAGCGCTGAAATCTCACCCTGCTGAATCTCACCCTGCTTGCTTTTATCTCCTTGTGGCTGCTGCTCCGAGCAGCCGGAGGTCGGTCCAGGTCCCCATCCCCCTGCCCTCGGCAGGGGCTGGGGTGAGATGGAGGGGACTAGGATGGAGAAGGCCAGGTGGCCGCAGACAACCTCTTGCTTACCGCGCTGTCGGTGCGGCAGGAGAATTGGAGACGTGCTGGGTTTGCCTGTGCAGATAAGGGATTGATTACGCTTCACAGCTGTAACTGGAGCCTGCTAATCCTGCCATGCTTAAGAAGGGGAAAACTGCTTTGTGAGATAAACCGAGCGTGGGATTGCTCCAGCCCGCTTCACCAGCGCTCCCCAACCTCAGCCTGCTTCGTGGCCAGACCGTGACCCTGGCCTGGGGACGAGGGGGTTGCTCAGCAGAACCCCTGGGCGGCCAAAATTTATCTGTGCTCTTCCAAGTTGCCAGTAAGATGGGGTTGACCCCTCGGCGCCCGGAGTTTGGCTCTGGGGTGATGGGTTGTTGGGAGAGTGTTACTGGGGGGAAGTGGATTTGCTTAATTCGGTTGTGAGGTTTTGCTGCTCTGTGGGACGTGGCCAAAGGTGGACATGAAGCTGCTGTAACTGCGAGGGGAGGAGGTGGTTTGTCCACCGGTGGGGTGGTTTGGCTTCGGTTGGTTTTTTAATGTTTGCGAGCGCTTCCAGCTTGCTTTCTGCCACGGAACAGCCCGCCTCTGTTGAGGGATCTGCTCCTCGTGCAAGAGGTTCAGTCGCCTCTGGCTTCTGCGTGCTGCCTGGCCCCAAATTTCACATGCGAAAATTACAGCTGGGAGTTTTGCTGCTGAAGCCGACGGGAAGCTGGTGGAGCCACCAACCTGCAGCGAAGCATCCACGAGCAGACACGGTTTGTCGCGTCAGGACTGCAAAGGGGAAAAGAGAAAATACTTAAATTTGATCCGCAATGCTTCGTTCGACCACAAAATAGCAATAACTGGACACGTGGGGATGGGGTCAAAAGTTTCCATACCCGGCTCGGTTACTAGCCATGAGCTAAACGGGTCGGCAGGAGCAGGACGTGGGGAAGGACTGGAAAGATGAGTTCATCTGTGTTCATTCAGCTTCCCAGGGAGTCACATTTCTTGGGGAATCTGGTTCTCAGTAATCACCACAACATTGTGCCCTATTTTTGTGGAAAGGGCTATTTCAGATCGTTTTCCAGTTTGGGGAGGGGAATTTTTTTTCCCCAAAATGCATTAGTGGTAATTTTCCAGACCTTTTGAGCATTTTGCTGCCAGCTCCTCGCTTGCTATGGCAACCCATTTGGGATGGGGTTAGGAGAAAACTGGTGTGGACTCTTTGCCAGCGCTATGAAATATGTGTCTCTCTTCTGCAGCTTCCGTGGCACATGCAAGCTGCATCTCCTGAAGTGATGGAGAGCTGCCGCTGGGAGCTGAGAAACTTTTTGGCATGTGATAAATTCCCCTCTTCATTCCCCATGCCCTGACATTACGGTTTGAGGGTAATTCAGACTTTTTTTTTTTTAATTTGGGTTGGATTCAGCAACTAATTTGGACTCTTCTGCCCCAGAAAGTTGGGAAATTAGTATTTTCTAAAGCAGTTTGGTTGTTTTTAAATTGACCCAAATTTTGATTTATAAAAAGAGAGAGGGGGAAGCTATAACATGGAACGGGAGGAGAAGATGGCATTTTTGATTCAGGAAGCATTTTTGGATTGATCTGAATTTGGGTTGCAATGCAAGTTCCCAAAACTGGTAGTGGGTGGGAGGGTGCTGGGGGAAGTGCCCCCGTCCTGAATATCTGATGCTTCTGCTGTTGGTCATGGCCTTGGTTGGGTCTCCAGGAGGGCTCGTTGGCTGCAGCTGGAGTTGGCCTTTGGGGCTGGATGAATGATTACTCCAAACTCTCTGTGGCAGTACACGTCTTATCACAATTCTGCGTGCTTTATGGACTGCAGGAACACTTCTCCACCTTTCAAAGCATCTCTTACAAAATTATTTAAGTGCTTTGTTGCCAAACAGCCCCAGTGGACATTCCTGTGTTGGCAGAGGAGGTTCATTTGCCGGGGTCCAGGGTGGTCCAGGGTCCAGGTACAAGCTTCTCGCTTTATTTGTTGCTGGGATTTTTGGTTTCTTTTATGGCTCTAGACTGTGAAAATTCCTGACAGAAATGGCCCATTGGTTTCAAAGTGTTCCTCCTTTTCCCGGGAAAAAAAAATGAAAAAATAAGAAGATGCACAAAAAGCCGTTTTGCCAGCTGACATTTTCCATGTCTCATCTCACGGCAGCCTGTTTTGGAAAATCTGAGCAAAATCTGTTCATCCAGTTGTAAGTTTTGGAAAGGTTGGAGTGAGGAAGGGAACTTTTCTGTCAATTGCAAGAGGGGAAAAAAAAAACCCAAAACCCAACTTCTCTTAATTCCCGCTTCCTGGAAGGGTGTGTGCCGGTGTATTGGAAATTCCAGCTTACATTTATCTTGGAAATAGGTATTTGTGTTTTGATGTTGATTTTCTCAGTGGCTTTATGTAAACAGGGTGAATATATCCAACCGAGGTGTAAAAAAATCCCTGTGATTACTTAATGTTGAGGTGCTCCACCCTGGTTACCGAGACTGTTGGTCCCCATTTAACGCAGACACCGTAGGCTTTGCCGAGAAGACATTTACATTGCTGTCGTTCGCATGAACCCTTGAATGGGCAATGTGAAGACACAGCCAGAAGTGCTTTAGCATCCTCCACAAAGCTCTTGAGAGTTTCCGTATTTCTGCTGAACATTCCCTCTGGACACCTTCTGGTCTTGAAGGTGACTTTGCGGTTAAAGAGAAGATCCAAACTACTGGATGTCCCTTTGTGTCTGGGGTTTGCTGTTGCAGAAGAAAGTCGGCTGCAAATATATTTGCAAAGGAAAAAAAAAGACCAGGAGTTTAGGTAGGTGCATGGGATCTGGGGGCTTTTCTGCACAAAGATAGCTTGGGAAGAGCGACTGAAGCCCGTGCCGTCATGGATCAACTGAGGAAGCAGACGCCAACTCCCCTGAGTTGGTTGTGACTCCACGTATGAGTACGAGGAGGATGTAGACAGCCAGCCGCAAGCCA
The DNA here is from genome assembly GCA_013400035.1 of Rynchops niger. Lineage (NCBI taxonomy): Eukaryota > Metazoa > Chordata > Aves > Charadriiformes > Laridae > Rynchops > Rynchops niger. Next base: position 39,614 of record VXBH01003747.1, on the reverse strand, counting down.
CTTAATGCGTAACTGTCCTCAAATATGAGGCAGATGGGAATATTTTTGTACCAGGTTCAGTGCTGTTGATCTCCAGCCTTCACAAATGTGGACTCAGGCTCCGGGGACTATTGAGATTGGCTTAAAAATAACGTGATTAGTTACCGGTTTTGCTAGCAGGGGCATTTGCTGGCATCGCGTCTGTCCCTCCGTTTGATGGCTGTTGTTTTAGACCTGGAGGTGTGAAAACATATGTTTAAAGAAAACCAGTGGGCTCGTGTGACTCCGGAAGCTTGGTCTCCACGAGCCCGAGCAAATATTGCAGATAGTGGTTAAATTGCAAAAGGTAGAAAGAAGGCTGATGTTTGGTGCGTGTTTCAAAGCCTGGCTGCGCACTGCGGGGGTCTGTGCAGGAGTTTTGGGGGTCCCGCGGAGGAGCTGCTGTGCCTTTGTTGCCCAAATCACCCCACAGGGGCACCCACCGGCCCAGGACAGGATTTGGGCAAGGCTTTGTTTAGCCAATGGGCGGAGTTGAGGTGGCAGATGAGTGCCTTGGTGGGGAAGGAAGCATTTCGCCCCACTTGTGGCTGCGTGAGAATAGCGAGAGCAGCCAGCAGTGCTCCACCAGCAGCGTTTCCACTCTGGGCATCTCTGGTTTCCCCACGGGAAAGTCACACCAAAGACCAGCTCGCAGCCCGGCAGAGGAATCATCTGCCTCTCTTGAAACTCTGTTGTTGGATGGGTTGTTCTCCCCCCCCACACACCCCAGTACATCTTAGGCACAGTGGAGGCAGGAAAGAAAACCCTTCTGAAAATCACAACCTAATTACTCCCATCTGCTTCGGCACTGCTTCCCATTTCTGCCTGCCAGGATGCTTGTCTCCAATGCTAAGTAGCACATTATTTTCGATAAGTTGCAATCATTTACTTGAAATCTCCTTCTCCTTTAAAATGTCCCCCTGGAAAGGCAATTCAGCAAGTTGAGAACGGGCAGAAGCAACCACGAGAAAACCCATCCAGAAGCAGCCCAGCTCAGGCGGGAGGGCAGCGCTCCTCCCGTACTCGTGAAAACCACGCAGCAGGTCTCTTTTAAGGTGGGTTTGTTTGAACGTCCAGCTGCTGGAACCAGCCCTTCGCTGGTGGTGTCAGCAAACAGAGCTGTAGAGGAACGGCCAGCTCACGTAATTCACAGAATCACAGAATGGTAGGGGTTGGAAGGGACTTCTGGAGATTGTCTAGTTGGAGGAGATCTTAACCAGGCGGTCACAGCAAATTTCGTAGGACTAGGGTTTTGACCACTGAAGTCAGACCAGAGAGTCAAGGAATGCTGGTTCCCTGCAGCAAAGCCCTCATGAGCGGCTGCGCCAGCTCTGGGGACCTCTTCGTTCATCATTGCAACCTGAGTTGGCTTTGTCTTATTTACTGTGCCTTCTTCCTCCAAGATGTCCCCATTGCATCCCTAGAGAGGCAGTTCCCAAGGCTCCACCTTGCTTTAGCTTCCTCCGGCATCTACTGCTTGGCCATAGTCTCTTCCAGTGTCTTCTGCTTGGTCTTCGGCTTTCACCCCAGAAGTCCTGGCCATGTCTAACTGACGATGAGCACACACACATGCAGCAGCATCCAAGGGGGCACACAAGGATGAGAAATGGTGAGGAGTGCTGTACCGTGGCAGTCTGCGTCTCCTTGTGAGTGGATATATCCCATGCTGGAGTCTATCTGGGACAGGCCTCTGCTTCCCACACCTCTTCAACTTGTGGGCACTGCCCGTTCTAGAAGACAGGTAGAGCTTGGAGGTTTGAGCATCCTTTTCCACTGTCACTGCTGAGCCACAGTCTCCTGCGAAGCTGCTGCCATCACCCTCATCATGTCTGGTTGCCTTCATGATGGTGTTCCACCCATGTTGCCTGTGCGCCTCTGATCTGGAGGGTTTGGAAGGGGTGGAGAGCAAAGAGTTGTTAAACTGAACTGGTTTGGGGTGGCCTTGGTGGAGGAGAGAGGTGGCTGTGTGCTTGGCTCCTGTGCTGAACTGTCTCCTCAGATCTCTTTGGGAAAGTGCTCCTTTGGAGAGGATGGTAGCATGGAGGACCAGGAGGAGCCTGGTACCCACTTTGTGGATTTCTTAGGCGTCTTCACAGCCTCAGTCCATCCCCAGGGTTGCAGTCCGTTTCGAAGGCATATGCCAGCACCATGCCTGGCATATGCCATGGACTGTTTCTCCTGGCCGTGCCCCCCACCTTGGCTGTACGTCAGGCTGTGTGGCTGCCCACCAGGCGCAGGTACCATGCTGTGGGGACAGAGGCACAAGCTGGGTGCTGCCTGCCCGTCTCCTGTGAACGTGGGGCTGGCTGCTCTGCAGGCGCTCATCAGAGATGCCCAGGATGGTGGGAATCATCTTGGACCATCTGAAAGCTTTGGCGACCTGATGCGGTTTCCATCCAACGTCTCTGAATCACACGGCAGGCAAGGAGCTGGGGAGCTTTGTCTCTTTGCCTGATTCTCTGAGGCCAGTCCCACCGCTGGGCCAGTCCAGGACTTGGACGATGTCCTCTGCAGAGCGTGGCTGTGATACCTCGCTCCGGAGGAAAAAGGAGCGAGCATGTGAGCTTGGGAGCCATTTCCCAGCTGCTGGAACGGGTCTCCGTGACCCTGGTGGCGTCTGTGACCAGACCGCGGGCTGGTGGCTCGGCGGTCCCCAGCTGCTCCCGCTGCTGGCGTCGGTGACGGTGACCCGGCCACGGCCTCAAGCCATTGGGCAGCCACGCTCCTCAGTTCCCCTCCGTGGTCACCCAGGGAGTGTTTCACAGTGGGGACAAGGCGCGTAGTTTGGCTTTGCTTTTAAAATAAATCCGTATATATATCTTTGCGTGTGCGTGAATATACATTTATATATAAAAATGCATTTTGAGGCAGCGGGGGACCTCGGCGAGGGCCGAGCACCCTCTAGCGGCATTTGCCACAGCTCCGGGGGCTGCCGAGCCAGCAGGAAAGCGGCCAAGGACGGAAAGTCTTGCATGAATTTTCCTCCCCCCGGCTGCCAGTCGCTATCTTTCTTTTTGTTCTTCCTTTTTTTTTTTAATCCTCTTTTTAATTAGGAACAGCAAATGGCGGGTCCTGGGGATGCCTGGGCAGGGCGGGGGGAGCGTGCCCACAGCCCCTCAAAGCCGGACCGCCGAGGATCGTTCTGCTTAATTTATTTTATTTTAATTTGGTAGGAAAGCCTGCGGCCTCCATCGGCAGCCCAGGCACCGCAGGTCGGGGGCTGCATCCCATCACGGGGGGACATTTTGGAGAGTCGGAGCTGCCAAGGAGCCCAGCATCCCAGGCATCCTGGCAGGAGGCACGTTGGAGCGGGGGACAGCATCGGGGAAGATAAAAAAAGGAGCTTTTAAATAATCATTTTGTCTTCTTCTCAGCTGAGCGCAGCCTTCCAGGGATAAATAGGCAGCATCAGTTCTGCTTAGACACATTGTCCTTCCCATTTATTTATTCCCTAGCCTGCCTGGGAGCGGGCAGCCAAACCCAGGCCCCTCCGCGCGGTCCCCAGCTGGGTGCAGGTCTCGGCTGCGGGGACGCGCGTCCATCCGTAGGATGCTCGGGATGCACACACCCAGCGGGTGCTAGTCCCTGCGTGTTGCGTGGTAATAAAGCTCAGGGGTTATACAGCGCTTTTCATGGGGCAGCAGCTTTCTAAACATCAACTAATTAATCACTCGTGCCTACCTGTCAGGCCAATGATTCCTGAGATTTTTAATCTAAAAATATTTCCCTTTTGAAATCCAGATGCACCTGTTTTGGCAGCTCTGCTTTTGATTTGTTTATCTATCATCTGAGGGGTTTTAATTTCATTTTATTTTTTTAACCTGTGTTGCCTTCAATTTGTGTTTGGGCTTTTGATGCGCTTTAATTTAGTGATTTATTTCTTCCTGGAAGAATAGGAATTTATTCTCTCTTTTTTTTTCATAGCAAGTTTGTCTCTCGCCCGCAGGCTGTCACTTCCCTCTTCTCTTTTGAAGGATTTTGGCTACATTTACCTCTCGTTTCAGTTTATGGATTGCCGACCCCAAACTGTTTTCTTGATGGAGTCTGACCTCTCCCCTTGGGTTTATTTGCCGGTGAAGCGTGTGCCGTGGGAAGCCTCCCGCGGTGGAGGGCGATGCCGGACCCGTCTCCTCGGGGCTCGGCAACTGGCACCCAGCTCCAAATTTGGCAGCGTGCCCCCATCCCTCCGTATAGAAACGACCCTCCCTAGTGTGGGATTATTTATTATTCACTCATTTTTTTGGCAAATTGACTGTTGCCGGGCTTTTTTGCTTTCTTTTCTTTCCTCTCTCCCTGACCTTCCCACCTTTGTTGACAGTGAACGTTTTGATCACAAAACGGGCAATAAATGTTAAGAGTCATGAAAAGAATGGTTTCAGTAGAGTTTGAGGCTTAAAAAAATCTCTTTCTGGTGTTCGCCAAAACCTCTCAACATGGTCTTTTACTACACTATTGTACTGAAAATAGCTAAATCCTTCTCTAACTTAGTTCAGAGTGAGGAAGAACATAGCGGGTTTTTTTAGCTGCTCTGCTTTTACTTCTTATGGCCAAGTAATTTTAGCCTTTTTTTTTTTTTCTTTTAAGTGATGGAGAAAATCACTTGTTTGCTCTCTGGATTCGGGGGGGGTGGTGTGTGTGTGTGTGTGTTTGTCAAATTCATCTCATCACTTGTTTGCTCTCTGGATTCGGGGGGGTGGTGTGTGTGTGTGTGTTTGTCAAATTCATCTCAGGTGTAAGCGGGCACGGTTTTATTAAAATCCACGCAACGTTACCCGTCTCCGAGGGTGTGCTCGGGGAGCGGGAGGTGTGGGTGTGTGTTTACAAAGTGCTTTGGGCGCCTGTGCCGCATGAGACGGGGAAATGCACTTCTGTTTCTCTTTAGGAAATGCCTTTTTGTGTTCGCTCATTGAGGATTGATTTGATTTATTTTATTTATTTGGCAGCTGTGCGCACCTGTCTGTGTGCATGTGGGAAAGCTCGGGTTTGCTTCGGCGTTCAAACGCAGACCATGGTGGGGGGGAACACACACGTGGGGCACCTCCATCCTTCAGACCTGGGACGTGCCCCTTTTCCAAACCAGCCTGGCGTGGTCGGGATGCTCCCATGTGGTTTTTCCAGGAAAAACCTTCGCAGGAGAAGGACTTTTACTCCAAGCAATAATTGAGGCAGGGAGTACAAAGAGGGGAGGAAAATTCTCTCCTTGGCAAGTCACTCCGGGAGGATTGATTTATTGTCACCCCTTAGCGTGGTTTAGGCTTCACTGGAACGACTGGATTGTTAAAAAAAACCTGGCGTTTTCCAAAGAATAAAATGCATTTCGTCCATTTCTTTTTTGTTTTTCCACTGGGTGGCTAAAAGCACGGCCTTGCAAGCCCTCTGTGTCTGTATTTAAAGATGGAGAAACTGAGGCACAGCCAGCTCTGGGCTCTGTACTTCTTCCTCTGCCATCTGGGGTTGCTGGCTGATGCGAATGGTGTGGGATCAGGCCATAAACGGTATGTTATGTGACACGAGAGGATCCCTGAGTGAGCTCAGGTCTGGGCTAGAGGCTCCCAACTTCCCATCCCATGCAGTCGGGATACAGTCCCTGTCGCTTCTGGCAGCAGGAATGGGTAAATTTGTCGGGTTTTTTGGTTGGCGGTGCTAGGAGTTTTGCTGCATGTTTGAACTCAAAGCGTGGGTTTCTGGGTTACCTCTGTGGCGAGCTCTCCACCGGTTCTGCCCTACTTCTTCCCTGCGGGAAGGAGGGGAAGAGGCAGGGAGGGGAGCGGGGGAGCTGGAGAGCTGAGGAGCTGCGTTTGGAGACGAGCACTTGGAGCACAAGGATGCAGACAGCCTGGTGGGGTACCCTTGGGAAAGGAAGAAAAGCCCCGTTGATGGGGACTGAGCCCCACCGGTCCAACTTGGGATGAGCATCCCCTTTTGGATGAGCATCCCCTTCCCCGAGTTAATCTCCCAGCACGACTCAGGCTTTCCTCTCCCTTTTGTGTCTCCTGCAGTGCTGAGCATCCGGGGGGCGCAGGAAGAGGAGCCCACGGACCCCCAGCTGATGCGGTTAGACAACATGCTCCTGGCCGAGGGGGTAGCGGGCCCCGAAAAAGGAGGGGGTTCAGCCGCAGCTGCAGCCGCCGCCGCCGCATCGGGAGGAGCCGGCTCTGACAACTCGGTGGAGCACTCCGACTACAGAGCCAAACTCTCCCAGATCCGGCAGATCTACCACACGGAGCTGGAGAAGTACGAGCAGGTAACAGGCTCCTTCGTGGCGGAAGGGAAGGGCTGCCCAGGGGTGATGGTCATGGGATGGTGGGAGCAGGAGACGGAGTGTCCGGGAGAGCCCGGAGCGTGCGGGAGAGCCACCGTCCGGTTCCGGCACTGCAGCATGGATGTGCACAGCCTGGATCACTAGTGACATCTATTGTTAGGAGTGTGCGGGCAAACGCAAACTGTTGCTTAGTACTTGGAGTGAAAAAATGCTTTTTTAGGATTGGGAGGATTGGGGTTTTGTGCTGGGATGTGGTGTGAGAATAGGCTCAGCACGCGTTGCCCTTTCGATTCTCGCTTTTCACTTCTCTCCGAATATCTTCCCAAGAATTGGCCCTGTGAAGGTGGAGTCCTCTTCGAGGTGCTGGCCTCAGTGCGGGCAGGTTTCCAAGCAAGGCTTGGATCAAAATCCTCCTCGAATATTTTTTCTGCTTGAAAAGTTCTTTTTCTGGGGTGGGGGGGGAAGTGGCTTTTTTCTTGAGGNGAAAAGCTATTTGGGTCATGAATGCAGCTATTGGTAACGCTGACAATTGCATGAAAAGCTTCGGGGGCCAACGCTCAAAACTGGTTTCTTTCAAATGCTTCCAGATGTTTTGCAGACCTCTCTTTGCCGCCGCGTGGCTTGCCCTTGCCATGAATGTGGTTTCTACCCCGAGGCTGTGGTTTATGGAGTGCGAGCAAGAAGGCATCCCCCATGGCCAGGCCCAGGCGGTGTTTCAGGTCTCTGGTTTAACGCCGTCTCTGCCGATGCCGTGGGGCTGTGAGTGGCCACCGGTCCCAGGGTCTGTATGGGCAAGCCAGCCTGGCTCCCATTTTACCCAGCTAACTGGTTGTGTGGTGGGGCTGGGGGATGTCTCGCCCCTTCCAGTGCCACGTTGGCCAAGCTGAGGCTGCTGGGCGGCATCTTCAGACCTACACCTGGGGCTGGTGTGTGACTACCTTAGATTGGTGCCCCTTGGTTGGAGCTGGAGTCAGGGTGGCCAAGCAGGGCTCTGGTGTTGGAGAAACCAGGCGTGGTCATGCCATGAAAGACATTTTGGCAGAGCATTAAAGGAGGAGGGGGTGGCAGGGCCCAGGGAGCAGGCAGGGGGCGGGTTGGAAGGATGACCTTTGGTGGCTGTCCTCCGCCATCTCACACGGGTAGGAGCAGAAACCACGTCAGGGCTCATCTTTCAGCCCCCAGGCTGAAGACAGGGAGAGAAGACCCCCATGTCCTCTGCCAACCAAGCCCAAGGAGAGACCCTTGGCACAGCCAGGGACAGGCTTCAGGGAAGGACCTTTTGCTCCTTCCTCCCCTTGGGCAGGAGTTTTATTTGTTTGCTCTTCTGATTTTGCTTCTGGGTCATTTTTGCTCCCTAAAGGGACACCCAGGTGGGAGCAGCCTTTGCCCCAGCCCCGTGGGGTGAGACGGGCCACATCTTTCCTTCTCACAATGAACTGACGGGGTTGGTTTTGCCACCAAGTTGCGTTGCAAATGGCTGTGCCAGTTGCCTTCTCTGGTATCGTCACCCACAGTCCTGCAAAAACGGGGTTCAGGGTTTCTCAGCCTCTGTCCCCCTCTCTCCAGTCCCATTTTTGGTGGCCAGGGGAGCTCAGCACCTGGCTTCTCACGGCATCTGGCTGCTGCTGTGACAGCACGGCGCTCGCTTGCAATTTTGCCTTTAATGCTCTTTATTTCACGCCAAGAGGAGACGAGCTGAAAGTGCTTGGGCATCTGGGAGCGAAGAGGCACCCGGCTGAGAGCTCTCGTAGCCGGTGCTCACGCCGGGAGATGGGAGCTGTCAGCTGGAGCTGGTGATGGGCAGTTGGAGGGGCTCTGCTAGCCTCTGGGATATCTCCTTGTTAGGTCTGAGCTGTGGGGTGGGATATATTAAGTCAAGTCCATGTCCCCAGTCCACAAAATCAGTGTTTCTTTCCCCTTTTCCCCACCATGGGGTGGGAACTGGGGACGCTGTCCCCAAGGCACCTGCCCATGTCCCAGGAGCACCGAAGGCTTCTCGAGCCATCAGTGTCCGAGTGTCAACCTGGTTTTCAGGGCTTGGTTCTGGGAATGGGAGGATCCTGTCATGTCTGCGAGATGCTTGTGAGGATGGAGGAGAGGGCAACAAAGTGGCCTTCGTCCAGCCTCAAAATCCCTCACTTGTCCCCCCGACTCTCCCCACTGCCCTGTCCTCACAGCGTGGGGACAGCCGGAGCAGGAGCAGCCAGACGGTGCTGTGCCAGCAGCAAACTAGTTGAGATTATTACTTGCTTGCCCTTACTTGTCAGGGTTCCTGCCTCACTCAAGCTTTAAGTATTATTGTTATTTATTTCTGATCTGATGTGCTAATTGCGCAGAGCAGGGCCATGTCTCTCTGTGAGATGCTCCTGTGGAGCACAAGGGGCTCCACAGGACACATGGTGCTGGGGTCTAGCTGGGGCAGCGGGAGGAGGGACAGCGGGTCAAAAGGTTCATGGTCCTCCACAGATACATCTGTAGCTCCTCCAGTCCCATCCAGAAAAACAGCGGCTGGGACTTCTTCAATGCTTTTCATGAGTCCTAGGGCTTCACGTGCCCCAGCTCTATCCGTGATCCCTGAGGGCAAAGGAATTGGCTCCTGCCTTTCTCAACACGTCTGTTGAGAGTCTCTCGTGCCTTCTGCTTGACAGATGAGAGAAATTTATCTCTACCTTGAAATCCAGCCCACTCTTGCTCTGGGTCTGCCCCAGCCATTGAGGCCTGCACTTGGATCGCCTTCCTTACCAGTGTTGCCTCCATACTGTCCTTGACACCGTCGAATGACCTTCCGATCCTGGGGTTTCTTTTGCTTTTCTTGCCATCCCAGGCGTGCAACGAATTCACTACCCATGTGATGAACCTGCTGCGTGAGCAGAGCCGGACCCGACCTATCTCACCAAAGGAGATAGAGCGGATGGTGAGCATCATCCACCGCAAGTTCAGCTCCATCCAGATGCAGTTGAAGCAAAGCACGTGTGAAGCCGTCATGATCTTGCGCTCCCGATTTCTGGATGCACGGTGAGTTCACCCCACCAAACCTTTCTCCCCACCCACCGCACAGTATTGTTCAGGCCTGGGAGAGGTGTTCTGAGGTTCTGGAGCGAATTCAGGTCTGTCTGAAGGGACACGTCTTTTGGTCTTGAGCTGCAGAGGCTATTTACCTTCCTTATCCTTTAGTTGTCTGTAGCTCAGCAGGGGAGGGGACAGGAGTTGAAGACATCCCGCCTCTGTCTCAGGGAGGCTCCCAGCTGTACCTTGGGAATTGCACATCCTGGTTTTGCTGTGGCAGAAGGAAATTCTGTGGCATATTCTGACAAACCTCTGTGGTGAAAATGTGCACATCAGTTAGGGATGAAAGTTAATCCTCCAGCCCGTCCTGTCCCCGCCTAGGTTCCTATTCTTTTCCTTCTTTTCCCATTGTCACAGATTTTCGATTTGCTGTAAAATTATTTCACTCCCTGAGCTGGTTACGTGCGGGCTGTGGCTGCAGCGTTGGGTGGGGAGGAGAGGCAGCTACACTTGGGGTACGAAGGAAGAGGGAGATGACAGATAACGCCCAGCTGTAAATGGAACAGCCTTCCCCAAAGCTATATCTAGTGCTGCTTTCTCAGCACGGAGCTTTGCGGAGTAGCGGTGATGTCTTTGGCCAGTGCAGCCAGGTGTTGGGAGTCACCTTCCCAGGTGGAGGAGCTGGGTTCTAGTTTTAAGATTCTTCTGTGAGCTGGAGGATACAGTGATGATTTGAGACAGAGCCTTACTTGCTTTGGAAGGTGCTGAGAGAGCAGGCACCAGGTGCTGAGAGAGGAGTCACCAGGAAGGCGCAGATAAGAAGCTTCCTGGCCATGAGTCTATTGCATTCCATGCTCCAAGGAGCAGGGGAAGGCGGGACGGAAGTGGGGAAAGTCAGATTATTTAAAATGGCATTCCTATTTCTGCATCCCTGTCACTGATTCCCCTTCCTTTTCCTTCTATCTCCCCTTCTTTCTTCATGCGAAGGCGGAAGAGACGAAACTTCAACAAGCAGGCTACGGAAATCCTGAATGAGTATTTCTATTCCCATCTCAGCAACCCTTACCCCAGTGAGGAAGCCAAAGAAGAGCTAGCCAAGAAATGCGGCATCACAGTCTCACAGGTGAGAGAGTTCAGAAATAACACCAAAGGCGGCTGCCTTAGCGTGGTGAAGGGCACTCCAGGCCTCAGTCAAGTCAGTCGTGTCCCAGCTTTGAGCATTTAATCACTAAATGAGTTTAGCGCAAGTTAGCGTAAGTGGATGGGAGAGCAAATGGCAGACGTGCAGATTGAAGCCGTGGATGGAAAAGGAGAGTTTGGGAGAGGATTTAGAAGGGATGAAGACTGCGTGGAGCGATGGCTCTGTGCGCAGCCGAGGCGTTAACAGCACAGAAATGATGTGACATGACCTACAGAGGCAAAGCCTTCTCTTAAAGGAATTAGTGCTGAGCTGGTTTACAAGAAGAGCTTGTTTGAGCTGAAGCTCCGTTCTTCAAGCCAAGGGATTTGAACGCAGTAGGAAGAGTTGTGCAGATTTTACTCGGTAAGGTAGAAAGGACAAGGTCCTGGTGGGAAGGGTTTGGGTCAGACAGGCTAGTGGTGATAGCTTGTGCTCAAGGAGAGTGGGCTTTCTCAGGGTCGTTTCTCTCTGTCATTAGTCTTGTGCTGCGGAGCATGACACCTACCTGACTTGCTTATCCCTCAAAGAAAGGTGGTCAATAAAGACAAATTTAATTATTTCCATACATTCGAGGCAGCCACCTAGTTCCTGGAGTCTGTAGCTGTGACCTGGGAGCTGCTGGGACTTGTGAGAAGTGCAGTCAGTGCTTGAAGTGTTCAACCATACATTGCTCAGGCCTGGACGCCTTTATTTCCTTTCTTTTTGGAGCGAGCTGGGTGATTGAAAGCCAGTCTATATGGCCCCTGGTAGTCTTGTCCTTGTGTGAGCTTCGCGCTCCCTCCAGGCTCCCATTGCGTTCCCCATCTTGGGCCGCTTCCCAGCCCCAGGCGCATGCCTGTTCGTCACTTGAGTAAACTGAAGACAGCAGTAGCATCTGGTGTCCTTGTGAGAGCATGTCTGCCTTCAGCAGGAGCAACAGCAGCCAAGGGTAGGTGTCGTCCCCATGTTGAATGCCTGCTGAGTGACTCCGATTGCGTCCCCTGGGTCAGAAGACCCAGACATTGATTTCTGCCTAGCTACCTACGAGAGACTGCACATATTGGCCTAAGTAAAACTGCAGCTGTCCTGGTGCTTCCCCTCTCACTTCTAATTCATCTGTTCACACTTACAGCTTTTCCCTCGCAAAGAGAAAATGCCCAGGAGAAATGCTGCACTTTGGATATTTTTTTGACTGTGCTGTATCCAGGCTGCTTTGTGCCTGATTCCAGGATCTCCCTCCCTTCTTTGTCCAAAGAAGGGAGAAACAAACACGCATCCAAGTCTCTCTCTCTTTTTGGTGAGGTTAAGTGGGAACACGGGACAGCGTGAATCTGTGCAAGTCATGAGTGGAGTTCACCTGAACTCAAAGGCTGACCGGGGTAGGCAGGTTCTTTGCTTCACAACTTTTGAGCTGTGGATTGATTGTGGTGGCTCTTTATCCCGATTTCCTTCCCTGTGGCACTGACCCACTGGCTCCAGCATTTGAAGCCACAAGAGCTGCTGTAGAGAGATGGTCAAGTGAGAAGATCACAAAGGAGCACATTGTCATTAATGAGAAAGCCGGACCGAGAAGTGGAATAGAGCTCCTGGTGTCATCAAAATGTTCGCTCACAGATCTGGCTTGGGTGCTGATCTGAATTACTACCTTTTGCCTCCCAGGAGTTTCGGCAGGTTACATTTTCTGTTTCCTGCTCTGCAGCAGTGCAGGATTGGACACCTGCAGTTCAGTAGCAAGTAAATTGGTGGATGAAGCCCCTTCTGTGTAGAAGTTGCTGAATGCTCTAGGAGCGCTGCAGATAGAAAGCGTCATAGGAGTAAAAGCTTTCCGTTACCAACACCCAAGCCAAAACAATTCTCTAAGACGAGGAGAAAATCATGAGCTTCCCAGGATGAAAATCCAGTGTTGTCTTCTGTGTCTTGGCGCTTGGGCAGTCCGTTGAGAAGAGGGAGCGCTGATGTACTTGTTCACCAGCAAGCGGAGGGAGAACGTTCTTGGAGACCCACCAGAGAGGTTGATCTGCTAGCTCAACACTGCAGCTCCAAGCAATCCTGGGAGCGTTGGAGCTCTTCTGGGAGAGTTGCAGCATCCGCTGGCATTTGCCCATCCTCTTCATCCTGATGAGCTTTCTCAAACAAGGTCAGTAGCTGCTTGGAAGTTGTCTTCTGCCTATAGACCTGCACGTAGGAAGACATTGCCCTGATTCTCTGTGTTCAGTGTTGTCGAAGAAGAAGCTGAGAACTGCTTCCCAAATGCTAGGCTGAATATTTCCTAAGTCTTCTCTGAAATCGTTCGCTGCGACAGAGTGCCCGCAAGTGAAGAAGTTTATCATCAGCAGGGTACTGAGCGGGATTTTGTGAACGTTGGGTTCATGGTTGGTACCCTGACTTTTTCCCCGGAGAAGCAGCTCTGGCTGGATATCACAGCCTGATTGCACAGACTTCAGAGTTTCCTATCGCTGTGCTGAACCTCTGATAGGCAAACTTTGGGCTGTTTATCCAGACACCTGGCAGGTTGTCCAAGCAACGTTTCTTTCAAGCGTTCATACTGCTGATCCCAGGGTATCACCCTGACGGTTTGCGAGGGTCACCTTCTCCGATCTCCCCTTGGGGCTTTCTGAGGTTCATGCAATGCGCTGCTGCGGGCGCATGGAAACAGCTTTCACCGGGACTGGCACGAGCAGAGCTGCACCGCGTCATTCTGCTTTCAGATCTGGCTCATCATTTTCAGCCACCCTTGTGATTTCTGAAGAAGTTCAGCCTGCTTCTTTATTATTTTTTTTAAAGAAATCCGCTCGCCTCATTCAACACGCTTCTAGGCGCTTGGATGCAACAGACCCATAGAGGTCTCTTGGCAAACACAATGGAAACACCTTCTCCCCCTTTCCAAAGGATACACTTGTTCCCTGGGACCAAAGCTGCATCTTATGCTGAGCCCCGTGCTGCCTCTCCGGCCTTCCGCTGAAGCTCCCGAGCTAGGTAGTGGCTCATGCTAAACCACACAAAGCCGAGTTCAGCTGGATGCAGAGCATCCGCTTCTGGCCTTTTGCACTGATTTCACTCAGGTGGATCAAAAGCAGAGCTTCAGTGATAGCAAGGCAATTTTGTTTGTCAGCCAGGCCTGAGTAAATTTGTTGGGCTTTTTCCCTGAAAGCCACACTGGCTTCTCCCAAGGGAGGAGAAAGGGCAGCTGGGAATCAGAGCATCGGTCCCTGTCAAAGTGACACCAGAGAGGAGGCCAAGTTCCAAAATGACACATAGTCATTTTCAGATTGTGCAATTTCAAGAGTCGTTTGACTTTCTCAGGTTTTTTTTAAACCCATCTGATAGATTTGTGGGGGTAGGTCTAGCGGTTCCCTTAGCGAACGTTCCAACCGTAGAGGAACCAGATGCATCCGCACAAACCCACCCTCCCAAGTGGGTCCCACCACCTTTCCTGGGCTTGGTGAGGCACCCGGGGGTAGAAGGTGCTGCCTTCCTCAGCCAGGAAGATGGGGTGGGGGGGAAAGAAAATGCACTGCTTCACCTGAACTAATCCACCTTCCTCACCCAGCCGCGCTTGCCAGAGCTGAAACGTTAACGTCTTTGTCTTCTCTTAAACTCACTCTAGGTATCAAACTGGTTTGGAAATAAGAGAATCCGGTACAAGAAGAACATAGGTAAATTTCAAGAGGAAGCCAATATTTATGCTGCCAAAACGGCTGTCACGGCTACCAATGTGTCAGCCCATGGAAGCCAGGCTAACTCACCCTCAACTCCCAATTCAGCTGGTTAGTTTTTTGGGTTTTTTTTTTTATTTTGGGTCATTAGTGTTCGTTTTTTTGTTCGTTTCCTCCCCTTCCTCTAATCTCTCTCTTGTTTTCTCCTTTTGGTTATTTCAATTTTTTTTTTTTTTTCTGATTTCGGTTGTCTCACTTTTGTGGTCTTTATAAAAAAAAAAAAGAGATGGGTTTGGTTTTGGGGGTTGTTTTGATGGGGTACTTTATTTTCTTTACCTTTTTTCCCCCCTCTTTTCTCTCTTCTTTTCTTTTTTTTTTTTTCCCTCTTCCCCTTCCCTGTTCTGTTTTTTGTTGGAAAAATGATGTGATCAGACCTTGTGACTGACGGTGCTGCGTGGGGTGTTACATGCANCAAAACAAAAATTGAAAAAAAAGTGTGTGCATTATGGTTGTGTTTTGCTGGGGCTGAAAGCATGAGTGGTCCTAATGGATAAACCCCAGGATTTCTGGGATGCCCTAACTCATGCCATTTTGCGGGTTGTTTTAGTAGATTTTTATCCTTTGATTTTCCTTCTATTGTGGTTACCTTTGATTGCTTACGTGACGGTGTTTGGATCACCTGCAAGAGTGTGCCCTGTGTGAATTTTATTTTCCCTTTGTGTCAGCGCGATCCAGGGAAATCCATGGGTCGTTCCCTTCCCTTTCCCCCTTTCCTTCCCATTTGCTGTGGTTTCCATTTGTTTGTTTTGAGGGTCAAAGGCACAGGGCGCTTTGCCCAGATTTCAACTCCTCTGCTAGAGAACGATGCTTAGTTCATGCGTGGTGCCTGCCGGGAGGACGACCCACCCAAAAATGATGCCAGGCTGCCATCGGCTGGCTGTGCTCTGCTCCCAAGAGCGATGGAAAATTGGGATTTGTTTAAAAAGAGGAGGGGGGAAGTGAACTTCATGGGTGCCACGTGCTTCGTTATCCGTGAAAATACCTGTGTGCCTGTTTTCTTTTTAGGGGTGGGAGGGAGAGTGGGAATGTGTCACTCTTGTGCCTTTGAGCTCAGTGTCTGCTCATGGTACCCTCTCACTGGGGCATGGTGCTTGCTGTTATCAGGCAGGCTACTAAGGGGAAGCAAAAGAGTGGGGAAGCAAAGAGGGTGGTGGGCAGCAGGAGGAGCTGGAGGTTAAGTAGGCCACCAGCGGTAGACCATTCAAATGCTGGTTGCTATCAGGACATGCTTCTATAGTGAGCGCAACCCTGCCTGTGACAGGTATCAGGGGAATCGCACCCCAGAAGTACCCCCAGATCTGGAGGATTTGAGTGGAAAGTGGGAGAGCCAGGGGTCAAACAAGGGGAGAAACCAGTGGCATGGGTCTCTGGCTCCCAAGCCAGCCCCACAGCGGGAAGGCAAAGGCAGTCTGTTACCCACGAGCTAACGTGGTAAGCAGTGGTTGATCGCTCTGCGCTAGGGAGCTCATCCGCACCTTGCAGGGACTCATGTGGGTGGCTTGCAGAGATGCAGAAGGCTTATTCAGTTGGGCAGTGGAGAGAAGTCCCTACACACAACCCCTTAATTATCAGGGGACCTGATACGTGCTAGGGATCTAGAGAGCCACCTACATGTTGCAGCTTTTGGTTGCAGGTCACAGTTAATGCTTGGAGACATCTCTCCTACCTCCTCTTCTCCCAGGGCTGCCTGCGACCAAGCTGTGCCGCCTGCTCCGGCTCGCCTGAGGTGCTCAGGGCTCAGGTGGATGTGGCAGAGTTCTGCAGGGACGGACAGTTTTCAGGAATTTTGTTTGATTCCTTTCTTTGTATTGGTGTTTTTTTTCCCCCCTCTTTTCCTTCCATTGTTTTAACTGCTGACGATTTAGCTGCATTTTTAAAAATGTCATCCTTTGCAAACAGCTCACTCAAAATACCTGGTCAGGTGGAGCCTCTTGCCGTTAAAACCCCCCTGTAGAAAAGGTTGGACAATAGAGAGCAGAATCGCCTGTGTTGAGGGAGATACCGACTGCCTGTGATGTTGTCCTGTGGTCCTCATCAGCTTGGACTGAGGAGACACGGCTTTCCTTCTTTCTTGAACTGCAGTCGGATCCAAAGACCTGGAATAGTAAGGAAATAGCCTCAAATTGCTTAAACGGGTTTGGATCTGACCCGCATGGTAGTGGAATAGGCGTTTCCCCAATGCCTGCCCAGTTCAATAGTGCTCCAGCGCAAGGCTGCTTCTTTGCCTTCCCCACAGGCGGTAACACGGCTATTTTAAAGATAAATGGGCTGGTACCCTGCAGTAAACAGCTAAGATGATCCCTGGATAACACTACGCTTTCAAGGAAGGACAAACAGTCTTGTTATTAACGTGTAGGACTTGAGCTCCTGGGTCCTCTTTCTGACTCACTTGTCTGCACTCCAGAAACATCGACCTCTTTTCACGTGCCTAATGTGGCGGTGGATCTAAAGCAGCATGTCCCTGTGAGGGTAGCTGGTGGGCCATTGAGATCCTTCTACTAGAAGCAAAGTGTTTTCTAACCTGGCCCAGATCCTGCCACCCTCCCTTACGCTGCAGCAGTGGCAGAGCAGCAGGGAAGCCCCATCACCGGCACCGCAGTAGTCTCTGGGTCGGCTTGCAGAAATAGTGGGTTTGGATGTCCTTATAGTCCTCCCCTGAGAAGACAACTGAAAGGGCCTCAGGATTTTGTCTCCAACAGTAGCATCCCAGGTTGAGATCTCCCCAGCCAAGCCATGTGGATGTAACAGCTCAGTCAAACATCTCCGCATTGTCACCTTGTGGGGCAAGTGGACATCCTGAGGACATCTGAAGTTGTGTGACCTCCCGTGCTTCAGGTTGTCCTGCAGGTGCTCGCAGCAAGAAGCACACCTGTACACACCAGGTCTGAAATAACCTGCCTGTGAAAGATTTGGAGGATGGTGTCAAGGGCCGTGAGCCACCCGGATGTGCTGAATTGCCCTGGGAGGAGCGTCAATGTGGATGAAGAGATAAAGGACTAAGATGGATGATGCTTCTCCTTTTATACCGTGGACTTTTTTTCTGTTTTTAGATCATTGGCTGAGACTTTGGTGAGGAAGGAGCCTGAACAAAAGCTGGATTTTCAGGGAATTTTTAGGAGCTTCTGGTTTAAATGCGTGGTGGGGCATGTGGAAGGAAAGAGAGCAGGCAGAGGAGAGGTCATGAGAAAGAAGCGACCGGCAAATGTAGTCCCTGGAGGGCAATGATGTTGGAAGAGGAGGTGGAACTGGATGCGATGGGACCTGGGACAGGAGCTGAATTCATTTCTGCTGTGGCTATGCAGGCCCATCTGTTGCCCATGTTACCGGAGATCGGTGAATGGCTACAGTCAGTCAAAGAGATTGGCCACACATTGACAAGGGCAAGGATTGCATCTGTCTAGCCATCTGGCACGTTCAAAGCAGGGTCCCCCATCCTCAGTCACCCAGGCCTGAATGTCAAACACCTTTTCATCCTGAATACGCGCAGTTGGGCTTTTATCAGCCAGATGTTCGAATAAGCTGAGATGTCCGGCTCATTTGGGCTAACAGCTCCCCATCCTCGCTTTGATTGCATGGACAATCTCAGCACAAAAACCACATGGCAAATGAAAGCTCTTTTACATGGACAGACCCTTTTGCCAACCAGAGTCCTCAAGGGTCACACACAGGTGATGACATCCAGTGAAATCTTCCATGCAGAGCAGCCAAAATTGACCTGAACTGTGGTTTTTCCCTGCTCACCCTTTTGTTCTTTAAAAATCTATTTGCTGAGGTGCTGATGGAGGGGATCGTGCTGTCTGGAAATGTACTTCATCAGGTACGGGCCTGACTGTTGTATCTTCTCTCCTCTGCCTTCCTCCATTTGTGACAATTACTTGTGCAGAGCGCAGCACTGGAGAGGATCCTGCTTCAGCAGAGAGGCTGTTCGGAGCATGGTCTTACTGTCTTGAGTGTTGGTTGGCAAGTGAAAAAGAACAAAGGTCTTGCTGGGGTCATCCCAGGCTTTTACACCTATCAAGCTCAGCGGCTTTGTCCATCTGAGGAGCTACGTGGTCCGTCAAGTTGCTTCCCTCATCTTTGGCCATGGTAGAAACATGAGGAAAAGTTACAGGGCGGGTAAATTCTGTGCTTTCAATGGATATATGTCATTGCCGTTGACTTCAATTAGGAGTCTTGTATACACGGGCAAAGTCAACTTCAGTGGTTGAGTATGCTGGATCTCTGTCTCATTGGTGGTAGGGGGTGAGAGGCAGCAAATGAGGATGGCTAGATTGCAACTCCAATGAACACCTTTACCATGTTTGAATTGTCAGATACTTTAGCAAAAAGGACTTGTTAGAGGTCCTGGAAAATTTGAGGTGGAGGCGGAGACTGTCAAAACATTAGAAAAGACATTAGAGAAGCTGGAGAAGAATCTCTCTGAAGAGCCGGAGAAGAGGTGCAAGAAGCACCAGCAGTCAAGCTTGTGAAGATTTTTGAATTGGAGGCAAACTTGAGGTGGATTTTGCTCATCAGAAATCTTAGAGACGGAAAAGATCTCTTTGTGGGCTTTGTTTTGATGTAGGCTTTCACCTAGTGGCAAGATCTGAGTGCCATAGCTTGTTTGAACATTTCCACCACTCTTTCCGAAGCTGATGATGCCCTGATAGAAGCTCAACATTAAGGAATAGTGGTTATGATAGGTCTTGGATTTGATAAGAAGCTTGGATGCTGAAGATGGACCACTCTTCCACACTGCTACAACTCATGAGAAGTGTTGGGTTTTCTGGTTTTTTGTGGTTTGTGGGTTTTTTTCTGTTTTGTTTTGTTTTGTTTTGTTTTTGTCAACACACAATAGCATCAAGGGGCTTCATGCCAAGATAAGAGCCCTTTCCTCCTGGGTTCACAAGCTCAAAGATGGTTGTTACCGCCCAGGTCTTGAGGAGCCCCAGATCAAATTATGACTGCTGAAAACCTTTGGTGTGTTCACAGTGAAGCCTTTCAGAGGCCAGATTGGATTTATGATGGAGCCTCCTCTAAGTGGAAGGATTTGACTTGTATTCCCAGATCTTGTCTCCGTGGAGGATACCAGAGTCTTAACTTTCAGGGCTCTTCACATTCCTGCCTCCTCCTCTCCTACCCCAATGCATCAGCCCCTCTTCACCGTTTCTCTGAGACTTTGAGCCACCGTAATTTTCATACATGTCTAGCACGTAGGCAGCGGAGTGCTGAGGCAGCAGAGCGGCAGCGGAAAGGGCTCTCTGCAATTACGGCTCTGATACAAATGCATCCATACATGCGGGGGCCATTGATATGCGCATATTTATCTTTGTATCCACATCAGCGGCAAGACATATTTACCGTTTAGATATGCACATATATTGTAAAAATACCCTGTGCCAATAGCAGCGTATATCTTGTAAGTGACATCTCCACCGCTGCTCATGATTTCTAAGACACCGGCGCTCTTCAGAACTGGAGTTTGTGGCTGTTTGTTTATTTTTATTTCCTCCCTCCCAGTCTGAGTTTTAGGGCCAGGTTTGTTAAGTTTCAATAAAATACCGGTTAAGTTTATGACACTTTTATTTGTTATTATTGTCATGAGCTTCTTTCGGTAGAAGAAGGTGGGATGAAACGTTGCTCTGCTGGGGGCAGAGCAATAGCGGTGCCCTATCAGGTGCTCAGGGATTCCCGAGTCCTCTTCTCAGCTCTGCCACTGATTATTTTTGTTATCTCAAAAGGTTTCTGCTCACCTTAAAAGGACGGGGGAATGTTCTCTGATTCTGTAGCTGCAAAGCCCGTTGGTTCTCACCCACCGCGGGAGTGCGAAGCCACGTTACTGCCCTGTGTTTTTGTGTCTGTGGTCACCGCGATCACTCAGAAAAACCAGCAGGAAACACCTTAGCGCACGTGAAAAGAGCCCATCTTCACCCTTAAAGTTGAGCAGTGTCAGGGTGGGCTGTCCTCCGTCTGCCAGCTTGTTTCCTTGGGTTTTTTCACCTTTAAAATAGCGAGTAACCTGAGAGGTCGGGAAGTGACAGGAGCCCTTTGCCAGCTGAACAGAGGAGGTGATGGTTACAGCTGCCTCCTGACTAGTCCGGGTTGTTTTATGCAGCGCTGCGGGGTTGCTCTCTGGAACAGGTTGGGCAGGGATGACAGCGCAGACAATGAGCTATTCCCGGCTCTGCTCTTTTCAGGCACCGGTGGGAGGGTCCTGATCCAAGACTCACTGTGCTCAAGATGAGTCCCTTGACTGTCTTGGGCGTTGTTCCTAGGAGTGATGTTTCTGCTTGCCTTCAGTTCTGAGAATTGCCAGCACCTGACAAAAGAGCCAGTTGCAGAGAGCTACAGAGTTTAGTGAACATGAAGTCTCCAACGTAGACCTCCCACCTGCTCCTTGATCTTTCTGGGAGGTGGCTTCCTTCAGAGGATCCTTCTCAGTCCACCTCTAGGGCAGAGCTGGGGTCTGTCCAGAGTGTTTCTTCCCCCTCCAGCAAAAAGAGGGGGATTGCCAGGCGTTTCTCAGAGCGTACGCATGAGCCATAGTTGGGCAACTCCACCAGGACTGTGGTTGCCAGTCTTCCAAGTTGGAAGTGGCAGTGGAGATGATGACAGTGGATTTGGGGTTGGAGCTGAAAGCGTAGCTGACCTGGGCCCCTGAAGTCTCTCCTTTCCAAGGCTAACGTCATGTATATAACCAAACCTTGCACGTTGAGCTGTCTCACACTTAACGCGCTGATCTGCACGATAAGTTCTGAAATAATCCCATAAAACCTTTTTATTTATTTTTAACCCCCTTCCCTCCTCCCCGCCTTCCAGTTACATGATGGGTTTGTTTCTCCCGTTCAGTAGTTGGGGAGGTGCTCCGATATCTTGAAGCTGGAAGCAGAAAGCCTTGTTTCTGCAAAGGCGGGGTTATTTTTTTTTTCTCTTCATTTGTGGTTTTTATTTTTTCCTGATCCCACCCAGTTGTCTTCACCGTTATCATTTTTTAGCGTAACGTTGGTGACTGGTGCATGCGGTGGGGAATTGGCTTACAGAGCTCATTCTCCTGGGGCAGCTGGCCCAGGAGGGCTGTGGCACCCTTGCGTTCTCTCATGACCCATCACGATGAAAGACCTTTGCCGACATGATGCATACTGGGAGTCCATCCAGCCCAGGCGCCTTCACGTTTTTGTGAGCCTTCATTCCTGGTGTGCTGCAGTTCCCACCAGTGACGGGTTCCTTGGTGTCCTGAAGGCAAACCCCAGGCACTGCTCCCTTGCAGAGCTCCCCGTGGCTCAGCAGGAGCTCTGGCCGTGGAACTGGATGGTGTCTGGATGTGCTCACCCTGCAGGGAGCAGCCCGGTGCAGACATACCCACCTTGATCTGAGCTTCTCGGAAACAGCAGTGGTGTGGGCCAAGGCTTCCGCTTTCAATAGCGAGGCTTGTTTTGGCGATTCTGTTCTCCAGTGCGGTCTGCTGGGTGGACACCTCCAACAACCAAGATTTTCAAAGCTGCCTGAAGGATTTCGATGCCCTGAAATGAAGGGAAAGAGCAGTCTGAGTCCTCCAGGCTGGGTTTTGTTTTTCTCGGTCCAGAGCATGAAGAATCCTTCCTCCAGCTGAGGAGCTGTTAAAGAATGTTCTTGGCATTGAGCTGTAACAACATGTGGCTTTGAATAACCTCAAGAGTGCATCCTTTTTTTTTTTTTTTGCTTGCTCTGTTCTTCATACTACTAACCTGACTGTGTGTTTTGTTTTTGTGGTTGCTTTGCACGTTGTTCCTTCCTCTTGGCTGAGAGTCATGGGGTGTATCTTTTTCCTTTCTGTGATTCAGGTGCCTCACTCTTTCCTTTCCAGGTTCTTCCAGTTCTTTTAACATGTCAAACTCTGGAGATTTGTTCATGAGCGTGCAGTCTCTCAATGGGGATTCTTACCAAGGGGCCCAGGTTGGAGCCAACGTGCAGTCACAGGTAGGGACCCATCCGATGTACTGCCAGTGAATGCATTAGTGTTGGAGGAGCCTTTGATTGTATTGGCACTTCTCCCTCCCGTCCGAAAAGAGCAAATCTCAACCAGCACAAACGAACCAACCAGCATTAAAAAAAGGCAAACCAAACTGAAAAAAACCAACCAACCAACCAACCAAAAAAAAAAAGCAACAGCAACAACCACCAAAAAAAAAAAAAGAATCCAAAAGAAACCAAAACCAAACACCCAACCAAACCAACAACCATGGTCTTGAGGAGACTTGCCCACACTTTGTGAATGCATTTGGCTCTGGCTTGATAGTCGTATTAGGAGGAGAAGAGGTTTAGGAGAACAGGCATGAACTCAAACGAAAGCAGCTGAGGTTTAGGTTCTGCTTGCTTTATTCTTCCAAGGGAAGGGGCCAGATGTTTGGACTGGTGTCTCATTTTACAAGGCTTCCACTTCTTTGATGCCAAACCAGGTGTTTACTGAAAGGCGAGAAATGCTCTAATTAACAGCTAGATTTTTAAAATTTTTTTCAATTAAAAGCCACCCCTCATCATCTCCCCGCCTCCCCGAAGCACAGGCACTCACACCACCCATATACACACCAGCAAGACAGAGCAAGGGAACTTTGAGCAGCGTTACTGAAACTTCACCCTGTGCTTTGAGCAAAAAGAAAGAATTTAAAATAGCCAGGAACTCACTCAGATCTCCCACCTCCCATCCGATGTCCAGATGTGCCATGAGCCCACTCTCTGGGGTCTAAGGCTCTGTAGCATGTTGAGAAGCGACAGCCACTCTGACACTTCTGCATCGGGCAAGGAGAGCTCTCTAAAGCCGAGGTCACTCCCCTGGCAGTGCTGGACGTGGAGCAGGCGTGCTGTCCAGGGGTGTCGAGATGTGTTCGTCACTCGTACTGCTGCTGGGGCTGGGCTGGGGGAGTGGAGGGAGAGGAACGGGGCGCCCGGAGGAGAGCTGCGGGTGCCTTTGCCATGGTAGGTATATTCCCTTTCTGGGCCCTCCGAAATGAAGGCACTCAGCCAACTCCGAGGATCTCCTTCCACTGCCGTGAGCTTCCCAGTGCTTTGGGCTGAAGAGTGGAAGGGGATAGGGGTAGGAGCGTGGGTCCTCAAGCACGGTGGTGGAGCCGGCTGCAGTGATGTGCTCCAGGAGTTACCATCCCATGCTTGCCACGCTGTTCTCCCTCTCCGCTACTTCTGCGGAAAGACTTGGGACCAAGGAGGGCATGATGGGGCTGCTGGGGCAGGCGGGGGGTGGTGAGGGAAGCAGGAGCGCTCCTCTGGCTCAGCTCTTACTGCAAGGCCAACCGCGGTTCTCTTTTTACTCCTCTTTAAATATATCCCTTTATTTTTATTATTATTGCTGTTTGTTTGTTTGTTTGTTTGTTTGTTTGTTTTTATCTTGCCAAAGATGAACCAAAGCGGCTTTGCCCACTAACCTTTCATTCACTCTAATTTATGTCTTTGTTGTCGTTGGTCTGTTTAGGTGGATACCCTTCGCCATGTTATCAGCCAGACAGGAGGATACAGTGACGGACTCGCAGCAAGTCAGATGTATAGTCCGCAGGGCATCAGTGTAAGAAAAAAAAAAATAGGCTCGGGTTCTTGTTTTTTGGTTTTTTTTTTTTTTTTCATTTTTGTTCTCTCACTACCAATTATTTCAAAGCCATAGGGCTCAGAATGCCACTTAGTAGGACTTGTCTTTGCTTTTACGGTCACCTAGTTTATTGCTTCTGTATCGGTCACGCCAACGGCAGAGCTTTGCCCACAAAAAAAGTGGCGACCGGGCAGGCTTTGTGCAGGCAGCTGGCGTCTAGGACTGTCAGAGCCGATCAGCGTTTGCCTGGCACCTGCGGCCACACGCACTCGGCTGAAAGGAGCTGCTAAACAGGTGACACCTCGCGTAACCACGGTGGGGAATGTCACCGCGAACGCCCTGGTCCAGAGGTGGCTCCATGCGGAGGCCAATGGCAACCACCTAAAAATAGCCCATCGCTGGCCGGCATCCAAAAGCGTGGCGGTGGTGGTGTTGGCAGCAATAACCGTTGCAAATATAAGGAGAAAAAAAAAACAAAAAACAAACAAACAAAGCCAACCAACGTCAACCCAAGAAAACCTTGCCCAGCCGGGTTGGGGGAGGATGCGAGGGGGAGGGCGGTCTCCGGAGCATCTTCTCCTTGTTCTTGGGTGCGCTGGCGGGTTCTGACTAGCATGAAAATTCGTAGCGACAAGCTGTGTCGCAGAGGGGGAAATCGATCAGACACACACAAGGAGAACCCAGTGTAGATTCGGGACAGCAATCCAACTTCATTTCTCAGATCAATCGTCCGCCATCTCAGCGGCGGTGACAGCAAGCTGGGAGAAGGGGGCAGCCTGGAAAAGGAGGCTGTGAGCGAGTGCCGAGTGGGTGGTGGCGGTGGTGTCCGGGATGGCATGGAGGAGGGGGCGGCTGGCCCTGGACGTAGCTGGCTGCCACAGTCCCTGGTGAGGAGTCCGAAGGTTGAGGTGGGGTGGTCTTGAGCTGGGCAGGAAGGTGATGGTCGTGCAGGTGGGATCGTGGTCCCACGGCCCATCATCCCTTCGAGGTGCACAGTCCAGTCCCATCACCCTCCCAGCCAAAGCTTGTGCCATTTGTCACCTTGTGCATGACCATATTGTGGCCGTCGGCGTGTGAGCGGCCGGCGCAGGGAGAGGGGTGCAGCAGGACAGGGGTCTGCGGTCCCCTCTCCTGCGGGCGCCGGGGCTTAGCGGGCGGCTTGACGTCAGGAGGCAGGGAGGATTTGTGAAGTAATGTAATTGAACATGTGCAGATAATTATGTCTCATTACATAAGCCCGTTGCAAAAACGGCGCTTGGAAATGCCACATGAAAGAGCCTATCGTTCCGCATTAATTTCTCCGTGCGCTGAATTTATTCCCTTTCTGGCTTTTTAATATTTGGAGAGTAAATGAATTGCAGGCTGATCATGATAAGAGATGATACTTTTGTATAAATTAAAATACCCCCAAGGAAAGTGGCTGAGCTGATTACGGTTGCAGTTGGCTTGGAAAATAACAGTGGGCTGGGTTAAGCCAAAATTTGGCGGGGGGAGGGAGCGATGGGGGAGAGGAGAAGAAAGAGGTGGTGGAAATTCAAAAGCCGAATAGGACGAGGAGGGCTGGGCTGGTATTTCTGGCTGTGGAAATGGGAGAACCACTATGCCCACAAGCAGCACTGGGAAGTGTTGAGCTAAGAGCTGCAGGGACTCAGCAGTGTCCCCTGTGCTTCCCAAAGAAGGACCACCTGGGACGGGGGCAGCTGATGGTTCCTCAGGCTCATTTTCAGGCAGGACAGGAGCACAAATTGGCCCGAATTGGATGTTTTTCCAAGAGGGGCAAGGTGGCGAGCGGGGAAAAGGACCACCTGCGTTTGGGGTGATGCCTTGTTTCCCCATAACGCTGTGGTAGGCGTGGGGAGCAAGAGAGGGAGTCCAGAGCTGAGCAGATAGTTCAGAAAGCATCTTCTGGGTTGTCTCTCTGTCCCCAAATGTTTTGCTACCCCCATATCCTGGGCAGCTTGCTCCTCCCCGTAGCTTTTATTGTCCCTTAATGTCTTCCCGTCCAGCTAGGTCCCTTGATGAACCCCAGTTTGTCCACCCCTGAAGTGTGGCTGCCCTCCAGGAAGCGTTGCGGTCCTGGTCAAGATCTCGAGGAGCTGCTCAGTGCAGGCAGGGTGGCTGTCTCGTAGCAGGCAGGGCTTCCCTGCCTCTCCCCTGAACCCTTTAACGCCAAGGAGGGGCAGCAGCATGTGGAGGAAAGCTGCTAGTGACACAGAGAGCTGCCGTCGCCACGTCACCCGAGGATCCCCGTGAGCTGCTGGAAGGAGATGAGCTGAAACCTAGTCAAGAGCCCTGTCACAAAGATGTCTGTGCAGGGCTGAGGTTAAGTCATCCCTGGAGCCCGTCAGGACTAGGAAGTCAGCGGCAGGTTGCCCAGCTCCACCGCTGCAAACCTTGGCAGGGGAGACAACGCTTGGGGTTTGCTTTTCTTGATGGAGGATGCATTTTCAAATGCGTGTAAGTCATGACAGCTGAGGACAGGAATCTCTACCCAAAGCCCAGTTCCCTCTGCGGCTCTGCTGCTCGATGGCTGACAGACTGCTCCGCAGGGTGAAAAGGGCTGGAGTTGGTTCTGCATCGTTAGCAGGATAATGGGCGATGTCCCAGCCATCGCGATCTCCGTGACCCGCAGTGATGGCTGAAGCAGAGCGAGAAGAGCCGCCTTCTCTTCTGCAGGTGGGGATGGCGGTCCCGGCAAGGGACAGGGATGCTTTTGGTGATGGAGGGCTGGTAGAGGCAGGAGCCATCTTGAGGATACCCTGCCTTGCGCAGCACTGAGAGGAACAAGGTTCCCCGCCCCGGCCCCAACCTGAAAGGAGGGGATTTTTGGGGCCTGATCCAGCCTTTTTTTGTGAGCTTTGAGTTGGGAGGTTTGCACCATTAAGTGAGAGGTGTCTGGTCCCTCTGGACAGTGCGTGTTTGTGGGGGTCGTCCATGTCTCTACCCAGCTGGGGGTCCCTGAGGCTGGGGATTCAAAGCATTTAGATGTCCAGGTTCTGGTGGGTTATGGTAGAAGCTGGATCTTTATTGTCGTAATCCTCCAGAGGGTCCTGACCCAAGCCATTGCCCTTCCTGTCACTGCCCTGTGACCCTAAATCCACCAAGTGGCTTAGGTCCCCCGTCTGCTAATTAATGAGTGAGCTATAGTCATCTTAAAGAAAAACTCTTTCAGAAATCTATTTTGGGACTTTATTTAATTTATAGGTCAGTTAAAAGTCTAAAACGAGGGGCTATTTTTAAAGTTCATCAGAGTGCAAGGTGTTTGATTTAAAAGCGCCGTTGTGCAGAGCCGTGCGTATTGGCAGAGTGGGGTGGGTCGCCGTGATGGCCGTGGTCAGTGGCACATTGTGCTGTTGAGTTTTGCATCCAATCCTGTCAGCAAGGACCACCGGGCCCTGATACCTGTAGGAGGTGAGACCTCCTCGCTCGTGCCGAGACCCTTTTCTCTAAGAATTTGGGTCTTGAAAAGAAAGTTCTTGCTCTCCTCCTCAGCAAGCTACGGTTCGCCATCATGATCGCAAGCTGGGATACAGAAGCTGGTCAGATGGGGCTTCAGTGCCTGACCTGCATCCATCAGAGATGCCTTGGTGTGTCCTGAGACTGCCACCATGACCCTTGGAAAGTAATGGCCAGACAAGGCTGGATTCTCCGGAGTGTAATAAGAGCTTAAGTGCATATCATAAGGAGACCCCGATAGGGAATTCAGAGCTTTGAAACCTCTTTGAGGCTACTCCTCATCTGTCAGACTTGCCAGCATCTGGTGTGTTTGGAGGCTGACCCGACACCCTGCCCCATCGATGGTGGGACAGGGATTTGGTCACAGAAGGTTGAGACGGCCTCCGTGCAAAGCAGAAGGCTCTTTTAAAGATGGGCAGAAAGTCATCTCCCAGCCCCACGTAGGAGGCCTGGGCAGAGAGCCAGCCAGAAATGCTGAGACCTGTGGAGACGGGCACCGAAACCGGTTGCTTCAGCAATCCATCACCAGGGCTCCACCACTTGGACAGCCACCAAGGCCTTGCCTGTGCTCTGGCACCAAAAGGTGACATATGAAGAGATGTCCTGGAGATGTCCGAGATGTCCTCTGTCTTTGGCTTCTGCCCTTCCTGAAGTCGTCACAGCTGTGTGCAGTGGCTCCTCAGAGGGTCTGCGAGGAGCAGCAGCCTTCTCAGAAGACTCCTTTGTCTCTGAGGGAGATCCCAAGAGATTTGCTCTGGTCAGATCCCAAGGGATCTCCTTGCTTCAGAAGGAGGCAGGGCCGGCTGGGTGGAATTGGTTGCATCCTGCACGTGGCTTGGTCTGTGCAGCAACAGGGTGAACTCCAGGAAAGGAGGGATGAGTGTGGATGGTGCCTGTGTACCCTCTACCTGGGGAAGGATCCAGCCTCCTCGGGGAGGGCTTGTCCATACATACCAAAGGACGGCATCAAGATACTAAAGTCGTGGTCAACCTCGGGGCCGCCTTTCCATTGCTTGACCCATAACTTGGGGCCTTGCCAGGCTGGGGGAGCAGGATGTGGGGTCTGTGGAGCGTGCCCTAGTCCAGGTCAGCTTCTCCCCAACATCCTCTTGTTTTCCCACTGGATGCCACTGAGGTCGTCAGCGGCAAGCCCAAACTCCTGCAATACGTGGAGGTTGATCCCCCGGTCCTGAGTACCACGGGGCTCCCCAGCATTTCGGGGGGGGCGGGCAGAGTGCTAAAGATCAGGGCACCGCGGTCGCTGCCTGCAAGATCCTCTCCCTCTCGCTCCTTCCAGTCAGGGCTGGCACGCAAGAGCCTCGCTAAAAATAGTTGAGCACAATAGGGACGGAGCCCTGCTCCACGCGGCCCCCTCCGCCCTCCCCCCCTCCTGCTCGCCGTAATGACCCTGCAAACACTAAATGGCATCTGAGTGCATTAAGCAGCAAACTCTCTGGTGACATAGCAATTACGGCTCTGAAATAGATTTGGTGCGTCACGGAAGATAAGGGTTTTGAAAGTTTCTGTTGTGATTATAGCTTGTAACTCCAACAAATAACAGGCTTGGTAATAAGAGGCTGCCAGCACAGCTATTGTGGTTCTCTCTCACTGATGGCACGTAAATTGCTATTAATGTCCTAAGTGTACTTGAATATGCCAGTCTCGGGGCGGTGGAGTTGGCTCCGTGTCTCTCTTTACGCGGCCTGTCATTGTCGGGCTGATAATCTACAGTAATTGCTGCCTCTTGCAGCGGTCCAAGACGTGTAAGGGTGGATATTGCATCCCGGGGAGCGCAGGGACGGTGGGTCGGGGCCCGGCTACGGATGGAAGCTGGTGGGGGCGGTGGGCATGGTGAGGTGGTCTCTGCATGCGGGGGGCACACGGCGCTGTTGGTGTTCCTGCATGGTCTGGTTTCGTGCTTGCACCCAAGGTGAAGCGGAGTGGGGTTTGGTAGCCTGCTGGCAAGCTCAGGTTGCGATTCCTGTCTTCCCTTTGCAAGGAGGCATGTTTGCACGCTCCTGTGCGTGCATGGCAGAACACACAGGCCTGTTGTGTGCCTGTGTGCGCCTCTGTCATCCCTGCTTAGCGCATGTCCCACTGCAAGGTGGTTTCCATCCCTCAAAACATGGGTCCCCACGGCATGCTCCTGGTCAGCTCTTCGCTCCCTTCTCGGCTGCCTCTGAGGCAGGCAAGGAGCTCGTCGGCAGTGTGGACAATCCACTGGCAAGTCCTGGACGGCTGCTCGCTGCAATAGGACTTTTCCTACCCTGATCCCACTTCGGGGGTCCACGGGGTCACGGCAAGTCGGGGCTGGTGATGGATGCTCTGCACTGGAGGCAGCGGGACAGGCAGCCGGAGAGGAGAAGCAGCCTGGGCGTGTCTAAAGCGGGATGGCGACTGCTACCGACACGAGCTCGGGCAGGAGTTGGGAAGGATTAATTAGCTGAGCACTGAATCAATGTCAGAGCGAGGAGAGGAGGTTGGGTGCAACATCTGCTCCTCTCTGAAGGGGATGGCAGCCACGGAGGAGCAGCTTCTGTGCACTGCTGGCTCCTGCCTGCGGCAGCCAGGGCCCTTCAGTAGCTCTGCCCTCGAGAGGTTGGAGAATTTGGCTCTGCCTCTGTTTTTTAGGAGAAGAAACAAGTTGTCCAATGCTTGGATGGCATATGGTGATGGCACCTCCGTTGCACTGTGGCTTGGGATCCCTCGAGGAGGGGTGATGGGAAGTATGGAGGACCAGCCCCGGAGTGGCAGAAATTTGTTTGTGGTTTTACTGCGAAGCAAGGAGGGGAAGGCCCTGGCGTTGGGAGCAGAGAGGTGGCCCGAACCCCCAAATGCAACCTTCATGGTCAAACGTGGAAGAGGTGTTTGGGCGAGGCGTCTTCCCTGCGATAAGGCTCGGTGCTGATGGCTTCCCCCCGCACAGGGACAGTGCAGCAGGAGGGGTGCCCACAAAGGCAGTGAGGGAGGACGTGGAACTGTGCCTGGGGACATGGCAAGGCTCAGCGGTCCCCTGGGACCCATAGCTTGTTCTGCGTGTTCGTGGCACCTGGGTCCAGATAACATCCCAGGATGGGGTTTTTTGGAGTGAGGTGTCTGCTGGTTTCCTCCTTCCATATAGAGAAGGGTCCTATTTGGGAGTAAAAAAGGTGCCAACAACCAGAACTCAGGATCTCTGCAGCAATACGTATTTTTTTTTTAAGGGACAGAATTTACATGAGCACTTGCAATTTATCAAAACCCCTGCTTTTGACAGAATTGTTTCTGGCCCCCATCCCACTGATGGAGCCCCACGGCCGGTGGTCAGATGGGCGAGCCGGAGGGGACATCTTTGCCTCCTATATCAGCCCCTGCTGAGGGAGAAGCCGGGGCGGGGAGGGTTGCGAGGCGGATGGGTGACTTGGGTAGGGTCGGGTGCGCTGTTGGGTGACTGACATCTCCGTGTCTCCCTTCCCACAGGCTAATGGAGGTTGGCAAGACGCTACTACCCCGTCGTCGGTGACCTCCCCCACAGAAGGCCCTGGCAGCGTTCACTCTGATACCTCCAACTGATCTCCCAGCAAATTGCATCCCTGGCTGAGCCGGCCCCGGCGGGGGCGGGAGGGGAGGGGGCCTCTCCTAACACCGCAGCAGTCAGACTGGAGGTGAACCCAATCAGCACACACAAGAAGACTCCTCTTCTCTTCTCTTCGTCGGGATGCTTTTTTCAGCCAATCTGGACACTTCTTTATACTCTCTTCCCTTTTCTTTTCTGGGTAGAAGCCACTCTCCCCCTCCCTGCCACCGCCACAACACCACTCCCTTCCCCTCACCCCTTCCCACCGAAGGATGTGTCAACAGGTAGAAGGATTTTATGGAGGAAAAGCAAAAATCAACTGCCGCCACACAAAACGACCCCACAGCAGCGTACGGCCTCGTGCTGGGTGTATTTCTGAGGAGCCACAAACGTACCTCAGTCGCTTCTCGCTCCTTTACTAGCAGGC
The DNA here is from genome assembly GCA_013400035.1 of Rynchops niger. Classification (NCBI taxonomy): domain Eukaryota; kingdom Metazoa; phylum Chordata; class Aves; order Charadriiformes; family Laridae; genus Rynchops; species Rynchops niger. The sequence goes on along the minus strand of VXBH01003747.1, from coordinate 8,461 downwards.
AGCCCCCCCTCACCCCCCACCCCCGTCTCTCATGCTACCTCTCCCTAGGGAAACGCCACCGCAGACCCGCTGCCGCCTCGTCTCCGCCGGCCCCGGCCACCGCCAGCGCGTCGCCTCCCAGCCCTGCCTCCGTGAGCTGTGCCCTGGGCGCTGCCGGTGATGGGGCAGGTGGACGCAAGCGCCCCCGTGCACGTAGGAGAAGGAGCCGACACGCTCCCCTTCGCTTCCAAAAGGTACTGGCCCATTCCCAGCCCCGGGGAAACGGCCGGCACTTCCTGGTCCCTGCCTTGCTCAGCCATGCATCCTGCTGGATGCTGTGAGCTGGGTGAGCCATGAAACCCCACCATCCTCCCCGCCTGCCGTTGGAGGGGAGGAGAGGAGGGAAGGAGACGAGGCAGAGGCTGGCGAGAAATGGCCATCGCCGATAAGGAAGGCGCTGAGCACCTCCATGGTGTTCTATGGGATCAAGCGTTGAGAATGGATGGGACCCCAGCGGTTTTCTCCCAGCGCCTTGGGAGGTCGGCGGTGGAGTTTTTTCTGGTGAGGAGATTGTCCTGGGGTGTTGGCTCACATTTTCGGGAGCGTGCTGCGCTGTGGAAGAGGAGGAGATGGGATTCCCCGGGGCAGAACAGGACCCACAGCGGTGTGTGGCACCCGCTGCATTCCCAAAGCCCTGCCAGGCAGGCAGTGAGGGACAGGCGGTGGGATCCCGGAGGCTGGATGTGGTGGGGTGAGCACATCGGGTGCTTTTGGTCATGGTTAACGCAACAGTTTTGCTTGAGGGTGAAGCTCTGTAGGACGGGTGGGTGCCCCGCTTGGGGATGTCTGTCTGCTGAAGCTGCTGGTTTTATCCCGGGAGTTCCTCTGGGCAGTGGCATCCCAAGCCGTGGGAGCACTTGCGGGGTTTTCCGCCCAGCTTTTCTGGTCCACTTTTCGCTCAAGTGGTGTTGGGTGGTACACAAGGCATCATCTTGCTAAAACACCCCTTCACGCAGCCAGCACTGGGAGGACGCAGCTTTCATTGAAAAGCGGGGTGCGGAGACGTCACTTTGCCCCAGGCAATGGGGCTTTTGTTGCCAGGGAAAGTACTTTTTGGCCACCGGTTCTTCCAGCGGGCACGAGGAGGCTGACCTGGCCCGCGGCAAGACCCCGGGTGTCGTGGGGACCGGCGTGGGTGCAGCATGTCTGGCACCTCATGATGGACCCTAATGCCTCTCTCGGCCACATCTTGCATGTCCGTGCCCACCTTGCCCATGCTGATGCTGGCCGTCTCGAGATGGGAACTGCCAGCCCAGAGCAGCATGAAGCAGGAACCGTTTAAAATTTAAGCTCTGCTCGAAAAATTCCCACCCTTTTGCTGGAAAAAGGAGGTGCCTGATGGCTCTGACGTGCTGTCACCTTGCAGCGCGGGGCCAGCAGTATGACTCACCTGAAGTGGAGGTGAAGCCTGGCTTTCCAAGGGGAATAAGCCCAGAAGGCTCTAAAAAACCCGCTCTGAAGTTTGTGACCTTCCCCCAAATACCAAAAGTCCGGATTCGATGGATTTTCTGTTTCGGAGATGGTGGATTCAGAGTAGGACGTGAAAGGTGGACAAGAAACGGCACAAGCTCATCTTTGCGTAGTTCTTAATCTCCAGCGGTGGGACACATTCCGCTTCTCCTTTTCACATCCGTGCCCAGGGATGGGGACCGTGCTGCAGAGCATGATGCGACACCCGAGGTCTAGGGCTGGGAATTAACATATTCCCAGCTGGGAATACGTTGAGAGCAAGGAGGTTGGTTCCCTGCGAGGACGGTTAGGAGATGCTGCCCATCTTCCCAAGGCGTGCGCCATCCCACTCTCCTCCTCCCAACTCCGTGGCCTCCCCCGGCGCAGCCTTTTAACCATTTCCAGCTGATTTTACATGAAACCGTTCCAGTAAAGCGTTTCGGGGATGAGGGACTGGGTCAGAGCCGTTCTCCGGAGCGGCAGTAGTGTGCCGTGCCTGCGGGAATGCCGCTGTACCTCTTGGAAACCAACCTGGAACGAGCCGAAACCGCCTGCTCGCCGGAGATGGCTGGTGCCAGGGGTGCCTTCCTCTGCCCTGCACCCCCTGCCCCCGCGGCACCCCACCTCCTCCACGGTACTTTCCAAATCGCCTCCTGGGTTTCCCTGGTTGGTCCCTCCAGTTTGCGTTGGCGTAGCTACGGGCTTGCCTTTTTCTTTGCTTTTTTGTTATTTTTGGGTTTTGTTTCTCCTCCCCTTCCTCCCCCCACCCCAGCCCCGAGTGTTGTGGATTTTTTTCTTCTTCTTTTTTCTTTTTCTTCTTCTTCTTTTTTTTTTTTTTTTTGCCCAGAAAAACCCGCCTTCGTAACCAAAAAAAAAAAAAAAAAAAAAAAAAAAAAAAAAAAAAAAAAAAAAAACCCACAAACACACAAAAAAAAAAAAACCACACAAAAAAAACTCGACGATTCTTTCAGCTTTATTAACATTTTCCATTGTTTCTTGCGATTTGTGTCTCGTTCTTTGTAGTATTGATGATAACGAACATTTGATAATGAATGTTCTTGTATATTCAGATAAAGGAGAAAAAAAAAACAAAACAAAAAAACCAAAAACGCAGTCGGAATTTAATAGTGTTTATAATAAAAGAATAAAAAATGACCCTCTTAGCACGCAAAATTGAACAGGGGGAAGGTCCCATCCCTGTTCTTTCTGTGGCAACAAGCGCTTCATTCCTGTATAGTTTATAACATCAAACTACCTACATTCATCTTTTTTTTTTGTTTTTTTTTTTTTGTTTTTTTTATTTGTTCATTTTTCCCATGGTTTGGTTGGTTCCTCCCCCGTTCCCCCCCTCCCCCCCCATTTTCTCGCATTTGTGAATTAGTTCAAGAATGCTAGAAAAGTGTAGAGTTGTGCACACTCATTTCTTCTTACACAATGTTTAAAAAAAGTGAC